>CM041021.1:9107344-9707344 GCA_022984855.1 Dimocarpus longan
TGGGCCTAATTCTAGTCAATTTCTTGCCCATGAAGACTTTCCATTGTGGAGTTGATTTCTTGGTCATAAAGACTTCCAATTTTAGGTTGATTTCTTGCCTATTATGTTCAAGACAATTAGTTGTCAATTTTATTCTTCTTTCCTTATTGGAAGAGGTTGACTTTCATTTTTCTTTTATAGGCTTAAATGGGCTTAATTGCCTAATTAATTATTTCCTTTTGCTGCTTGGTGTTTTCAGCTATATAAATCAGTGTAACCCTAAAAAGGGAATTCAATAATATTTGTGAGAGTATTCTCTTTGGTTCTTCGTAGAACTTTTCGAACTTATAAAGATTTTCCTATGGCGTTCTTCCTGGACTTATCAATCAATTCTTCCATCATTGATTGTGGCATCTTCATCATACCAAGAATCTTGCTTCCATATAAGCAACGGGTTGAGGTTTCCATATAAATCTGATTCTAGGCGATTTTGGAACCTTACTTGATTCACGGGTTTCATCAGTTCTTGACGTGGTTCGTATCAAAAAGGTTATATAAGCTTCAAAAACGAGGTTGGCCATTTTTTGTATGAAATATTGAGGTTTATCTCTTTGTTCTTCATGAACTTTGAGAATTTATTAAGGATTAATTTTTTATTTATCAACTTAACTTATATCTCTCATTCTTTGCTCATTCTTAAGAATGATGTCTTTATTATCTTAGTTCATGGTTTGCTAATCATTGAGTCAAGATATTTTCTTTTTATTTTTTATTTTATTTGTGTTTGAATTAAACTTTCTTCAGAATGTTGGGTCAATTAATTGTGGGTGTCGTATTAGTATATATGAGGTTCACATCACAACAATGCATTAAAAACTACTTTTTCCTCAATTCTAGTTAACAAAATTTCTCTCATACACATGCTAAAGTATATATAGAAATGCACCTAAAAATATTAAAAAAAAAAAAAGAAAAGGCAAAATAAACAGATCTTGTTTGTAAAGTGAGAAGAAGAAAGTCCAATGACAGTAATGGAAGCGAGCAGGATAGAAGCAAGCATGATGTCTCTTATTGATGGTACTCGACTCAAGTTCCCTCTATCGGAATTTAAGTGATCCTGTCTAGCACCCCACGGAATCCTTATGGATTATAGTTAGCAAAATAAAAAAACCTCCGTGAAGCGAACCCTTAAATTTGACCATTTTGAAATGTAAAATTTCTAAATTTTAGATTTTCTAAAATTAAGGTTTTCTCAAAGAAAATTTCGATAGTATAACGGTTGTTTTCAAAGTTTCCCAACCTTTCAAATTACCTAAAAACAATTTATAAACACTTTAAAATTTATACATTCTTCTTTACTACCAATCTGGACCTTAGATCCATCTCAATCAAAATCCTAGCTACAATTTAAACTATTTCAATACAAAAATCGTTTCAAGTTTTGAAAATATATTTTCATACATTCAATCAAAAGTATTTACATATAATTAAAATATCTACATCTTGTATATAAAATAGTCATCAAATATTTCATTTACATTGATACAACACATCACTATAAACGTGGCAACTTTACAAACTCATTTACAATTGAAAACATAAACATGCACATGATTTTGTCTAAATCAAAATACGCATAAATGTGATTTCACAGAAATATCGGTCATCTTTAGCTCACCTAGTCTGAAGTAGGAGAACGGGTATCCTAATCATTCATCCCTACACCTGGGGGGTTTTTTTTCAGAACATAAAAAATAAAACTAGAAAAAAATGAACTAAAGAAGCTCAGCGGGTATTTAAAGTGTTTCTAATTAAACTATTTCTTTAAAAGTCCATGTTTCTAATTACACTATTTCTTTAAAAATCCATCTCCAAAAAAAAAAAAAAAAAAAAATTAAAAGAAATCTCTCTTTCTTAAACATTTTTATGTTTAAAATCATATTTTTACAAATTTGATAAGCAATTTTAAAATATAGTAATCATGTGCAAAATATGATAAGGTTTCATATTAAAAATAGCATCATAAACTGCTAAAATGTTTCATAAACTTTCAAAGAATAGCTAAAATATTGTTTTTTTTTTTTCAAAACCGTACTAATGGAACCTAAAGGAGCTACAATCATATAACGACTAGTCTCGCACCACACAATGTAAGATCACGTGGTGAATTTGCTAGCGACGCACATCGTGACAAATTATAAAGACATCTCAACTACTACATAGACGTAGAATAAGATAATACCCCACACGTGTAAAGGGCGACACGACAAACTCAATCCCTTCCGAGGTTAGTGACACGACCTCCTAACATTTGCCATACTCATATGGGGTTTACCAACTAGGTCTGAATCTATAAATTTCATAAATTTGGGTGAGCTTAATAGCCTTTGAAAACTTTCTTTTCATATAATTCAAAATTGAATTCTTTTCATTCTATAAGCATGAAAATATGAGAGTATATTGCATAGAATCTCACTTAAGCATAAAAGCTTATCATTTCTACAAGTTCATGCATAAAATGTTTTGTTTCAAATTAAAACATAAAAGTATTCATAAACTAGCATGTTTGATGGAAACTTAAAAAAAATACTTTAAAAGTAAACCAATAATGCATTTAACATTCATAAAATATTTTACACTCACATGACTTTCAATCACTAGAATACCCTTCAATAACTCCCTTGATTCCTTTGCTCCCTTTTTACTTGTAATACACGTTCTAATTTAGAATCCATCACCTGCTCATTTAAAACCAACATCAATTCACCCAAATTGACATTCAAACTAGCATGCCCTTCATCTTGGCCAATTACACTACCTTTCACATATGCTTTATTCTATTAATTTATTTCCCTACATTAATCATCTTAATTTCATCTCAATATCACGCTAATTCATTCACATGACAAAAACATAAAGTGCACCCAATATTTCCATGCTTGGCCGAATACATAACAATTCTATCCAAGCTTTTTCTCTTCATTTTCTTGATACACATCATCTTAAAATTATATAAAATCCTATATAAATACATCAAAACATTAAAAACAATCCATATGAATCCAAACCCTACTTGGTTGAATTCATACATCATACATCTAACATCATTCTTTCATTTTCATGGCCGCCAAACACACTCAAATCACTCAAATCTTCATCTAATACCCTAAAATCAATCAAATTCAAGTTTTCTTGGAAAACTGCATGAAACTCTAGAATACTCACCTTGGTCACTTGCTTGTCTAATGGCTTTCTTTGAGTCTCCTTTCAATTCCACCCTTGAATACAAGTTAATCTACTTCTAAACATTCCAAAAACTTCATAAATCCATCAAGTTATCATTCCTCTAAGAAATCATCAAAACATCATGAAAAGTCAAGTAAGCAAACCAATCATTCTGTAAATGAGAGATAAATAATTAAGTGATGAAATTATAAAATCTAATTGTGAGATGTTAAATATATAAGTTTATGAATAAATTATCAAAAGACTAAAAGACCGAGTTAACTAATGAAATAAATAAGGTCATTAAGGGTAATATGATAAAATGAGTGATAGTCAAACAAGTCAAGAGGGACATAATGGGTATTTTGTGAAAAGTCCCTTATATATAAGTGACACTTAGTGAATTAGAAGAAGAAGAAAACGTGAGAATTAAGAGAGAGCAAGGGGTGTGAGGGATGGCAAAGGGCAAAGAGAAAGGGAGGAAGATCCAAAGCTTGTCTAACCATTTTTGAAGCTTTCAAACTCAATTTTCAAGTTAATTCAAGTTAGGATAGCAAACCCTAACCAAAAATAAGGTGATTTTTTATCAATTCTAGCAAATTTGATTATTAGTTGGGTTTGTTAATTGATGTAGAGATTGAGTTGTTTGTGGTATGTTGTAATGAGTGTTTTACATTTAAAACAAGTGTAGAACCATAAGTGTGCGACATAGAAGTTGAGATGGCATGTCATAGTCTATGAATGTTAGAGTAGGGTTTATGGATGGAAAACACAAGCTTTGGTTTAAGGAAAAGAAATGTGAAATAAGTGTAGATATGTTGTTTGATAAAATGTTTAAGAGAGAAACATAGTTAAAATAATGAAAAATTGAAAGAATCAAAGTGATATATTTATGTGCATTTGATTCACGATCACTAAGGGGATGTGTAATCCCTTGATTCTTGATGCAAATTATATAAATGCATATTAGGGCCTAGCAAAGCATGTAGAAGTGATAAAATTTTAAAACGAGAAACATAGAATTAAGTTGAAAATCCCGAGCTTGATGAAGGGGCAGTAGAGACCTGACCTATTCAAACTTATTTAGGATTGTTCTAGACCTCAAAACATACCTTGGAAACATAGCAAATCATAGAAATTGGAAGGGAATGATTTGGATAAAAATTGAGGAAGTTATGACTAAAATAGTGCGCGTGTGAAGTCGTAATATGAAATATGAGTGTAAACGTATTCTTCGATGCATGAAATGAATGTATTTGATTATAATTAAGTAAAAGAACCTTATATATGAAAGAATTGAATTCGTCACATGTAGGATGAAAAAATGTGCATAAAAAAATATAAAAAAAATATACGTTTTTTATAGGTTTCGACCCTCGATACTTAGAATTTTTCGAAACTGTTTTATGGGCAACTTAAGTGCGAGTTAGGGAAATGATATGAGTGAAAACGGAGTGAAGAAAATCTCTCAGAATGGGCTTAGTTCAGTCCCGATTTTAGGGGGGGTTAAAAACAGCAACTTTGTGTTTCGAGCTTCTGGTGACCATTTTAAACATTCCAGAGAGTCCCTAGGTGATAAAAAATAAGGCACATGCAAAGAAATCAAAATTAGAGAGTCCCGGTTGAGTTAAAATAGAGTCGGGAAGGTTATAGCATAAAAGGTTTTCAATAGATTAATTTATATTGGAAACTCTATCATTAAGTTTTAAATTATGTAATTAAGCAAAGTATAATAAGAAATTAATATGTAGGTGACGAGCGAGCGAGGCACGAGAAGCTCGTTGAGACACTCAACTTAAGCTTACGGGGATTGAGGTAATTGTCTTACTACTTACATCTATTTCAATTTTTATTTTAAACTTTGCAATTTGTAATGTAATGAAATCAACAATGATTTTCGAATTCTAAATCCAAGTTTTGAGCATGTGAGTTCTTTAAGGAATTCACAAAGTGAAGGAATCAAAACAAAGACAATTTCAAAATGTTTGAATCGAGAAAAATTCTAAGAATTTGAAAAGTAAGAGGTTTTGTACTTTTTTACTTAGTGAAATAGTTTCAAAACCCATGTATATGCCCTCATAGTATATGAGACTTAGCGCTACGTGATGATACAGAAAATTCCGTCCATAGTTGCTCAGTTCCTAGAATTTCTAGCGCTACGTTACGACGTAGACAATTTTGCACGTAGTCATTTAGATTCACAGTTTGGCACTACATTGCGATGCAGCACATTCCGTCTATAATTACTCAGAGTTATAGCACGACAATTGCGATACAGAAAATTTCGCATTATGGTTGCTCAGATTTGAGATTGTTTCACACTACGTTTGCTATGTAGTAAATTCCGCATCGTAGTGATCGAGATATCTCATTAGCTTCACGATTGGTGTTAGTCGAAATCACCTCATGATGGATAGAGTGTTTTTAGTGGTATACATGGTGGGTTTAGAAATGAAAGTTTTAAAAATTGAAAATGGATTTTGATAAGTTATAATTTTTATGTGAATATATTCTTGTTATTTCTATATACTTGAACTAACACCTTTGTTTTTGGTGTAGTTGTATATTCTTTAAGGTGCCGTGCTATTGATTTTGTATACATAAAACCTCATCAGATACTTTAGGTGGGCATCATTTCGATGCATTGCATAAACATATAATATATTTTGGCGTTGCAAATAATAAATTTAAAGGATTTAATGGTTGGGAATTTGTAATAAAAGTTTTTATATGTATATACAACTGAACACTTACACATGATACACATTTATCACTTGATATATCTATGTATATTTGATATATGCATTGTTGCGAATTTCCCAAAGCATTTGTAATATGTATGTTATGAAAATTATTTATTTGTGAAAAATGTGTGATGTGAATTGAATTAAGAAAGTGTATGTTTGTGGTTAAAAGAAGTTGGGAGGTGATTTAATATAGTTCAAAGTGTTTTTCTTTATAGGTAAATTTTGAAAATGTTCAAATTACAGCCGTTATGTTGTCAAAATTTTTATAAAAAAATTGTTTTGAGAAAATGTGAAAAATTTACACAAATCCCAACTATTTTAAAGAAAACCAAAATTTTAAGTTAAAATGAGTAAACCAGTTAAGAAAGTTAGGGGTTCGCTTCTCGGATTTCTTCAATTTGAAGAGTCGGGTTCAGGAAATCCGTTAAAGTGTCCGACGGGATCCTTCAAACAAAAGCCTAGAGAAGGTCTGGTTTGGGTTATGTCAAGATAACCTTACTCTTCTTCCTCTCGCTTTGGCTGAACACTCCCCTCTTCTCTCTGAAATTTTTCTACACATTTCATGCACCCTTCAACTATATATAGGCCTTTATTTGGTTTAACATTTGTGCCTAAACTAAGTTTAAATTTACAAAATTGTCATTAGTTAGATTTTAAAGCTTTTGATTGGTTGAAATCCAACAACCAATTTCATTCCATTTCAATCAAATGCTAGCTAGTTAGTTCACTTGTCTCAAAAATTACCCATATGCTATCCTTATCTTTACACACACATCACTCTCATATTTTCAAAATTCCTAAAATGCTCTGGTCATAACACTTTATTTACATTTTTACCCTTTTCTAGAAAATTCTTTTATTTCCATCAATTGCCTTTCAAAAATCTTATAATTCCCATCTTATCTTTTCTAGAGTTCTCTTTTTTTTTCTTACATATTTTGCCCTCCAACAATTTTTATAATTCCGTCAATAACCTTTTTAGAGAATTCCCCCCTTTTGACATACTTAACTTGTAACGCCCCGAATTTTTTTCTATTTAAGAGAAATAAAAATACATCTGGATGAATAGTATTTTTAGATAAATAATATCTCTGAGTGAATAGTAATTTTAGGAAAGTGAACATTTCTTTAAGTTTCATGAGATATTTTTTTTTGTGAATAGTATTTTCGAACGAAAAGTGTCCGTGTGAATAGTAATTTTTGAAAAATGTGTCTTGTATATTAAAAGTTTTAAAAATTATATTAGAATTAAAGGCAACCGAAATGGATAAAAGACAAGTCAGTTTGAGGTAAAATGAAACAGTTTTTGGATCCGACCGAAAATTCGGACGGATTTTCGAAAAAAATTTGAAAATTTAGCAAAGCATCAAAATGGGTATCAAAATGCTGAAGAAGTATTTTAGAACCTTAAACGACGTTTCTGAAGGAGATTCAGATGAAAATGGAATTAATCAAGAAATCGCCAAAGGTGATTTAGTGAATTACGGAGAATCAAAAGGAGACATAAATGACTTTTAAAGGTTACCAAGGTTACTAGGAGTATGTAAAAAGTTCGAATATAGGTCTCGGTAAATTTTAAAGGGATTTTGAAAAAGTTCTGAAAAAATCGAATTCAGGCATTCCCAAAAAGTCAAATAAAAAGAGATAAGAAATGATGGACTTGTGGAACAAGCAACCATGGAAAAGGTGACATGTGGCAAGATCTTATGGAGGATACATAGTGATTTTAGAAGCATTTAAGGGGCAAAATTGTCATTTGGTGCATTATATACAAATAAGAAGCATGAAATGAGATGGAAACAAGAGAGTGACTTGGTGACAAAAGAGAGAAAAGGGAGGGAGACGTGAGAAGTAAAGGAAATCGAAAGCGAAGAGAAAAAGAAAGAAAAATTGAGAGAAGAGGAAGAAGGAAGAAGAAGAAGACAAAAGAGAGGTGATCCAACATCCCTAACCTCTCAAACCCATCAAGAATTTCTCAAGAAAGAGTGAAGAGAATTGAAGGTGAGTTGAGAATTTTTATATTAGTTTGATGGGTATTATTTTTTAATAGTTAATTTAATGAGTTTTTGATGGAATTTATGGTTTGATTAGAGTTAGATTACCTTCAAATTGAGCTTAGAAGAGGAATGAAGCATCGAGGAGTTTTGGATCAAGCATCTAGTAGTGTATAAGTTAGGGTTTGAAGTAGAGATTTGATGGAATTTAATAAATTTTAGTTTTTAAGGCATTAGTGATGAAATTTATGATTGATTGAAGCATTTGTGCATGATTTTTGAGCTTGGAATGAAGTGGATAATTTAGTGGTGTTATGTATTAGTAAATGGTCAAATTGGAAAAATGGACATAATGGAATTAATTTGATACATGGATGATATTATATGATGATTTAAGTTGATTTGAGATGTTTTGATGATATTTGGTGTAATAGAAATGAAAGAAAGTGATTAAATGTGTGCATGTGTCATGGACGGTTAAAGGAAGAAATAATGAGGTAATTCACTTGATTTGATGTTTGATGAATTTTGTATGTGATTTGAGTTGATTTTGAGTAAATTGATGGAAAGAAATTGAGAAGATTGAGTGGTTATGCATGAGATTCAAATTCGATTAAAATAGGTACAATTGTGTATTGAATAGATTTTTTATGCTTGATTTTGTGTTTGATGAATTTGGTATGACTTTTGAGTATGAGGGTTGAGCTTGAAATGAAGAGAATAGATTGATTTTGTTATATTCTAGTAAGTAGTAAACTTGAAAGAATTGGTGTAAGTAAATGACTTTTGATGTATGGATGAGTTTATATGAGATATTATATTAATTTGAGATGAATTATGGAAAGAAAATCAAATAAATGGATGGATGGGGATGCATGTTAGTGTATGGCTAAGTTATGTTATGCATGTGTTTGTGTTCATTTTAATGTTTAAATGGGTTGTATGATATTTTGGAACGGATTTGAGTTGATTAGTATCAAAAGAATCAAAGAAAAATTGAAATTGAGAGTTTGGATGTTAAATATGGCTAAGGTTAAGAAAGAGGTGTGCAATATGTCATTCTATTCTTTTAATTGTTTTGGTGATGTTTATGATGTGTTTGAGTGCTTTGGTGCAAAAGAAAGTAAAAGAATTAGATGTGAGATTATTGGTCGGAAAAAAAATGGTGAAGTTGTGAAATTATTGAGTACATATATTGAATTAAAATTAAGTGATTAATTGGTACCTTATGTATTAGATTATGTTTGGTTTGAGGATTTGATGTCTTAAAGTGATGGATTTGATTTTGATGATGATAAATGCATTCTTTGAAACCTTAGGTGTGGAATTGGCTCAAGGAACTAAGAAAAGGATAAGAAGAAGAGATAGACTTTAATTGATAGGGTGGAAAAACTAGAAATATTGCCCAAAAAGGTTTGTGTACACTTATTTTGCAAATTTACTTATATTAAAAGTATATAGAAATTTTAAAATTTCTTGAATTTGATTCAATTGATTTAGTAACTATATTTGGATGTGGTTATATGTTATTTGAGGTGTGTTTTGAATGATTTTTGGAATAGAAATTAAATTGGAAACAAAATTTTGAAAATGAAGGGCTTTGGCTGAATATACCCTAGAGAGAAACCTAGATGTATTTTTGTTATTTCAAACTCACTTATGTGTTAATTAAATTATATTTGAATGATTTATATCATGAATTAATGCATGGAAAAGAAATTTTTCAAAATAATACTCTTATGGCCGAATATATGTTATCTTTGTATTTAGGGGTAATTTTGTAATTTCATGTCCCATTATGTGTTGATTAAATAATATTTGAATGAATTATGGATTAAATTAACGATTTGAAAACAAAAGTTTACAAATTTTACCCCTCGACCAAATATGTATGAGAAAAAGGAAAGTGATGGTTTTGTTACATTTTTATGTTAAAACGAGGGGTAAAATGGTCAATTGAAATGACAAAAAGTGACGTTTTAAACAATTTTGAAAAATAGATACAAATGCATAATTAAACATTTATGTTATTAAAATTTTTTCTAATTTGCTAATTTTGTAATTATGGAAAAATGTCAAGGGCCCTAGTAAACCTGAATATTGACAGGTGAGGACTGAAAATTGGCATGCAAACAGGGTAAATTAGCAGTATTATGTCATTGCACCGAGATATAGTTTTCGACGGACGGATTGTGAGAGACACTAAGTGTTCGGTCCTGAAGTCGAAACCGATTATGATATGCGACCCAACGAGTAGTTACCGAGTGATCGATGTCAGTAAAACCCGAATCCAATCTATGGTATCGTGTTAGTATTTACGAAGGGTACTGAAAAAAAATATAAAAGAAAATCGTGTTGATATTGTTGAAAATGAAAATTGTTGTGTTTTACATGTGCCTTAATTTGTAATTTGAGTTTTTTGTAAATTATTTGTAAAAGTTTGAAAATTTGTGAAATATTACTTTACGACTTGTATTTTGAGAAATGTTAATATTTGGTGAAAATCGTGTGGTTACAATTGGAAAGAAATGATTTTATGTATTTTGTACATATAATTGTTAGTATATTGACTTTTTGTGAATTTTTGATATAGGGTTTTAAAAAAATGGTTGTTAAAAGTGACTTTTAAATTTAACTAGTTATTCACTTTTTATTATGTTATATTCGAAAATTTGAAAAATGTCGAAAATGTGAGTTTATGTTGTTTTATAATATAGTTTTATAACTTTTAAATAAAGTTTATACCAACTAAGTAGAAATATTTAGTGCATTGGATTTTTCACGCGTAGGTCGAAATTTGGGCACTGTAATTAAAGACAGACGAGAAGTCAGCTACCACGTTTTTTGCGAGTCACATCTCTCCATCTTTAGGGTAGTTATTCTTTTGACACTATATATTTTTGTTAACGTGTATTGACACGCATATATACATGTACACAAACATGTATTCATGAAACTTTGTGAATGATAATGTATATAAATAGTATAAAAGATTTTGAAATTGAAAAGTGATTCTGTAAATAAATTTATTATTTTTCTTTCAATTGACATTTACTTTTATTAATATGATTTTTGTTAAATGTTGTGGTTATAAATGCTTGTATGATGAAGTGAGTTTGGAAACGGACGGGAGGTTCGAACAGAAGTTGGGAAAGAATTATAAGAGTTATTTTAGAAGTGTATATATATTTTTGCAGGTTTTTAAATTTTGGATTTTCAGAAAAATAGGAAAAACTTTACTGAAATTTTTTTAAAATAATAGTACATTTATGTATAACAATAATGAATAAATAAATTAAGGTAACATCATTCGACTCGATTTTTATTTTAATCAGAATCGTGTGGAGGGTGTTACATAACCTTAGGTGGGTGTATTTAGAAATCAAATGGAATGTGTTTAGAATATAATTGGACCATATTAATTCTTGTATTCGAATATATCTTCAATATATTCAAAAATCCTACTAGAATTTAGTTACACATATGGATACTTTAAAATCACTTTATTATTTCATAAATAAAAGCATACTTGTACAGTACATTGTATAGTATATATACAATATTAAAATCGGAAGGGTATATTACACTTATGCCCATAGATATGCAAATCCAATGAAAGAAGCGAGCAGAAGAAGCTATTGGATTGGAAGAGCAAGGAGATTGAGAAGAGAAGCAGAAATTTTGGGGTTTTCAAATGAGAGAATTAAGAAGAAAATGGTTGCTATTCTTTTCTTATTTTGAATTCGGTTAATTTTTTTTTTTTAAAAAAAAATTAAATTAACATAAAACGACATTGTTTTAGGCTGTTTTGGTGTCTCAGATTAACCCAAAAAAAAAAAGGTCGTGCGAATAGAATTTTGTTCCTTTAATTATAGGCTTATAAGTTTATGTCTAGAATGTTCTTGTATATGGTTAATCGAATTTTGAATAATTGTTTTAATAAATTGATCTTCTTGTATTAAACTTCATAAATTTTATATTCTTTGAGTTATTTTAGTGCATATACTTGATCTTTAGATATAAGATTTATTTGTTGTTAAATAATATTCAATTGAATTCAAGTTTATATGTGAATCCTAATAAATATTAAACTTTAATAGAAATTTTAAACATATGTTTAAGTTAAAATTTATATTAAGTGTATATCAATATAAGTTAAAATTTATATTGAGTGTAAATAAATATATGCTTTTTTAACGAATCATGTGAAGACGGATCGGGATTGGGCCATTGTGCCCTACATAGGTTCAGAATTGGGATGAAAAGTGAAAATCCGTTCGGATCATGGATCGGATTTAAGGTATCCCACTTAAAATCGGGTTCGGACCCCCGATCTGACTCATCGCCATTGCTTATGTGTATTTGCTTAGTTAATTAATTAATATAGAAAGATGGACTTGACGGTCTGCCTGCCATGTGTAACTACCATCGGCAAGTAGACATGAAAGCAATTTGGGTTGTAAAAATTTGAGCGAGTTATGGCAAAAGAGGTGGAGCCATGGCGGGACTTGAAGGGAAAAGTGGTGATGGTGACGGGCGCCTCCTCCGGTTCAGGCCGAGAATTCTGTGTGGACCTTGCCAAATCAGGCTGCCAGATTGTAGCGGCTGCTCGGCGGGTGGAGCGACTCAAAGCTCTATGTGATGACATAAACAGTTTAACACCAGATGTGAAAGCAGTGGCAGTGGAGCTGGACGTCTGTGGGGATGGAGCCACTATTGAGAGGGCCGTAGACGTGGCTTGGAATGCCTTTGGTAGAATCGATGCTTTGGTTAACAACGCGGGTGTTAGAGGTATTACACTTTCCTGTCATCCATCAGCCTATTCTTTCAATTCTTGTCTCTTTATAAACTGCTGAAAAGGCAAATATAACTTTATAAGCTTTATTTTCAAATGACTAAAAAGGAAATAATAGCATGCACCAAGTCATAGGTTCGATCTACGCCCTCCTACTACTAATTGGGGATAGTTTTCTCATTTTATATAGGTAGCCCGCTCCTGTTTCCTGTTTATAGAAGTAGAAATCCGGGTTGTACTTTAGAATCTCATCTCAGTTTATCACGTTAGTATCCTGACTTGATGCCATAGTTCAAAAGGAAAATGATAATAATAATAATTATTAAATATAAACGTTTTAGTGCTTGTCCATATCCAAATAATCTATAAATAGTACTTCTTAGTATATACTACATGAATCTTAAAATTGTTTCGAGGTTCTTTTATTTGAAGGGGAAGTTTTGCCTTCATTGCATAAGTTAAAAAGTATGGCAAGGAATATTGGGTTGAGGGAGGAGTGAGGCAACTATTAGAAAGCCCCAAGAAAGTGAGTGAAGCTAAATGTCTTGAGGATTATGGAGTAAGGGTTATATACAAAAACAGGGATAATGGTTAAATAAGCCAACATGAATTCCTGATATGACTGCCAATATCAGCAGAATGACGGCAAGTGTATTGGCATCATATATATTGTATTGAGTGACTTTTTTCAAGGAAGACCAAAGGAAAATTCCTTATTATAGGTACTTGGATGGGGTGCCTTGTAGTATACACCATACAATTATTATTAGAAACAAAAATCATTTTTGTATTTTAAAAGCCAACCATTTAGTCCTAACATTGCATAATGTTAGCCCGAATATCAGTAACTATGATGATGGTTCTTATTTTTTAAGGTTTACAAAATAATGCAGATTAAATTGTTTACTACATGATGTGGTTGAGTAGTAATATTTTATGTGTACACTATTTTCTTAAGGTTGAAGTACTGGTTGACATCAAATGTAGGCAACTAAAATAGAATGACATGATGTACTGTGGGTGTTATATAAGAATCCCTGTACTTTGTAAATGGACGCAGATTTCTAATCCTGTATCATTGATTTTTAAGTGATAAATTTCCTCACTCACTGTTAAACTCTATGGATGGCCGTATTCTTACGTTATGCTTCTACTTGGAAAACTCATGTACGGTATCAGTTTTTCTTTTCAATTCTTAGTCAAAAGAAAATTAACTGCTTCACACAAGTTTAAATATTTTTGACTGATTTCATTATATTGTTAGCAGTTTCTTTGTTTACCTTTTGACCTTCTTTTTGGTGGTTTATCATTAGTAGAGATCAACTCCTTTGGTTGTTTTTGAATTTATAATTCTTCTTTTGATATATTTATGAACAAGTACTTGTATATGTGTTTTCTTTTCTTGTTATTATATATATCTGCTTTTGTGTATAATACCAGGTACAGTGAAGAATCCGTTGGACATATCTGAGGAGGAGTGGAATCATGTTATCAAAACAAATTTAACAGGATCTTGGTTGGTGTCAAAGTATGTCTGCATACGTATGCGTGATGCAAAGCAGGGCGGATCTGTTATCAATATTTCTTCCATTGCTGGTCTAAATCGTGGACACTTACCTGGAGCTGTTGCATATGCTTCTTCAAAGGCAGGCCTAAATACCATGACAAAGGTAGATGTCCTATGGAAATTTCTTCATCTGATTTAAATTAGTTGTGATGTTCAAAATTATTCTAAGCGTTCAAAGCAAACTTATTGCTATGAGGAACTGTATATTATATAAGTAATTAATAGGACAGGGATCTAGTAATTGCTCCAACTGAAAGATTATGAACCCTGAAAAAAGTAATGTGACACAGGGAAAAGAATGTTTAATACCCTTGAGTGCAGAGTTAGCTTGTGATTATCTCACATAGTTGTGGAAAGACATTCTCGGATGAAGCTAATTCCACAGTATAGATTAGTGGCACATTGACACTTTGAACTGGAGTCAATTTGCTTCTTGTATCATTTAATTAATCAGTTATTTATTACCTCTTCCCAGTTGTTCTTGGCACATTTGAATTGGTAAATTATAAGACCTTCCAGATCATATGGTGCAACTCTTGGTTTGGCAGTATGTCTTTTTCTAGGTCCTTATTCTCTATAATAATGTTAGTTGACGTGTATGAAGTGATTCTCCAAGGCAGAAACACAGTAGTTTTTTCTAAACATAAGTTTTTTACTTTTTTTTTAATAAAAAAAAAAAAGAAAAAAGGTAGTTCTCATAGTTTAATTTGCTTAATGTCCCTCTCAAGTGCGTGTTAGGTTTTAATTTTCCAAAATAGTTGTAGACAGACTCTTAGATGAACGTATGCCATGAAATTTGATTTGTGACAATTCAACTGAAACCTGACTGCATCATGTATAACTTATAATCTCTTATTTTTATCTCTTTCTCGTACTTGGCCTTTTAAAATCTGTTTAGACACTATAATTGCCTCTCTGAAAACACCTTCTAGTGTATCTATGGTTTGTAAGTGAACCAATTTCCTCTTGGTCTCAACTACATAATATTCAATTTGGTTGGAAGCACTGGAGCTGTTACTCTTTCTCAAATAAGGTTTAATTAATTGTGCATCCTCACATATTTCTTTCCTCGATGTGTCTATAGCTTTTTGCATGTTTGTTGTCCTTGATCTGGTCGTTTGATGTTCTTGTACGTTCCTCTTGAAAACTTCAGTCTATCTGTTAAATATTTTTTTTTTCAAGAATACAGTATATTCATTATACTATCTTGTGTTAAATAATCAGAATGGTGATTTTGGTAGGTCATGGCTGTGGAACTGGGGGTCCACAAAATCAGAGTGAACTCAATATCACCTGGACTATTCAAATCTGAGATTACTGAGCGTCTTATGCAAAAAGAATGGCTGAATAAAGTGGCCTTGAAAACCCTTCCTTTAACGGAGCATGTCACCACAAATCCAGCTTTGACGTCACTCGTACGCTATCTTGTTCATGACTCTTCCCAGTACGTATCTGGGAACATATTTGTCGTTGATGCCGGGGCTACACTACCAGGTGTCCCTATTTTTTCTTCCATCTAAATATTTCTATAAGCATATGTTATTGTGTGTAGTCCGTTCATAGATGTTAAAATTCTGGCTGAAACCATTTTACCATCTTCTGTTGTATTTATGGAATACTAATTTGAAAATGCACGTTTACTTTCAAGTTTCCTACAAGGGGTAGTAATGTGACAGATCATAATTGTCGTATGCATGGCTTATTTAAGATTTACTGATTAGCAATTAGGGCGTTGGAGGTGGCATCAACTTTATAAATCTTATTTGCAGGGTAAATTATAGATTGTTAATTACCAAATCAATAGACTTGTGTCATGTTTGTGCAATATTTTTTCTTGAAGGTGAGGTCACTTGCTCACAAGATGACTAAAACTCTGAGAATGTGCAGAATATACTAGCAGAGCCACAATAAATATTGTGAAAAATGCAAATGCTCATTCTTGAGATGATGAACTTGTTGAACATGAACAGGGATGGAAATGAAAACTAAGTAATGCAAACATATCTGACCATTTATAAATTCTTAAGTAACATGTGTCATAGAATTATCTGATACTCAATAGAAATTAGACATCCGAACCAATAATAATTATTCTATTCTAAAATATATAGAGTACATATTAAATTAAAAGACTTACTTTTTTCAATCTACAACTATTAGTTATAAGCACATTGGACGAAATTAAAAAAAAAAAAATGATTAGAAGAATGAAATATGGTAAGAAAAAAAAAATATATATATATATATATATGGACCTTTTTATTGATACAAGAATTATTGGTTTTTAGATTTTTTGAAGAATAAATATCTTAAAAGGGATAAACATCAGAAAAGTAATTCCTGCATCTGAAAAATTAATTTTTATAAATATTAAATTAAAGATTTAATAAAAAAGAGAGAGAGAGAGAGAAACAGATCTTAATGGCCCATATTTAAGATGGATGGATGGTGAAAATTAAACAATTAAAACAAAACAAAAAAAAAGGGATGGGATCTCAAGAGTTGAGGCAATGAAGCTCTTATTGCATGGGATCTCCAGAATCACCTTCCAATAGGATGGCAAAAAAGTACCCATGGAGATGGATATTTGTAGGAATATGCTCCATTTAAAACGGATATTGATACTTTTATATTGCAGCAAGAGCGGGGATGGATATACCAAATCCATTAATAATATTAATATTTTATATAAATTTAATTTTTATTGTGAAATTATTAATAGTTATTTTATATTGATTACTTACTATTTTTATCTCATTTAAACCTAAAACCCAACTTTTGCATCCAATACACTATCAAGTTTTGCCAACCTAACGCTACCAAATTTTAAAAATAATT
Source organism: Dimocarpus longan (assembly GCA_022984855.1). Lineage (NCBI taxonomy): Eukaryota > Viridiplantae > Streptophyta > Magnoliopsida > Sapindales > Sapindaceae > Dimocarpus > Dimocarpus longan. The sequence continues at coordinate 9,124,490 of CM041021.1, forward strand.
CTATTGTTGCCGACCAAAACAATACCAAGGTTTGCATGCAAACTTTTAATTCTTAAACTTTTTAAGGTTAGTGTTATGGGTGATTTAAGCGACCAGATCATTCGGGCCTAAGAAGATCTACAGTGCAGGTCCAATGGCCTAAAGGTTCAACAATCTGTCCTTCTCCCAGTCCACCTTCCTGATAGGGGACCCACTCGTTAGACTTACTTTCAATTTCTCAGCATATCCCTAGCCCTCTTTATGATCATAAGTCTGTTCGTGAATAAGTATTGATAGTCTGATTGTTCAGGCTGTCCGTTGAACCTGATCGCTGTCTTTGATCGTTCAGGCTGTCCTTTAAACCTGATCGCTGTATCTGATAGCTCAAGCTGTCCGCTGAATCTGATCGTTCAGGCTGTTCGTCAGTTCTGTCCGCTCAGGCTAATCGCCAGTTCTATTCGCTGAATCTGTCCGCTCAGGCTAATCGCCGTATCTGTTCGTTGAATCTGTCCGCCAGTTCTGTTCGCTGAATATGTCCACCAGTTCTGTTCGTTTAAGCTATTCCCAAAGGGGCGATCATGAGACTTGTTTCATACGGACTTACTCGTCCAGGATTATCCACCTACTTGTTCGATGATTTCTGGGCGTGCTCGTGTATCTATTCATTTATGAGATTGCTTGCCTATTATTATAACCAGTCGCAGAAATATTGATTCATAATCTGCCTTTCGAACTCTCAAGATGTCCGGTTCATCAGAAGCTCATCTATTCGCCAGTTGGATTGGGTATTCTGTCTGTTGAAAAATCCATCTCAGCCATGCTCCTCAGGATTATGAATCAACAGAAGTCAAAGGTGTCATGCAAGATGCAGCTCCAAGCGTGCCATGCACGCCATCTCTGCCAGAGACTACAGCCAAGATTTCGGTAGCCTCTCATGACCCGTACAGATCAGCCACCTGAAATCTCGCTCGGGAAGAGCTTAGAAGTGACTAATTCGGCCTCATTAAATGTAAATTCGACCTCATTTAATGCACTGTCAGCCACATTAAATGAAATCCCGGCGCATTAAATGCGGCCCATCATTGTGTTTTCAGTTTACTGTATGCTTTTGTCTTATTCCATTTTATTGTAGCTCCTCCCCTTTCTCTATAAATAGGGGAGGATTTTCATTGTAAAAGGGAACAAGCTTTTAAATGTCGTGACTCCGCCAAAATAGTGATAGAGTGAACAGTGGACGTAGACATCTTTTTGGGCCGAACCACTCTAAAATCTTCTTGTGTCTTTCTCCTCGCCTCTGATCTTTTCTCCTCGTTTCTTTTACTTTGCATGTACCGCATTAACAACCCGAAACTGTAGCTTGGGCCCAAAATAAACCTCGTTGACTAGGGATCCAAATCTAGACGTCAACATTTTTTGCACTAGAAGGATGGGTCAATCTTTAGTTTCGCCACCTTTTACTTCGTAGCTTTCAGAGCTCGTTCTTTATCTGCCATGGTCAGAGGGAGGATTCCTAGGAACTTTAACATGACAGATAACCGCCCAGAAGCTTCAGACCAACAACAACATACCATGTCAACTGAAGGGCTACCCGATGCTTGTGTAGGGACGTCTAGTGTGCCTGTGACAAGGGATGCTCAAGGTATACCTCCTCTTCTCACTCGCCAACCTGTGTCTAATACTGTAGGGGGAGATGCTATACAGGTACTGCAGCGGTGACAGGAGATGTTAGAAAATACAGTAGCTCAACTGGTTGGTGAAGTCAGGACTCTGATCCGGACCCAAGCCCAGCCTCCTCAGGGACCCCCCCAGGCCACTCAAGGAAGAGATGCTCCCCGAGGACGGCACGCAGTAGACCCTGGCACAAACAGGAGGGATGTTAGAGAGTCAAAACGAGAGGGGTCAGTCCATTCCTCTAGCATGCATTTTAGCACTCAGCTTCCTCGGGCCCGCGATGAACACCGACAGGAACAAATTGGCCGCAACCATGATCAAATCCCGGCCCGCGTAGGCAGAACGGGGTCAAGGCCTAATGCTGGAGGACTGGGGGCTAGAGACCATCGATCCCCAAGCAGGCAGGATCGACAATCCGTTGCCAGGAGAATCGAGGCACAAGGTCCGTTAGTAGAAGAGCTCCTTCAAAGGGTCCGGAAACTTGAGGCGCGACCAGGAGCACAAGAATAGAGAGGCCAGGTCGGGGAGAGGACCCCATTTACTTCGGAAGTCGAACTAGAACCACTCCCTCTGAGATTTAAGGTTCCCAACATTCCTCAGTATAAAGGGAACTCCGACCCCTACGACCATCTGGACACTTTCTAATATTCAGATGGATTTCTAGACGACAAGTCCGCTCGTAAAATGTCATGTATTCCCGGCTACATTTGGAGACATCCCGCGGACATGGTTCAGAAACCTTCCCCCCCCCGTAGCATCAACAACTAGGAAAAGTGTCAGCAGAAGTTCCTAAACCAGTACAAGGCGTTGAAGAGGCAGCTCGTGCCACCCTACCACCTTTCTACCATTTATCAACGTCCCGGTGAGTTGTTGAGGGACTATATAAGCAGGTTTAGGCGCAAAGTGACAAATGTGGAGAATTCGACAGATGAAAGGGTACTATCGGCTATCTCGTTGGGCTTGAGAAAATACGGGAAGCTGTACGAGAGTATTTACAAATCCCCAGTAAAGGATTTAAGGGAATTCTATGAACAGGCAGAAAAAGAAATCTGGTGGGAAGAAGTAACCAATCCCAGAAAAGCCAATTTCCAAAGGGATGAAGCTGGCAGCTCTAATCATGGAAGGAAGAGAAGCAATGGGGGAAATAACCCTGGGGGACGAATAGACAGCCATCAGATTGCCAAGAAGGCCAAGGATTGGCAAAGACCAGGGAGTAGCTGGGGGCGGGAGCGGTCTCGGTATCAAGGCCGATACAACACGTATAATACCTTGTCTGATACCCAAAACAGGATTTACGCAACCGAGAAGAACATGGAGAATTTTGGACAACCAGCCCCCATTCAGGCTCTTGAAGGGCGAAGAGATAGGAGCAAATTCTGTGCCTATCATAATGAAGTAGGGCACAATACTTCAGACTGTTGGGCGCTCAAAGACGCTATTGAAGAGATGATCAGAAACGGTCGTCTGAGGGATTATGTTATGAGACCCCCAAGGCGACCATCCCAGCAGTAGCTCCTCCACCAGCGCTCACAGGACCCACCAACCCAAATTTAGCCGGAGCCAGACTCTACCCAAGGGCCCTCAGTCAGAACCATTCATACCATTCACGGGGGTCCCTCGGAAGTGGGAGAGTCCAATAGATCCCAAGAGCGGTTTGTGCGCGAAGCGAGACGCGTCCAACCTGCAGGCCAGAGAGAGTCAGGGGGACCTGCAAAGAAAGCCAAAAGAGTATCAGAGGACATTGTGTTCACGGATGAAGATGTTCGAGATGTTCACCTCCTCCATAAAGACGCTTTGGTGATTCGGGTGCGTATTGGTAACTCGACGGTCAAGAGGATTATGATTGACAGGGGGAGCTCAGTTAATGTGATGTATAAGGATTGCTACGATCAGATGGGGATTAGTGACGAACAGCTCAAACCATCCCCTGAGCCTCTGTATGGATTCACTGGAGACTCAGTCGTCCCCACTGGACAGATAAGGTTACCTCTGACCCTAGGAGACGCCGCTCATCAATCCACAGTACTAGCAGATTTTCTCATCATCGATTCCCCCTCTGCATATAATGTGGTGTTGGGAAGACCTGCTATGAATGATCTTGAAATGGTCACCTCTACCAAAGCTCTCACGGTAAAGTTTCCAACTCCCAATGGGGTAGGATGTGTACAGGGCGAGCAGTCTCTGGCTCGTCGCTGCTATGTGGACGTGATCAAAAGAGGAGTTCGGGGGAAGAAAGCAGATATGGTCCCAGAGCGTGAGCTACAAACAATTACCTCATCAGGGATCAGCCATGACTTAGATCCCAGGGAATTTGATGCATACTAGAGCACAGGTCCGGTGGAAGAGCTTGAAGACATCTAGGTTAGTGAAGCAGATGCAACAAGATGTCTTAAGCTGGGCAAAAACTTAATTCCGGAAATAAATGCCCAGCTGACAAGCTGCCTCAAAGCAAATTTGGATATGTTCGCCTGGAACCATGGGGACATAGTGGGAATTGATCCTAACGTGATGACTCATAAGTTGAACGTTGACCCTCACCACAAGCTGGTCTGCTAGAAAAGGAGGCAAATGAACCAGGAGCGTTGTAAAGCCCTGAAGAAAGAGGTAGACAAGCTTCTAGCAAATAGATTTATCCGAGAAGTCCAGTACCCAACCTGGGTAGCTAACCCCGTGTTGGTAAGAAAGAAGAACGGGAAATGGAGAACATGTATAGATTTCTCAGACTTGAACAAAGCTTGTCCTAAAGATAGTTTCCCTCTACCGAGAATCGATCAATTGGTGGACACGACGGCCGAGCATGAACTCCTTAGTTTCATGGACGCCTACTCGGGCTACAATCAGATCCCTATGGACCTTGAGGATGAGGAGTGTACATCGTTCAATACGGACCAGGGATTATACTGTTATAAGGTAATGCCCTTTGGACTGAAAAATGCAGGGGCCATTTATCAACGGCTAGTGAACAGGATGTTCGAAGATCTGATCGAGAAAACTATGGAGGTGTATGTGGATGACATGCTTGTAAAATCTGAGCGGGCTGCTAGCCATGTCCGTGATCTCGAGATGATGTTTCAAATCCTGAGGAGGTACCAGATGAAGTTTAACCCCCTTAAATGTGCCTTTGGGGTCTCCTCAGGTAAATTTCTGGGTTTTATAGTGAATAACAGGAGAATTGAGACCAACTCAGAGAAGATCCAAGCCCTGCTGGACATAGGGTCACCAATCAGCGTAAAGGAAATTCAAAGTCTGAACGGTTAGATAGCAGCCCTAAGCAAATTTGTGTCCAAAGCTTCCGACAGGTGTGCTCCATTTTTTGAGGTACTGAAGAAGGCTAAGAACTTCAGGTGGACAGAAGAGTGCGAGGCCGCGTTTTTACAACTAAAGGAATACATGGGGTGAGCCCTTCTGCTGACTAAGCCAAATGAAAGGGAAACTCTGACAGTCTACCTAGGGGTATCCCAACACCCCCTGAGCGCGGCTCTGACAAGAGAAGAAGGAAATAGAGCACAGGTCCCGGTCTATTATGTAAGCAAGAAGCTGGTAGAAGCTGAAATAAGATATACCCCAATGGAGCTGCTCGTTTACTGTCTGGTGATGACGTCCAGGAAACTGCGCCCTTACTTCCAAGTGCACAAGATCGAGGTCTTGACGAAGTATCCGCTAAAGCAAATCCTTTAAAAACCAGATACCTCCGGCCGACTTATCAAATGGGCCATCGAAATCACTCAGTTTGATATTGAATTCAAGCCGAGATCGACAATCAAAGGGCAAGCGTTGGCAGACTTTATTGCTGAGTTTACCAGACCTGTGGACAACAGGACTGAACCTTCTGAAGGTCCGTATTGGGAGCTGTTCGTGGATGGGTCTTCCTGTGAAAGAAGCGCAGGGGTTGAAATTCTGTTAATCAGCCCGAACGGGAGTAAGTTCCTCTGTGCACTTAAATTTGGTTTCAGAGCAACTAACAATGAGGTAGAATACGAAGCACTGTTAACAGGACTCCGTTTGGCCAAGAAGATGCAGGTTGAGCGACTCAGGATATTCAGTGACTCACAGCTGGTGGTTTGTCAAATAAGGGGTGAGTACCAAGCTAGGGGGTCGAAAATGACAGTCTATCTGTAGAAGATACAGGAGTTGTTAGGAGCTTTCAAGAAATTCGAGTTGAACCAGATTCTGCGCGCCCAGAACTCCCATATAGATGCATTGGCCCGCTTAGCAACAGCTCAAAACACAGATTTTGCTGGAAGTGTGCCCGTAGAATTCCTGCAAAAATCGAGCACTGAGTCCAACATGGAAATGATGGCCTTGACAGTAGCAGCAAATTCATGGATGAACCCATTGATCAGTTACCTACAAGAAAGAAGACTGCCAGAAGATAAGATGGAGGCCCGTCGCCTGCGTATAAGGGCAGCAAGGTACTGTATTTATGGTGATGTTCTTTATAAAAGAGGCCTCTCGGCCCCCTTACTTAAGTGTGTCAACGAGCCGGATTGCACCACACTGTTGAGGGATATTCATGAGAGGCATTGCGGCAACCATGCTAGGGGACTCTCCCTAGCCCAGAAAGCGCTCAGACAAATATTCTACTGGTCAACCATAAAGCAGGATGCTATTGACCTGGTGAGGAAATGTGATAAATGCCAAAGATTCTCTAAAGTTCCCCGGGCACCACCAACCTATCTCTGACAGATGATCAGCCCATGTCCCTTCGCTATCTGGGGCATGGACCTGATCAGACCCCTCCTAGTACGTCGAGCAAGATGCAAGTACGCCATCATAGCGGTTGACTATTTCACGAAATGGGCGGAGGCAAAAGAGTTTGCCGAAATCTTCACGACAAAGGTTAAGAAGTTCGTATAGGATAACATTATCTGCAGGTTTGGTATCCTCCAGCAACTCGTAACAGACAACGGGACCCAGTTTACAAGCGAGCAGTTTTTGGAATTCTGTAGCAGCCTCGGCATTATTAAGAGTTTCTCGGCAGTAGACCACCCGCAAGCTAACAGTCAGGTGGAGGCAATCAACAAAATTATTAAGCAGACTCTGAAGACCAAGTTTGAAGCTAGAAAAAGAGCATGGGTAGATGAATTGCAGAAAGTGTTGTGGGTCTACCGGATAACTGCTCACAGTACCACATGGGAGACTCCTTTTCTCAATGGTTTATGGGTCCGAAGCTATGATTCCTACAGAGTTTGAGGTTTTCAATCATCGAAGAGCAAATTTCAACCCTGAAGAAAACAACCAGCTCTTGGCCGCTAACTCAGACTTGCTCGAAGAGTCTAGGGAAGCTGCTCATCTCAGGGCAGCCGTCTACAAATAAAGGATGGCGAAGCACTATAACAAGAAAGTCCGGGTGTGTCAATTCAAACCAGGTGACCTTGTACTACGAGAAGTCCTACCCGACGCTCGTAAAACCAGTGAAGGAGTATTAGGATCTAACTGGAAAGGGTCATACATGATCCACGAAGACTTGAAGAACGGAGCATACCACTTGGCAGACATGAGCGAAGTGATGCTTCCAAGGGCATGGAATGCCACTCACCTAAGGCCCTACTATACATGATCATTGTAATTCTATTGTTATTTTGTTACATATGTAAAGCAAAACATGTACAGACATAATGAGAGCTACTCATTTATTATTATGAACTGCTACTAACACGAAATGCTCATGTGTGTTCTTATATGTGTGAGGTACACAACCATGAAACACAAGAAGCCGGCTTAAAGCTCAAACATTTGCTAGCCTTATAGGGATAAGGGGCTGAATATTGGTGAATACCGACCCCACCTCTACCCTACGCAATAGGAGGGGTTAAAACGGTCATGAACCTGCACACCTAATCGCCGCTCGTTGATTGGCCTCCCCCTCTATAAATTTCATGCGCGAACAGAACAGGAAGCTTGATCACCATGGCACTCGGACTTAAATTCTCACTGTAAATGCTCAGGTTCCGACCTTGTGAGTGCAGCTTGAGAGGATCATTATGCTGTAAATGCTCAGGCTTTGACCTTGTGAACGCAGCTGAGGTCCAAACCTCCATAATACTTGTTGTAAATGCTCAGGCTTTGACCTTGTGAGCGCAGCTGAGGTCCAAACCTCCATAATACTTGCTGTAAATGCTCAGGCTTTGACCTTGTAAGCGCAGCTGAGGTTTTAACCTCCACAACTCTCGCTATAAAAGCTCAGATTCCGACCTTGTGAGCGTAGCTTAAGAGGTCCGTTATGCTGTAAATTCTCAAGTTCCGACCTTGTGAACGTAGCTTGAGAAATTCAACAGGTTGTATAGCTCAGGTATCGACCCTGCACGCGCAGTCCGCTGTAAATGCTCAGGTTTAACCTTATGAGCGCAGTCGGTTGTATAAGCTCGGGCCCTTACCTTTCGAGCACAACCTCTTATCAGTTTCAATAGCGATAAAAAAAATATGCGAACAGCCCCATATGCTCCTCATCTGGTTTTTCTTTTCTCAACTCATATCTCGTTATCTATATTACCTTATGTTAAATATATTAAATATGTTGCAGCTGCACGATAGCACAAGACTGATCAGCTTACTGATTAATTGGTATTTGCAAGCAATCCAATCGATTTATTGCTCTTAATAAAACGATGTCTGTTCGACAATAGGAGTTGAGTTATTATTTCACCCGCTGGGGTTTCTTTCTGCTCCTTAGACTACAATTCATACTAGGGATTATCTATTGAAAAATCTCAGGATGCATTCGCAACCCAGAGAATTATTTTCCTCGTTTTATCTCTCCAAAGGTACCTATACGGGCGATCAGCCCCCTTATCTATTTTGATTCGTTGCCTACTTTACAAGGTATACCTGTTCACAATCTATTCTGACAATACATACGAGGCTCAGAAAATAACAAAGCAAATCAACAAGGATTCCACACTGTTAAAAACAAGAATGAAACACCATTGAATTGAATGAAAAATAATGTTTACAATGTCAATATTCGAAAAATAAGCCCTGTTGGTAAGGAAAACAGATCTTGTATGTATCAATTCTGAGGAGCTTTTGAAGAACCAGCAGGAGCACTCTTCGGATCCTTCTCACTGGGGGCTCCCTACGAGGACGATCCCTGTGCCCCGTTCGGCTTCGACTTTTAGAGACCTGAGGAAGGACCACCCTGGGCTGGTGGGGCACCAGTTCGAGCAGACGAAGATTCAAAGCCCTTCTTCAGGGCTGTAGGAGTTATCCCTTTCTAGACGGGTTGAGCGGTCTTTACCTGGGTTCCTTTGGCGGCACGAGCCTCGTACTTCTTCACCTTCGCCACCGCTTCCTCCCCGAAGAATGAGAAGTCCAGCTCAGGGTAACGTTTCCACAGGGTATATAGGAATTTACTACTCGTCTTCTCAACCGCCTCCTGACGAGCTCGCAAGACCCAGGCCTCCGACTAGCCGAACATCTCCCTCAAACGAGCAAGATTATCCCCTACCGTGGTTAAATCCTGCAACACCGACTCGACCTTCTTCTTAGCATCCTCCGCCCGTCTCTTCTGAAGGATAGCCTTTTGAGTGACCCTGTCTACGTCCTCGGTGGCCTCTTTGAGTGAGGAGGGGGTAATATTTCGAAGCTTCCTCTCGTTAGCCAAATACTCTTCCGCGTCTTTGAATTTCTGCTCGAAAACGCAAGCGGTTTTAAGTTTCTGTTCGAGCTCACTAATAGTCTTCTTGGCAGCTTCGGATTCCTTCCTGAGCTTCTTGTTTTTCGCCTCCAACCTCCCGTTCGTCTCCTCGACCCAAGCTTTCTCTCCTGCCAGGTCGAAAAAGTCTCGACGCATCTTCATCAGAGCCAATGAAGTCTGAAATGATAATGAATCAGTGATAGGTATGTAACTAGTACATAATTACAAAGTAAGGAATAAGGTCTACCAGTACGTTGTGGCGCGCGGCATAGGCGATCAGCTGGTCGCCGCGGACATGTTTTTGGTAGACGTCTGGCCTATCGGATCCCAGCAATTCTGACAGTTGATCTAACAAGTCATTGAAGTACTCCCCTACATCAGCTCCCTGGACCTACTCCTCATCAACCCCTTCTGTCATGGACGCCTTGCCTTTGGACTTCTGACGTTTAGCAGAAGGCTCCATGGCCTCCTTCCCTTTGTCTCCGGCCCCTGATGGCCTTGTTAATTCATCTCCAGAAATAGAGATTCCTTTGCCAACAGCATCCTTGGGTGGGGGTATGTTCTTCATGGTTTTCTTCCCTACAGTCTTATACTTCAGTCCCGATCTTTTAACAGACGAGGCGACCACTGTATGTGATAGATCTGTTGCCTGCGTTAGGGGCTCCTTCGAACCTGTTATCTCTACTTCAAGCTTCTCTGTCTCGACCGTTGGCGAAGATGGGGGAGAGTACATCTCAAGGTGCACCATTGTTTTAGGTTTTTTTGGAGCTGGGGCAGAGGCACCTTCGTCAGGTTCTGCAAAGACAAAAGAGACCTCTCGACTCTTTCGCACTCCAACGTCCGATGCTAAACTAAGGGGTTTGGTTCCAATCCTGGTGCGAGCCCGAGATCCCTCAAGAAGTAGGCTGCTGGGAAATAATCGTCCGCAAGATCCTTCATCTCAGAAAATCTCTCAAGTATCCTCGTTTCCTCGTCCGAGAGACTAATTGAACCCTTGCTAAAAATTGCATATAAGGGAGAGAAATGTTAGTGAAAATGGGAAATAATGATGTATACTTATATGCATGAGCAGCGAGCAGTAACATGCTCATCGGGATTGAGGGTGAAGTCGAAATTGGTAAGTTTCAGCGAGGATAAACAAGACACATAAAACCAACGGGATTTATAATCTCCTACATTTAACCTGCCAACCTTCTGTGGCAAAAATGCCTTGTAGGGCGAGTTACAGGTGGATATATAGTAAATCTCGTCCCATTTTTTGGCTTTAAGGCTGGTAGTGGACTTAAAAAAAAAAAGATTTTGGATTATGTTCGAAGTCGGTGGCGGAAGGCCGTTTTTCAGAAAGATATAAGCCAGAGTGGTCACTTGGGCGTAAGAGTTTGGTGTAAGTTGGAAAGGCGTTATTTCTAGGTCATTCAACAGATCAATCAAGTATTGTGGAATCGGGAACCTGAACTTTAGATCTACATGTTGACGGCTGATCGCTGTAAACCCTTCAAGGGGGGATGCCGCGTGATCACGATAGGTAGAGACCATGACGCGGCACTCAGAAGGAAAACCATATGTTTCAACTATGGACTTGAGCTCCTCGAGGGTAACTGAAGAGTCATGTTGGTAAAAGGACTCGCGAGCAAGAGCTTCTTCTCGCCCAGAGAAACTCGGCGCGTCCCCGTCGCCCTGGGTAGTTGCGCTCGGAGAATCCTTGTCCTATTGAGAAGAACCCTCCTCAGAGCCCTCTTCGCTGGACATGACTCTTTGGTATCGGCGTCCACGACTTGACATCTACAACAGAAGCAGCTAATTAGGCCGCTGACAGCCAACCAGATCCAAGGAACAAAGAAAACCTGAATCTACTGTCCCTAAGCGTCAAGTCGTGCGCTTGGGAAGCAAATAAGGGGCAAGAAGGGCCTCATTTGATAAATTTCCCCCCAAGCTAAAAAAAAAAAAAAAAATTGGAATAAGAGAGAAGAAACCTTACCTTGGATGCAATGACGATCGGTGGTTTCAGTTGAAGATTGGTGAACAGGGATGAAAAATCGAGAGAGAGAGAGAGAGAGAGAGAGAGAGAGAGAGAGAGAGCAAGTAGCAAGGGAGTCTCTGGTTTTTGAAAATGTCGGAAGAAGGAGAAAATGAAGCGTCGTCTTTCTTATAAAGCAATCAAGCCCCAACCATTAGATCAAGACAGCTGTATAACCGCCCCCAATCTGACGGTATGGCGCGGTTCCCGAGATTTTGTCATCATGTAGCATGTCAGTTAAGAGACGTGCATTAAATGCATACGGCGCGTGGTGTGACTTGTAACCGTTGCCTGGGGAAGCTCCACGTGGCCTAGTAATAAAATGGAATTTAAAAAGTGTTGTAACTATTCCTGCCTCATCTGCTCACTCAGGAATTTGTAGCTCCTGGTCCTCTATAAAGCACCAAGAGCTAGAGGGCTTAATGTTATGGGCAATTTAAGCGACCAGATCATTCGGGCCTAAGAAGATCTATAGTGCAAGCCCAATAGCCCAAAGGCTCAACAATCCGCCGTTCTCCCAATCCACCTTCCTGATATGGGATCCACTCGTTATACTTACTCTCCATTTCTCAGCATATCCCTAGCCCCATTTATGATCATCAGTCTGTTCGTGAATAAGTATTGATAGTCTGATTGTTCAGGCTGTCCGTTGAACCTGATGCTGTATCTGATCGTTCAGACTGTCCGTTGAACCTGATCATTGTATATTATCGTTCAGGCTGTCCATTAAACCTGATCGCTGTATCTGATCGTTCATACTGTCCATTGAACCTGATCGCTCAGGCTGTCCACTGAATCTGATCGTTCAGGCTGTTCGTCAGTTCTGTCCGTTCAGGCTAATCGCCAGTTCTGTTCGCTGAATCTGTCTACCAGTTCTGTCCGCTCAGGCCAATCGCTGTATCTGTTCGCTGAATCTGTCCGCCAGTTCTGTTCGTTTAAGCTATTCCCAAAAGGGCGATCATGAGACCTGTTTCATCCGGACTTGCTCGTCCAGGATTATCCACCTGCTTGTTCGGTGATTTTTGGACGTGCTCGTGTACCTATTCATTTTTGAGATTGCTTGCCTATTATTATAACCAGTCGCAAAAGTATTAATTCATAATCTGCCTTCCGAACTCTCAAGATGTCCGGTTCATCAGAAGCTCATCTATTTGCTAGTTGGATTGGGTATTCTATCTACTGAAAAATCCATCTCAGCCATGCTCCTCAAGATTACGAGTCAACAGAAGTCAAAGGTGTCATGCAAGATACAGCTCCAAGCGTGCTATGCGCGCCATCTCTGCCAAAGACTACAACCAAGATTTCGGTAGCCTCTCATGACCCGTACAGATCAACCACCTGAAATCTCGCTCGGGAAGAGCTCAGAAGTGACGGATTCGACAGCATTAAATGTAAATTCGATCGCATTTAATGTACTGTCAGCCGCATTAAATGCAGCCCATCATTATGTTTTCAATTTACTGTATGCTTTTGTCTTATTGCATTTTACTGTAATTCCTCCTCTTTCTCTATAAATAGGGGATGATTTTCATTGTAAAATGGGACAAGCTTTTGAGTGTCGTGACTTTACCGAAATAGTGAAAGAGTGAACAGTGGACGTAAACATCTTTTTAGGACGAACCACTCTAAACTCTTCTTGTGTCTTTCTCCTCGTCTCTGATCTCTTCTCCTCGTTTCTTTTACTTTGCATGTATCGCATTAACAACCTGAAACTGCAGCTTAGACCCAAAACAAACTTCGTTGACTAAGAATCCAAATTCGAACGTCAACAGTTAGTTATTTAACTTGTTTAATTTCTCTTTTTGATTTCTTTTTCATTTATCTTCTTTAAATATTTAACATCATGAGTAATTAATTTTTAAAAAAATCTAATTTGTGATATTGCTTTTATAAACTTATGGGGCAAACTCTTGAAATCATGCCATTGCGAGATTGTTTTCATAAAATCAAGTGTTAGTGACAGAGTTACTTCATATTTGTAGTATAATAAAAATCGTTTTTTCACTATTCAGCTATCATTTTCAAAAATGTGTTTTCCATTGTACAAAATAGCCACACAAACACTTTCCATCCACTTTTTGTTTTTTGAAAATGAATAGTCATTTTCAAAATCGAATCCAAACAACACCTTAATTTCTTAATTTAAATCAACATGCTGCTTTTTTTTATCAGAGAATTGAAAGTTAGCTCTATTAGTAAAGAGGAAAATCTCGTGTAATTAATTTGCTCACAAAATTAGTACTTCTTTTTTTTAATAACAAAACAAGCAGCTAAACAAATACAAAACTGGCTTGAATCTGTGTACTTAAAACTGAAAACTGCTTACACACAAAAATTTAGCATATAGGCATCATTAGCCCATGCAATATAATTAGTCTCCATTTCCTATTACTTTAGAGTAAAAGCATTACATTAGAAACTCCAACAATTTTCAAGTCGGAGTCACAAGGTTTATGACTAGTTCTCAACTACAAGATTATAACATTACAGTTAAAGCTGATTGCATAAATAAGGAGGCTTAAAAGCTAATAATTATTCTCTTCTATACACAACTGTGAGCTGGTGCTGGATATTCTAGTCAATCCCTACTTCCAGCTTTTAAGTGGTCACCCAATGCGGACCAGAACGCGGTAACACACATGAGTAAGTGACATACTTGACACTATCTAAAAGCACAACAACAAAAATCCGAGAAAGTGACTTGGGAGCGATCATGCTATCAACATCAACATCACCAGCCTCTCTAGGATCAACAAGAACAGAGACAATCATAGGTGAAGCAGATTTATTACCTGCAAAGCTGTTTTTCTCAGAATTTCTTTTTATGTGTTCTGTGGTGACATTTAGATTAGATGCACTGACGGGAACTGGAAGACCACGGAGAATTCTTCTGTTCCTTCCCTTGTTAACATGACTACCATTCGTATGGTGCTCCACAGAAATATTGGCCACCGAAGATGCAGGAATAATGGCCCCTGCCGCAGAAGCCGCAGAGACATCAAACTGGAACACTTCAGTGCAAGTGCCAGAACTCAGCAATGGCCCTGCATACATATTATATATAAGGAATGAATAAAGAAAAACGGACTGCAAATTTCCCAGGTTCATGTATGGACAGCCAAAGAAATCGGAAGACCACAATGTAATATATCATGCTAAACTCGCATTATCGGCATGCATAAAGCCTTTGAGATGAACATTATAGAGCAGCATATAATTTCAAAAAAGATAACTAATTAAATTACCTAGAAAAATTATCCTACACATGCAGAGTAAAAATACAGTTGCTAAAAGATCTGAATTTGATAAACCAGTTTCTCTCAGAAACCAAATTCTTATAAATTATACAAGTTTCTCAGAGAGAGAATATAATTTTCACTTATAACAGCAACTAAACAGAATATGAACAAACACATAAAATTATAGACAATAGAATAACCAAAATTAAAGACTAAAATACTAAACCATTACTTAAAAAAAGACATTTTAAAGCTGTTTGCAACATAAATCGCATGCACAGAAGGCCCATTTGGCATTGCTCCTGGGCAGCTAACAACTAACAAGGAAATGGTTTTAGAAATCTGATTCTAAAATTCAATTTTTAATTCAAGGGTGGGTCATTAGAAAATTATCCCTTCACAATATTATAGAATCTAAACTTAACCCTAAATAAATAACTAAAATATAATTAAAAATAATAATGATCTAAAAAACTTAATCTACTAGAAACCAAGCATATGTGATAACCATAGTGGGTAGTTTGTTTACAATGTTAGCCTATCAAAGCTAATCATAAAAAGTGAAAATTAGAACTTGAAACCTCCACAGTAAGAAAAGAAGAGCATTGCTATCTCTATGTAGCTAGACAACATATGATATTAAAAGAACATGAAAATCATTCATCATAGTAAAACAGAAAACAATACAAAATGTCCTAAACGAATATATACACAATGGTTTCTCCTCACTCTACTAAGCAAACTGTCAAAAACTCAGACACCAAGAGATCATAATCAGTTTTATAAACTAAACCGGTCCAACCAGACTTTACAAATTTCTTTTGGTTACCATCTGTCAGAAACAGATACTAAAAGTATTAAATAATTTCCTAATTATGTCAGCAAAGTGTTTTGAGGCAGAGAACCAATCAACTAAACAGAAAGACTTATGACAAGAGAACATTAACAATGTGCAATTAAATAAGGAAGTTAGAAAGCAATAACTACCTGCATGGCCTTCACGGAACCACTGCTGCAGTTTACCATCAGCTGCACTTGACTTCATGTGGTCCTTTAAGGCATCAGCAGAACCAGAAGAAAGAGCCTTCTGCCGTTCTGTAGGATTTCTATACAAGTGAGAGTGCCTCCCACCGTTTGCTCTACCATCAGGAATAGCCAAAGCTGGAGTAAAATCTTTAGGAACCAAACCAGTCTCCCTGTTGTTATCATTTTTCACTCGAGTATCCTCATGAGATGCAGTAGCTTTCTCACTGGCCAGAATAGAGTGAATTATCAAATTCCCATCAATCTTTACAAGTTTATCATTTCTTGGCACATACAAAGAGGCAACAAGCGGCTCACTCGCGTTACCCAAACGAACAAACTCATCCGCGCTAGGGGCAGCATACTGAGATCCTCTTTCTTGATTCCCAACACGTCTTTCACAATGTAATTGATCACCAATACCAATTTTCCCATTAGAGATACCGAACCCCACATCACGACTTCCATTCAAGTGACCATTAACAGCCAACACCCTCCCTCTACATTGATCATAAAACCGGCTACTAAAATAACCACCAGACACAGCATCTCCCATACCTCCATACTTGACATTCACGAAAGGCACCAACCCACCAAACAACAACATGAAAACAAACAAACCCAGAAAACTAACACTTGCAACCTTCTTAGTCTTACTAGTATCACTCTTTTTTGCCTTAGACACAGTCTGCTGAGGCTTCAGCCTAGGAATAGGCACCAACGGGACCTGAGAGCCTTGAGGCTTCACCATATAAGGTGCAGCACAAGGCATCCAGGGGTAGGGCAGAGGGGCCATGTGAGGGGGATGAGGATACATCCCCATATGCGGCGGCGGCGGTGGTGGATTGCCACCGCCAGTCAACTGTTGGCGGAGAGTGGCATTCTCAGCCATAAAATAAGAAATCTTAGTATTCAAATCAGCAATTGTGGAATGCATTGATCTGACCTTCTCCTCTAGCTCCTCCACATAATGCTTCTTTCGTTGTCTGGACAACTGGGCACTCTCTCGATTTCGCATCAGCCTCGCCTTCCTCTTCACCTCCCCTTCATTATCATCACCATTTTCGTTGCTCGATTTGCGCTGCTTCAGACTTCTCGATTCGCTTATGCTCTCTTCCTCCTCCTCCTCCTCCTTCTTCCTCTTCGTCAAATTCTCCACCTTGATTTTTTGATCAACAACCGAATCCGGAGACCCAGCAGACAAAACACCCGATCCAGAATTCGAATTCGAATTGGAGCAATTCAAGAAAGTGTCGACATCCAAGACTGGACCTGAAACCCCAGAGAAACCTGACTCGGGCGAGGCGGCGACGGGCGGGGAGGAGGGGAGAAGAACTGGTTCGGACTCGGAGGGGAAGTAAATGTTATCGAGATCTTCGAAGGTCAACTCGAAGTCGAAGTCGCAATTGTCGACTAAGTCAAAGGCCAGATCGTCTGATGTCGACAAGAAGAGGGGATCCATCGGCGGGATCGGGAGAGCTTCGCCTGTCTCCGCCATTATTAGGGTTTTGGAACACAGGGGGAAAATGGGTTGTTGTTGTTCAGATAAAGTTTTGATGTTTGCTGGTTGTTCAAGTTGAAGGAGACCATGAACTTGCGGGTTTTAGACGTGTAACGTTCCAGGCTCTTCTTCTTTCCTTTTATTGTAGAAAAACAACATTTTTCCCGAATTGTAGCAATTGCCCCTAGTATTGACCATTGACTAGTCGTAGACTTTGAAAAAGTCCAAATTACCCCTAAATAAGGTTTTTTTCTTTTTTTTTTTTTAGTTACTGGAATTAATCTATGAAACAATCATAACCAAACTAGTAGAATATTTTTGGCATAGCTCGGATAAGCGATTTTTATCCGATTATGAGTGATCTATATCTGAGTGGGAGATAATACATATATATGGGGAAAATCTCATCTTTGCTAATGGAGGTAGGAAAACCTGCACTTAAACACAAGACTTGAAAGTCAATGGTTAGGGCTACCACTTACACCGCTACGGCGAGCCCACTTGGCTCTTTTGAGAGGAAGTTATTTGTTGTTATTTTTTATAAAATATAAAATAATATTATATCAATCACCTTATGCTTAAAGATCCATGACATTACTTGGGGTTCAAAGAGACCAACATGTTCATAGAGGGATAGTTATTTTCTAATCATTCTATTCTTGAATATTCTCATTTTATATTTTATATCATCTTGCAATTTTGTTTCTTATCAAGAATCGTGTCATTTTAGTTTTTAAGAACTCTTAAGTTGGCTAAGACCTATAGCTGAAGTGCTAGAGAGTTATGAAGAAAAACTAAACCCATTTTGCTTTCACTTTTCATTTATTATTATTATTATTTTTTATAAACAACCGAGAATATTAGGAGGGTGTATTTAACTAGAATTTATTATAGTTTAATGGAAGTTTTTTTAAAGATATATTTGGGTGGACATTTTTATTCATAAAATATACTATAGAATTCATTCAAATCTATCACTTAAATAAAATATGTGAAATTAATGACTTTTTTAAAACACTTAAATTTTATTGAATTACTTATAAAACCGAATTAAATACACCTAATTTTTTAATAAATTCTATATAAATATGAATTGAATATATCTAGATTTCAATAAAATTCATTTAAATATGGATGGAATAGACTCAAACTTTTTAAATGTTTTAAATTTCAATAAATTACAAGTTAAATACATTCATTTCAGAGTCTTGTAGAATACTTAAACTGACTCTTATAGTAATTTTTTATACGATTTGATTATTTAAAGTTGTTGACTAGTTAGAACTGTTTGCATAAATTCAAACAATCAAGCTTCTGACACGACCAAAAATGACCAATCTACATTGAAAGTTGGGTATGTTGTGTCCAAAAATAACATTTAGGTAGTTAGTTCAAATAAGTCCTAAAAAACTAGCAAGCCCAATGGTCCAAAAAGGAATGAAGTATTATGAAGCTCGTCAGCCTATGACATCTAAAGCTCGTTAGCATATATCACATCATCAAAAACATCTAAAAGTTTAATATCCTTAAGGCGATAAGAGTAGCTCAAGTCAACCAGCTCATATCATCAACTTGTTTTTTCCTTAACAGTGTAAAGTTTTAAAAATAGAAAAATTCCTATACCTAACAAATGATCTTTTCAAATAGGAAGTTGTTAGAATTTCACTTTCACTCAAATATGGATAAATTAATTATAGTTTCATGTAAATTAAGAAATAAAGTCTCAGTATTTCTTACATTCGAATGACCGAATTATATATAAATAAATAACTCTAACACTATATAAAGGAATCTTTATGTATGTACAAGAAAACAACTACTAAATAGATACCTTACCAAAAACTTTGCTAAATCACAGCATTTTTTTCCCTAAAAATAACGTAACTATGGATGTAAGTATTATTCAAAGCATCGAACCCTATTAAAAGTTCTCTTGTCTCGTCACCTATTGTTCTTCATCATTGTTATTGTTTTTACTCGTCATATTTGTATTAATTTGTTCATCATTCACATTCAATTTACATCGATGTGGGTGTTGACATTTTTTTAACATCAACAATATGAGCGTAAACTATATTTATGGGTAACAATATTATATCCTAGTTTAATTTTTTAAATATGATTACTCTGATTTTGAATAATAAAATAATCAATTAAAATAAGAACAAAGATTTCTGTTTTGCCTAGGAAAGAAAATGACATGATTGCCAACTCCTAGGTTTTAACATTAGTTAACTATTGACAAATGATGTTTGTGCAATCTTGCAAAACATACAATTAGACCTAAATTTAGGATATTTGTGCAATTTGCTGTAAATTTAAAAATGGATATACGATTGCCTTTGGACCATAGGAAAACGCGGTATTAGAGAATTATTTTGGAAGCATCCTAATGGATCATATAAAAATTTATTTGTTTGGAAAGAAATCCAAATGGATATATATATATATATATATATATATATATATATTTACAAGAATAATCTCACATTTTTTAAAAATTTATTTAAAAATTTTATTTAAATAATATAATAAATTAATTTATAATTATCACGTTAATTTTAAGATGATGTATTAATGATATAATAATTATATATAAATTTATAATATGATTTAGATAATAAATTTAGATAAATTTTTAAATAGTGAAATTTTACTCATTTTTTAAAGATATCCTTAGACGCAATTACATACCACAAACTTTGAAGGAGTCAAACGTGTCAACAAAAAAATATGGATGATGTTGACGTACCTCCTCCACCGCTTGACTTTCAGGTTTTTTATTTTTTATTTTTTTTCATTTTTTCTTTTTTACAACTACGATTTTGAGTTTTATAAATACCAATTTTAAGAATTTTTAGAACTATATATAAAAATATCGACATAGGTTAGATATAAATAAAAAATTAAAAAGTAATGAATATTTACTTTAAAGCTTAAATTTTTTTAAAGAAAATTTTTAATAATCTAAAATAATTATAATATATGAAATAAATTACTTTTTATATTAAATTAAAAATACCTAAGAGAAATTATATTCTATCATGGATATACTTTGAAACAATTATAAATATAATTATAAAAATTTATTATTTATTGGAATAGTATTATTTTTTATCCTATACATAAAAAATAAATGGCATAATCATATAATTTTACATATCTTAAAATTATTTATTGACAAAAATTTAAAAATAATTTTTCAACACAAAATTTAAATTTGCTAAATTAAACTTGTACATTATAATCATGAATCATTTTTGTTCGACATGTTTTTCATCTGAGTGCTTATTTAAGTTTTGCATTTAATACTGTTTTTGATATAAGGTTGTTGGTCAAAACTAATTTTTATTAAAAAAAGAGAAAATAAATATACAAGGAAAAGCAAGGCCAAATGTCAAAGCAAAACAAACAAAATCTTTAAAAGATTAAAACCAAACTATGAGAGGGGCTAAAACCAAACTGAAGCAATTCAAACCCTATAGGAAACCTCGTTAAAAGTCTTACCGAAAAAATCTAATAAGAAAAATCCAATAAGGAAAAAATTGTGTCCACCCCTATAACCAAACTAAGTAAACATATCAAATCTCATAGTAGATCTATTTAAAAGTTTTACCAGAAAAACCTAATAAGAAAAATCCAACGAGGAAAAAAATGTATCCACCCCTTATAGCTAAACTAAGTAAACAGATAATGACGCTTGTCAAGAAAATCCTTAAAAAGAAGGAGTCCCAAAAAAGTCGAAGCCGTCCATTATCAAGTGGAACAAACAAATGAAGGAGAACAAAAAGTTAAAGCATCCGTAATCGAATTTCTCTCACAATATTAGTCACCATAAAATCTATATCTTGTAGACAAGAAATGCACCTATCCTAAGCTGGACTCCAACGCCAAGGGACCTTAGAAGAACAAGCAAGAAGAAGCAAAACCACATAAGTAAAATCACTCTTTAATCAAAGCATCATCCAATGATAGTTCCAAGTATACTGAATGGTATGAATAGCAATCACTAACTCTACCTCAAAAGCATATCCTATCCCCAAAGGAATAATAAAACCACTTTTGAAAATCCCACGACAAGTTCAAAAAACTCCAACACAGCCAGACAAACTAAGAGTCCCAAAAACATAACTATTAGTATTAACCTTAATCCAACCTAGATTAGAAGAAGCATGAATAACATTTATAATACGGGGAACCTTAGAAGGACGAGTTTAAACATAGAGCTTAAGTAAGGCTAAAAGATCATTAACTAAATTTCGCATAACTCCAAAATCAAGAGAATTTGCCTCTCGAATAGAAAGCCAAACAAAGGAGAGGGCCTTGTGAAAGAAAAGGTTCTTCCCTTCGAAAATAGCATCATTACATGTAAGCCAAATAATTAAAATAAAAATTACAATTATACCAACCTTCTAGTGTAAGCCCTTTTCCGTAACTTACAACTTCCTAGTACTAGTAAATACACTAAGTGGTCAAGATGCTAGAATTCATGAATAACGTCATTAGAGGAAGAAATATAATGTTAATAAAAGTTAGAAGTTACCTTAACTTAAGAATTGTGCAAATAAAAAAAAAAATCAAAATAAGGGCAAAAATGGTCATTTTACCAAATAAAGAATTATATATATATATATATAAAAGTGATTAGAATACATAAATTGGGGAAAACTATGAAAATTCATAGAAGTTAGTATGATGTCATGAGATTAGTAGAAAGATGGAGGACATTTTAACAAAAATTCAAGTGGTGGCATGAGTTGTAATTACATATCAAACTTCAAGGGCAATTTCATAAGTCAAGGCCTATATATATATATATATATATATATATATATATATGATGTTAGTTATGACACTTAGACAAAATTTTGAAGCAAAATTGGAGAGAAAGAGAGGAGTAAGGGACGGTAACAAGAAACCAAGGAGATCAAGTCATTTTCAATCATCTTTCAAGCCTTAAACTAAGAGTTTAAGTTGATTCAAGTTCAAATAACACAACCTAATCAAATTTAAGGTGAGTTATCAACATTTTCTTCAAGTTTGATGTTAGATTGGGTGGTGTGATGGATTGATTGATTAAGTTAGTTTTTGATATGTATTTGGTGTGGGATTTCATTTAAACTAAGTGTAGAACTCTACTAAGTTAGAAAGGAAGCTTGAATGAAAAGAATTTATGCAAGAAATGAAACCTAAGGTTTATGTAGGAGAAACCCTAGGTTGTGATTGAAGTAGAATGAAGTAAATATATTTGTAGATTAAGTACTTGATAAAGTGTTTGAGATAAAATAGCTTGAGAAATTAAAATAAGTGAATTGTTGTGAGGGTTAGGGTGATTCGGCCAAGGGGGTTGGTGTGTGATACCCTTATATTTTGATGCATTTGAGCTCTAAATCATGCATGATTGATGTTAGAAAAATATGTAGAAGTGATAAAATTGTCAAAGGAGAAACATAGAGTGAAGTTGAGAATCCCGAGCTTGATGAAAGGGCTATAGTAACTTGCACCCTTCAAGCTTATTTGGGGTTTTTCTAGACCTCAAAACATGCCTCGAGGACATAGCAAACTATAGAAACTAAAAGGGAACGATTTCGATAAAAATTGATGAAGTTATGGCTAAATAGTGCACATGTGTAGTTGTAATGTGAAATATGTGTGTAAATGCATTCTTTGATGAATCAAATGAATGTATTTGATTTTAATTAAGTAAAAGAACCTTAGATACGAAAGAAATGAAATCATTATATGTAGGATACTATAAATGTGCATTAAAAAGTGTTGAAAAATAGACATTTTTCTTAGGTTTCGACCCTCAATACTTAGAATTTTTTGAAACTGTTTTACGGGCAACTTAAGTACGAGTTAGGAAGATGATTTGAGTGAAACTGGAGTGAAGAAAATTACTTAGAATGGGCCTAAATCAATCTCGGTTATAAGGGGGGTCAAAAACAGCAATTTTGCGTTTCGGGCTTTCGGTGACCATTTTAAGCATTTTGGAGAGTCCCTAAGTGATAATAAATAAGGCCTGCGCAAAGAAATCAGAATTACAGAGTCTCGATTGAGTTAAAATCGAGTCGAAAATGTTGTAGTCTAAAGAGGTTTCATTTCGTTGAAAGTTTCAATTGTAGTTTGATGAAATTCATCCTAGCAAATTTTGAATGAAAATATGATATTTAGGTACGGAGCAAGGTAGTGGAGTGAGGAAGACCCATTAAAGCTCGTTGGCAAACGCGGATTTGAGGTGAGTATTCTAGCTCACACTATGTGCAATTGTGTTGTTTAATGTGATTTTAATTGTCATCAAAAAGTTTTAAATATATATATTAGTATAACTATTCAAAATAAACTTTGAAAGAAAAATACCATTTTGAAAGTTGAGTTTAAAAGTTTCAAAAGATAAGTAATTTAGTGCTTAATGCACTCAGAAGAAAAAATGAAAAGTTGTTTTGGTGCATATCGCACTTAGTAAAGAAATAAGAATTTTCAAAGACCTTTGTATACCCCTCAAAGTTTATGTGTTAGTTAGCGCTACGGTGAGTGATGCAGAAAATTCCACCCATAGTCGTTCAGATATTCAGTTTAGCATAGCACTACATATTGCGACATAGAAAATTCTGCAATGTAGTTGCCTAGATTTTTATATAGTGTCTTGCGTTACGATTGCGAAACAGTAAAATTCCGCACGTAGTCGCCAAGCCTATATAGTAGCTCGCACCACTGTTGGCGATGCAAAAAATTTCACTGCGTGGTTGCGGAGAGTATCAGCAGTGTCACGATTGGTGTTAGTTGAAAATCGTCATGTAACATAGTAGTTGGGGTTACGAATGGTGCTTTTAGAAATAAAAAGAGTTTTGTAAAGATTTCTATAATTTCAATGAGTTCATAATGGTTTGATAACAAATTGTTGAATTATTGTAAATAATCTAAGTTATATTGTTGTTTTCATTATATTTTGTAAAATCTCCATAGGTACTTGCATAGAC
Source organism: Dimocarpus longan (assembly GCA_022984855.1). NCBI lineage: Eukaryota > Viridiplantae > Streptophyta > Magnoliopsida > Sapindales > Sapindaceae > Dimocarpus > Dimocarpus longan. The sequence continues at coordinate 9,148,536 of CM041021.1, forward strand.
AATCAAAACGCACCACCATAAAAAAAAAAAAAAAAAAAAAAAAAAAAAGAAGTTATTTAACAAATTAGGTGGGTGAAATCAACAAATGCCTCACATTAACGCATGTGTATATTTTGTTAAACGAAAAGCCAAGTATTGAAATTATTTTGTGTAAACTTGAACTACCATATTTTGTGTAATAATATAGTATATAGCCTCTTTTGTGATATAAAATGTTTGAGAATCAAATTATGAATTTTACAAAAATAAATTGTTGTTGAGTTGTATGGTTGAGAAAAGAAGAAGTTGAGTTGTGAATGATTTATTGAGAGTATAATTTCTTTGTAGGAATTTGGAAACATTACAATTGCAACCATTATGCTGCTGAATTTTCTTTAAAACAGTTTTGAAATTTTGAAAATAAATGATCGCTTTCACAACTTTAAGTGAAATAAAATTTGAAATTGAACAAACCAACCTAACTAGTTTTGAGAAAATAATATCAAAGTAATTTCATAGTAAAAACAAAACGGGCAAGTTTTAGGGTTCGCTCAACGAATACCAGTTAACTGACTAGTCGAGCTTAAGAGGGGTTCGTTGGAGTGCCAAGCGAGGCCTACCAGATATTAGCCTAGAGAGAATCTAGGTTAGATCCGTCATCTAGAGATTTTGAAGTTGAGAACAAAAATTAGCAGATAGAACAGCTTGCCACAAATTAATAATAGACTCAGATCTGTGGACGACGAGGAATGACGAAGACCTACCACAAAAAGGTAGGTCAAGAAACAAATGCTTCATACTTTTTTCAACAAACCAACATAACTTATAACAGGAAAGGAATATTTAACCACGATGCTATAGAAATAAATCAGTTGGTAATCTATTATGTATGACTCTTTAAACTAGCATAGACCTTGAAGGAGGAATAAAAACAACCTAAATATGTATTGCTTAATGAATGTGAGGATGCGATGTATTCAAAGAAGTATAAACAACAGTAATGATTACTTTCTCATCCATAGAAATAATCCAAACTCTTGAATAAGAAAAAGTATCAATAACCATCTGCTTTATTTCATAAACTAGATCTTGATGAGACATAGGGATCGAAGGAGGAAAGTGACAATGATCATCATAGTAAATTTTACCAATATGAGTTTAAAGAGGAAGCTCTAAGAGTGGCAAGTTAGAAATCTTGTTTATAAGAGGCCTATCGATCCAATTATCTAATCATAATCGGACCTTTAAATAACGATCTACCAACCATTCGGACTTATGTACCAAAGCGAGATAGTGACTTTTCATACCAGGCCAAACAGAAGAAGAAAGATATCTCATATTGGGAAGAAGCTTAGGAGAAAGACACCTGGCACGGATAAACTTGAAAATTGGAGAATCCTCATTCATAAATCTCCATGTAAATTTTTTAAGGAGAACTTCATTAAGAACACGTAAATCTGGTAAACCCAAATCGCCTTAAGTTTTAATCGACAATAGACATTCCAAGAAACTTAAATTGTTTTTCTCCTATCAATAAAGCTCATCAATAAAAATTTCTAATAGAAGAAGTGAGAGAGCGCAAGATAGTTGAGGGCTAGCATTATGTCTGGAACGAATGAATAAACAAACTACAAACCACTGATTAAATAAGACACAGCCTACTGGCCATAGATAGAGTTGAGCCCACTCAAGATTGAAGCTTTAGATGAATTCTATTAGTTAGAGACAAAAACCATCGTTTATGCGGGACACCTCAAAAAAGAGGAACATCAAGATAAGTCATAGAAGGACCACCTCTTTTCATATTACTAAATGATAATCATTTACAGTGGAAAAGCGAACACCATCTCCAAAATAAATATAAGATTTCTGCCAATTGACATGTTGACCAAACAAATCCTTTTTCAATCTTAAATATTTGAAATTGAAGTACAACAAAATAAAAGAGTATCATCAACATATAAAATGTGAGGTAGGGAATGAGAACATGAAAAATAACGTTATGGAGAATTAGTAATAAGGAATGAAATCTTCGCTCACTCAAAAATAAAACAAACCCAATTAATAAAAATAAAAGAAAATCCAAAGCACCGCAACACCTCCAATAAAAATGATCAATTGAGTAAATCAAAAGTCTTTCTAATGTTAATTTTTAAGGCCATGTGACCACCTTGACTAGTATTAGAGAAGACATTAAAACATTTTGAAACAATTGCGATACAATCTCTAATCTGGTACCAGGTAAAAACTAAATCGATTCGAAGAAATAATACATGTACAAATAGAACTCAGACAATCTGTCAAATTTCAGATAATAACCTTGAAAATAAAGTTCCTCAAAACACTAGGATAAAATTGATTCACTAAAATAACCTCAAGAGTCTTAAGAACCAAAACAATGAAGTTTGAATTAATCACAGGATAAACAATACTAGTGTGAAAGAATTCCTAAATAGCAGCAACAACATTATTACCAATTATGTCACAACAATACATATAAAATCTGCTTGTAAAACTATCCGAGTTACGAGCACTCGATGGATCCATGTCAAAGACAATATCTCGTACCTGTTGAATAGAAAGGACATGGATGAGAATTGAGTTTTCCTTCACCGAAACAAGAGAAGGAACATAATTTTGAATCAAAGATAAATCAGAGACCAAATTGTTAGATTGATGGAAAAAATGCTGGTAATAAGAGACAACATGATTAGCAATACGACAACGATCCGAAACAATATCATTTCTAATATAAAAGACTGATAAAGATTTCATTACCCCCTCCATTTTAAAAGAGACTGAAAATAATTTATGTTACAGTTCCCTTCTTGTAACCATTTTACATGACTTTTCTCTCAAAGAAAAATATCTTGTTGCTTCAAAGCAATATCTAACTTAGATAAAACATCAGTCTCTATACGAAAAAGATAATCAGAAAAACCTTCCAAACTAAAGTGCTCATGTATATATATAACTTTATCAGTAACCTGAGAGATATAGAGAAAAAGATCTCCAAAAATCTCCAAATTCCAACGCTTTAAAACAATCTTGACAAGGTTCAACTTACGAGCAACAATACTCATAGAAGAATCCGTCAATAGACATTCCAAGAAGTCTTAACTAAATCCATAAAAGAAGCAATTGATTTATATTCTTTTAAAAAATATATATAAATTTTATAGTACCAGTTTTAAAACATTTATTATTAAATACCCACGTATTTATTCTTTTCCCAACAATTACTTCCACTTTTAATATGTTCAGTTTCTTCTCACCATTTAGGGGTGGCAAAAGAAGTCGACGTGTCGAGTTGAGCTGAATTCGATTCGATTCGTTTATGAATCCGTTTAAGAAGTGGATCGATATTTTTGGATTCGACACGAATTCGTTTATACACGACTGACACGACACGAATTCGTTTAACCCGTTTAATCATTTAAATCATTTAATTCGTTTAACTCATTTAACCTGTTTAATTCGTTTAACTCATTTAATTCGTTTAATTTATTTAACATATTTAATTTGTTTAACCCGTTTAATTCGTTTAACCAAAATATTATAAATAATATTTCAACTAAATGTTAAATTAACTATAAAATCTACACATTAAATTAATTATAAAATTTCATATCATCCACATTTAAAAACCACAACAAAATCAAACTCAATACAAACACAAATATAATAAATAATTCACAATCAAACATTTAAACACCTAATTCAACATTTCAACATATAAAAATCTACACATTAAATCAACTACATAAAATTTCATATCATCCACATTTAAAATCCACAACAAAATCAAACTCAATTTAAACACAAATATAATAAATAATTCACAATCAAATATTTAAACATCTAATTCAACATATGAAAACCTAAACATTAAATCAACTACATAAAATTCCACATCATTCACATTTAAAAACCACAACAAAATCAAACACAAATATAATAAATAATTCACAAACAAAAATTTAAACAACTAATTCAAGTATTCAACACATAAAAACCCACACATTAAATCAACTAAACAAAATTCCACATCATCACACATTTAAAAATCACAACCCATTGGATGGTGTCATTGTCGTTGGGTTAGTGTCGTCGTCATGTCGTCAGGTCGCCTGTCGTTGTCGGGGTCGTCCCGTTTTTGGGCTATCGTCAGGTCGTTTGTCGTTGTCGGGGTCATTGGGCTGTTGTTGGGTCGCCTGTCGTCGTCGAGGTTGTGTCATCATCGAGCTGTCGGTCACGTCAGGTCGTCGCGTTGTCGTCAGGTCTCCGTGACGTCTTCGGTGTTGGTGTCGGCATGCCATCATCGGTGGTGTGGTCGTGTGACCGTTTTTTGAGGAAGAAGGAGGAAGATCGAAGATGGTGGTCACTCATGTAAGTGGCTACCGACAGACATTACAAAATGTTAATAAAAGTGTTAGACTGTTAGACATTTGTTAAATGTGTATATATATATAATTACATCTTAACCCTCATAATATATTAAATTATAATTTGATCCCAATTTTAATCATGTCAACCAGCGATTCGTTTAGCCAAATCTGATTTAATTCGCTTAATAAATGAGTTAAACGGGTTGATATGATTACGACACGAATTCGTTTAATTCCAACCTATACCCATTTATTTTTCATGAATTCATATCGACCCGTCGTGTCGTGACCTATATTGTCGCCCCTAACCATACACTGTTGTGCAAATTTTTTTTTTTTGTTTTAATTTGATAGTTATTATATTTCTTACACATCAACTTAAGAATGTGTCTACTTATTTCCCATTGTAATAACACGTAAACTGAAGTGATCATTATCTCAACTGTTTTTGTAATAATAAAATTAAATAACATTAATCTTAATAAAATATTTTAAATATTATAATCATTGTATTTAAAACTTATGTAAGACACATTAAAAACTTTTACAAGATTGTAACACCTAATGTCAGACTTTTAAAATTCAGAAAATTTTAAAAAACTCCTTAATATATGGAAATATGTAGATTTTATCATCCACTGTTTCATATTTATCTGAAATATCACTTGACATTAAAATAAATAACTAAAATACCATTTGAAGATATATGAAAGGATGATAATACATTTGACGATCATAAATTCCATTGCTAAATCTGGTTGACTGTTTGACTTCAGGAGTGAAAAAAGAAAAACAATAAAAAATTAATTAAAATCTAAAAAATCAAAATAAATAATATTAAATATAAAATTATAAAAAATGAGATATTTTTATTTAAAAATAGAAAAATATATATAAGAAAAAATAAATTTCCTTTTAACTGTTGCCTCGCTCTCCCCTCTCTCTCTCTCTCTCTCTCTCATATCTTTTTCCCTCTTTATCTTAAGTTGAAATTGACCTCCTCTCTCTCTCGTTGTCGCAATTTGTTGATGACAGCACTTGAAGCTCCCTTTCATTGACGACAGCGTTGTCTACGATGCATAATACCTGGATGGGTCTCCTCCATTGGAGATCCAACTGATGGAGACCCTCAATCACAACCTGCTATTTCTCCAATGTCACTTTTTTTTTTTGGTGATTGGGTTTTTTTGTTGTTGATTTTTTTTTTTTTTTGGTTGTATAATGGTGTTTGATGATAATTGTGAGAGATTGATAATGAGAAATCTATGTTAATGTTGAGAGTTCAAGCCAGATGAAAGCCTGAAGGTTGATAATGATGACGGACTTTAGATTCAATCTATAAGCTTTTTTTTTTTTTTTTTTATTAATTAACTTTTTAATTTTGTGTTTTGATCTCCACCGTCCATCTCATATGATGGACGATGGAGATACATTTTTATTAGCATTTAATTTTTTCATTTTTAAATATTTTTCTTATTTTCATAATTTTTTTATTTTTTAATTTTATGTGTTGATTTCCATCGTTCATCTCATCCATGTATGAGATGAATGGTGGAGATCAGTTTTTATTAATATATAATTTTTTATTTTAAAATATTATTTTATGATTATTATATTTTTAATAAAAATCTTAGGGTAAAATATCCTTTTAATTTTCGTAAAACTTTTTTGTTAAATTGTAACGTTTATGGTATTTTGGATAAAAATAAAGTAGGGTGTGGTAAAATGAGATTATTGCATAGGTTAGGTAGTTTTTTAGGATTTTCCCTTTAAAATTTTATAACACCCAAGAATTTTATATTATTGATTTAATAGCATTGAATTTATTTATTTACAAAGGACTCTTGACTATACATAACCAACATGATAACTGTTAGTTGTATGACTTTTTTACTAACGCCATATGCTCAATGCATCCCGAAATCATTTTTATACATTTCTGAAAAGAAAAAAAAAAATGTTGTACCAAATTTGAATGCATTGGTAAAAGAAGAGTTTTTATTATTATTTTTTTGTAACTGAAACGACAAATACTATTTTAAAATAAATAAATAAAGGGGAAATTTTAATTTAGTCTCTAACGTTTGGCAAAATATTACTTTTTTACTAACATTTGCATTTCGAATTTCCGTCATCTCTAACATTCCAAAAATACATAAATTTAGTCTCTCTGACCAAAAAGATAACAATCGAACGTAACAGACAGGATAAAAAGATGAATTTACCCTTAATATAATTTAAAAAAATTAAAATGACGTAATTACCCTTTTAAAAACTGATAATTACAAAATAATCATCATTATTATTATAAAATTGCCATTAACCACATTCCAATCAAATTGTGACACATCATTAAATCAATTTTTTTAATTTAATTAAGTATTAATAAATATTTTAATTAAAAAATAATATTTTTAATATAAAATAATAAAAAAATATTCTTCTTCATCTTTATCTTCTATCTCTCAACATCTTCCTCCTCTTCAATTTCATCTTCAACATTCATCAAAATCATCGTCTCCGTTATTTTTATCAAATCAATATCATCCAAATTAAACATTTAACATCAAACTTAATATCTTCCAAATCCAAAAAAAAAAAAAAATGTTTATTAATCATGACAAAAAAAAAGTTTATGTAAATTAAAAAAAAAAAAAAAAAAGAGACCCTCTGGTCTCCATCGCCGGAGACCAGATTTGGTCGCCGGCGATGGAGACCAGTTGGTCTCCAGCGGTTGGAGACCAACTGCGGCTGAAGACCAAAAAACTGGTCTCGCCGCTGGAGACCAGAAATGGTCTCCAGCGACGCTCGAGATCAGTTTTTGGTCTCCAGCGGCAAGACCGGAGACGACTTGGTCTCCGGTCTGGCGATGGAGACAGTGGTCTCCATCGCCGGAAGGAGGTCTCCCATGGAGACCTCTTCTATTATTATTTTTTTTTGTTTTTTTAACTTAATTTTTTTTTATATATTAAATTAAAAATATAAAATATATATTATACTAAATATATATATTAAAATTATATAAATATATTCAAGTTAAAATGATCAAATTAACCCTCGTTGACCAACATTTGACTAACAGAAGGAGTAAATTGATATATTTTCGAAACGTTAGGGATGACGGGAATTCGAAATGCAAACGTTAGTTAAAAAGTAATATTTTTTCAAATGTTAGGGACTAAATTAAAATTTTTCCATAAATAAATGCTATACATATTATTGGTCTTTTCCTCAAATCCAGTACATTTCAATCGTTTGAGATATGTCGAACTCCTGCAACACCCTTTTTGCCTTTGAACCCATCGACAACATGAATGAATAATCAACTCAATCTCAAAATCAATCCCCCAATGCTTCATTCATCTATGAAGAAGCACCCATCTACTGCTTCTTCCTCATCTATCAAGAATAAGAAGCACAAGATGGCTAATGTCAATATGGAAAGCAATGCAGAGGATGAATATACACTTACCAAAATTTGAAGCAACGACCATGAAACTAAACTTCACAAATGTGCCATTGAATTCAAGGGTCGGAAGCAAAACAAAGTCTCAATGACTTTTGCCGAAACAGTTGATTTTGTTTATTCGAATTTCTTAGAGAACAACACTTATCCTAATTTTTTTCCAGAACGATTCTTCTACATTTATAGATGTTGCAATGTTCAATGAATACTTAATGTCACTCATTCCAAGACACGAGAGAACCTGCTTAAGTTTAGACTCGGAAGATGAAAATTTCAAAATGAGGAAGATACTTGCCTCATTTCGAAATACTTTTAGGCTTTATTTATTACGTAAGATAGGATTGGATGGGATGAGATATGATTGGATTAATTTAAATATAATATCATGTTTCATGACACTAGGATATGATAGGATAGGATTAAATAAAATTTTTCAATAACTTAAATGAAAATTTTCATATATATTTCCATTTTCTCCACCTCCACCGTTTCCAGCTTCTCCCCTACCACCGTCATCCCTTTCTCAACACCCCCAAACCCATCCAAAACCACGCCATTTCTAGTGATGGGATAGACAGTGGAAACGACAGAGGCGTTGATGCCCTGAAACAGCAGTGGAGACGTAGATCTTAGCCTCGATGTGAGTTCCTGGTTGGAGAGTCGATAGACTGTGGAAGATAAGCTGTTCGATCGGAGAAGACAAAGAAAACGAAGAAGAGAGAGTGAGAAGGACATTCAGTACTAGCGCAACTTGATGTGACGACGAGGGAGAAGTGAACGGCTACGGCAGTGGTAGAGTTGGAGGAGAATGAGCCACAAAGAGAGAGAGCAGATGGTGGGACAAAATTAACCCACCATTTCAATGAGTTTCAATTAACCCACTCTAGTGGGATAAAATAGGTGGTGGGATAATTTAGTGAATGCCACTTGATGACACTAAACATGGGTTTGGACAAAAAACTTGTCCACAGTTAGTCTCGTCCTAGTAAACAAACATAGCCTTATGGCTTTTGGACTTCCAAATCATAAGTTAAACTTGAAAGTTGGGGTGCTAGTGATGTTGTCGAGGAACATTGATCAATCATATGGCTTATGCAATGGAATGAGGCTGTTAATTATGAAATTGGGTAACCATGTAATTGAAGCTAAGATTAAATAATGCTTTATTAAATTTGAATGCATTGATGAGCGAAAATGACTTTATTTTTTTTTTTAGCAACAGAAAAGACAAATACTATTGTAGCAGGTCAGTGCTTAGGTAGATAAAGCTCATTAACCTCATACTTTAAATGTATGATTCTACACCCTGTAATCTCTCTTCTATCAAATAATTGTATCAACTCCTCCAACACAACCCACCCACCCCCACCCCATGTGGGGTGTTTTCTTTTGTGTAGGAGCTGCTTCCTAAATCACACTCTAGAGTTTAATCTTGCATGGTTTCAATTGATCTCTGAATTTTTATATCGATCATAAAAAAAAAATACAAATACTATTTTAAAATAAATAAATGGTATACACATTATTGGTCTTTTTCTCAAATCAAATGCATGTCAATCTAAGAACCAAAGCAAGTGTTTGAGATATGATGTAAGGTTTTTATTATTTTCTTATTTTTTGAGATACTAAGACGAGTTCAAGAGATAATCGAAATCAAGTTGGTAGGATTCTAGTGGTATGACCCAAATAAGACCATCCATACATGGATAAAAAATAATTTACAGATGTATTACTATGGAAGTAGTTATCTAGATCGTAAAAACAGTGATTAATGACAGCAGATCCGACGTACTAGCAGGCCGATTTGATTTCAACATTAAGAGAAAATAAAAAAACTAAAACTAAAACCTCTACTTAAATAAATAAATAAAGAAATAAAAACTCAAATAAATAAATAAATAAAACAAAACTCTATTTAAATAAACCATAAATAAATAGCCACCGGCACTTTTTTACAAGCTCCAAGACCAAGCTTCCAGATTGGTAAACTTTACCAATGTATGTGTCTGAACAGCACTATCAAAAATGTTGACAAATCAACCGTCTCTATTACTAAATAATTCACTAGTTTGGCATTTACTTGGTCAATCAACTCAAAAATCAATCCAACTCAATATTCGGTTATCATAATCAACATCTGTTCAAGAGTACTCAAGGCAAATCATGAGACCTCAGGCCCACCTATGGATATCCATCAGTATTACAATCTCTGCAACTCTGTTCCATACATTTTTAACTGCAAAATCATCTTCTGAAGCTGACAGAATCGTCAAGTTACCAGGCCAACCAGAGGTCAGTTTCCACCAATATGCAGGATACATAACCATAGATGAGAAACAACTCAGAGCTCTTTTTTACTACCTGGTTGAAGCAGAAACAGAACCAGCTTCAAAGCCACTTGTTCTTTGGTTAAATGGAGGTAATATTTCCATTCATGATTCTGTTTCACAAGAAAGCAATCTGGGTTTTAATTAGTTTATTATTTATTATTATATATGGGATTTGTAGGGCCTGGTTGTTCCTCCATTGGAGCTGGAGCTTTCTGTGAGCATGGCCCTTTTAAACCAAGTGGAGATTTATTGCTCATTAATGAATATAGCTGGAATAAAGGTACTCCCATTAAGACTTTCATGTGCAAATTTTGATCTATGCTTAACATTTATGACTTGCTATTAAATCTGAGTAATTATGTCACATAATTTTGCTAACAGAAACTTAATTTTTGTACAGTAGCAAATATGTTATACTTAGAATCACCTGCAGGAGTTGGTTTCTCCTACTCTGCTAATAAGTCTTTCTACGCATCAGTCAATGATGACATCACAGGTTTTTTTTTTTTTTTTCCTCATCATAATTTATTTTCTATAATTGGAGATGCTCACTGATCATTATTGTTTATATGTATTAGCTTAATCAATTTGAACTTTAAGAGAACAGCTTTAAGATGCTCATTTGATCATTATTGTTTTCTATAATTGGGATTTTTCTTCATAATCTATTTCATTATATATCTAATCTTATTGCATATAACAGCTGTGTAGAATTTTATAACATACAACTTGATTAAATTTGACCGCCTAATATGTTTTGGTGGTAGAGAGTGATCATTCAGGCTGATAGTTTTTAAGGTTTGAATAATTATATCACAGGTGGTATTTATATTAAAAGAAAAAAGCTTGATCAAATTGGTCCCTTTTTCTTCATTAAATTGGTTATGGTATAAACATTCGCATTCTGTCATTTACTGATGGTCAGTATTTGTTTTTAAGCACGAGATAATCTTGTATTCTTGGAGAAATGGATCACCAAATTCCCGGAATACAAAAATAGAGAATTATTCATCACAGGAGAGAGCTATGCAGGTACTTATCTTTTAAATGGTTAAGCACCATTTATTTTTAATTATTTTTTCTTCAAGGAATTAACTATAAAAGTTTAGAGTAAAAGGGAATTTAACTTAAATTTTCTTTGCTTATCAGGCCATTATGTCCCGCAACTTGCACAACTCATTATAGAATCCAAAATGAAGCTCAATCTGAAAGGAATAGCGGTAAGTTAAGTTCAGACAGATTTTAGAAGATTGGGATGTAACTTTCAATTTAGAAAATGATATGGATAAAATCCCACAAGAACTTTCAAGCTGATTATATGAAAAGCCGTTTTTAGATGCATTCCAACTAAATGGCTTTTTCTTTTTCAAATTTTAGTATTGAATTGTATTCTAATCACAAGTTAAAGGCTTCTTTAGAGAAAAGAAGTATTAATAACATTTAGTAAGTTGCATATTTTGAAATGCTGGCGGCTGCAGATAGGAAATCCACTGTTGGAATTCAACACCGATTTCAACTCCAGGGCTGAGTTCTTTTGGTCACATGGATTAATATCAGATTCAACCTATGAGATTTTCACTTCAGTGTGTAATTATTCTCAAATAAGAAGACAACTTCAAAATGACTCCCTTACTCCTGTTTGCTCTCAAGTAAATAGCCAAGTCAATGGAGAAGTTAGCCGATTTGTTGACACCTATGATGTAACTCTTGATATCTGTTTATCCACAGTTCTTTCACAATCTAAGATGCTCAATAAATTGGTGAGCCATCATTTTACTCCACTTTAGTTCTTTAACTTTAGTTCCCCAAATGGTATTGTGTTTTCATAAACTCGTTTTGTTCTGCTAGTTTACTTGTACCTTAGAAACTTTTAACTTCTCATCTACAGCACGATGCAGTGGAAATAGACGTCTGTGTGGGAGATGAAACAGATAAATATCTAAATAGAAAAGACGTACAGGAAGCTCTTCATGCTCAACTTGTTGGGGTTACTGAATGGACTGTTTGTAGTAGGTAAGGTTCTCTAATGACAGTCAATATGTATAGATTTTATAGACCCATAAAATCAGCCAAAACTTTCTAAGGGATAAAGCGACATTAACGGTTGCCCTGATAACTTTTTATGTTAAGTTCAAATTCGGTAACAACATTTTTTTCTTGTATGAATTAAAGATTCTAAATTTGTTGAAATGATTTTTACACTATGCCACGCATCAAATGCAATATTGAAGAGAATTACTAAGTTGCAGTGAGTTTTTCTCTATCACTTTATAAAAAGTACTGGGAGCTTATTAATTTCATATTTTATTGTAGTTCTGTCTTCAGTGGTTTTCTTGCCAAACTTGTTCATGGTTTTGATTCCATCTTTTGTCCGGTAACAGTGTTGTCAGATATGAGATGCAAAATCTTGAAGTACCTACCATTCATATTCTAGGTTCGCTTGCAAGGTCTGGCATCAGGGTTTTGGTTTACAGGTATCTATTTATGATCTCAGCAGCGCATATGTAATTCTGTTGACATATTAGCTAAGGGCACATGCTTAAGAAAGAACTCTTACTCGTAAGAGTTGTAAAAGCTCTCAGATATTTGACTGCATGAGCAGAGCCGTTTGATTCAGTCAAATTATCCTTTTCCTTTTCATCACTCATATTGATAAGAATCCTTGTTAACATGTATATATTGATAACAAGCTTTAAATTTCTCTTTAGTGGGGATCAAGATGGGGTTATTCCACTTATCGGGACGAGGAAGCTAGTGAATGGATTAGCGAAAGAATTGGGACTAAATACATCGGTGCATTACCGCGTTTGGCTTGAGGGAAAACAGGTATATAACCAATTTTCCAGATTCAACTATAATTAAGTTAAACTACTTGGCACATAATATGTTAGAGCTACAACTAGATTCAATCCTTATCCATCAATATAATCGTTTGGATCAAGCTGTAACATAATTTGGCGATGGGTACCATAAACATTTTTCTTTAAGTACTTGCTCGAGTCCCCTGACATAACATCCAAGCATGTGTTTTTCACCTCCCTTTTCACAGGTTGCTGGATGGACTCAAGTATATGGAGATATCTTGTCATTCGCCACCATAAGAGGAGCATCGCACGAAGCTCCATTTTCACAGCCAAAGAGATCACTTGTCCTTTTCAATTCATTTCTGGCGGGAAAGCCTCTGCCAGAAGCTTAACGTCTGATCAGAAAATCATTGACAAACAAGGTCAAGTTTGTCAATTACCTTTTCAGAGCTTCATTTTCTTTTGTTTTTAGGTTCATTTTTTAAAAAGGCTTATGGTCAGACTTTTGTTCAAGAATTTGTTTTCAATTCTATCTTTGATACCAATTCCGGGCAGCTGATATCTCTCTCCATGGATTCTTAATTATATGTCCTTCAGAATGTATTCAGATCCAAAGGTGGATCTCTCATTTTTCCTCGAACAAAAACTTGCATTACTAGAACAGATAATTCTCGTAGTGTTAAATAAAATTATCCTAAAATCAATCACTAGGATTGTATGTAAACGTACAAAATCAATGGTACTGAATGATAGTGAGAGATTCATGTGGTTTGGTGTTAGAGAAGATTCATTCAATCTAGTAATAAAAGATAACCACTAATTAAGCTATCAGAGTGATACGATAATATACTCACAGAATCTTGATATAACTGGCTGGCAAAAGTAACATGTCAGTATTCGGGCACCTACTGCAAAGGAAGAATTGGGCCTCGTGAGCAAATGGACCACACACTTCAAGCCATTGGCCACAAGGTATAGAAGTGGCCATGCACAGAGAAAAGAGAAGTGTCCTTTATTTGTTTGACTATAATTGCTTGAAATATTGGACGGTCATCAGAATATCTACTTGTAAAAGATTTATCTTTAAAAGGTTTACCTGGAAGAAGTAATACTAAACGGAGCAATCTCTACATATTCCAACCTATCCCCATTGTAGTTTATCAGAATTTATGTAGGTTCCATAAAATTTAGTTAAGTAAAAGACACTTTACGACTTGCGAGCAATATGTATATAATAAATAAAACCCTTTCCATATAATATCTAACTGAGCGATCCAATATCGCATATATGGCTTACAAGTTTCATTGAGTATTAAACATTTACTGAGAATTAATCGATGAAAATTCTAGTTCTGAACTCTTTTGATTTCAGCTTGAACCAATTTCAATTACCTCTCTAGGCACCTACAAAATTAGTAAAAACAAATTTGGTTCTCCTTAATTGGAACTTCTTCTTGATGCTTTGTGTTGTGCGCAGCGGAAATTAAACAAATACACAACTACTAATGCTAGCTATTAAATATAAATAACAAATATTAATAAAGCAGAAAAGCAGAAAAATAAATGCAAAACGAAAAAAGAAAGAACACACCAGAATTTACGTGGTTCGGTATAAAACCTACGTCCACGGGCGCTGCTGAAAATTTCCACTAGCTCCAAAGCAAAATATTACAAAATCTAGGTAAGATCCAAAAACCCAGAAACATATGGGGAGAAAACAAGAATAATACTAATGTATGGATCTTTTACAATTCTTGTTTTGGGATACAAAATCAATTAACTAAAGGACTTATTTATAGTCCACTAAAACTCCCACCACATTCTATTATTTAGATGTGGGATTCTTTAACATGGCTAATTTAGCCAAAAAATCAACAAATCTCCACCTTGGCGTATTAGCCTTCAGCAATGCCTTCATATATGTCTTTTTAGACTTTCAAAATGTTGATCAAGTCCAAACAATGGTTGAACTTGATTGCTGTCACCACTTTGGTCATCATATCTGCAGGATTATCAGCAGTCCCAATTTTCTGTAAGAGAATCGACCCTTCACTCAGAATTTCCCGCACAAAGTGATATCGGACATCAATATGCTTGGTGCGAACATGGAATACCGGATTCTTTGCTAAATGAATGACACTTTGACTATCCGAGTAAATAACAATATTCTTCTGTCCCACTCCCAACTCTACCAGTATTCCTTGTAACCAAATTGCTTCCTTCACAGCCTCTGTCAATGCCATATACGCTGCTTCTGTCGTAGACAAAGCAACTGTTGACTGTAAAGTAGACTTCCAACTTACAGGAGCTCTCGCAAGAGTGAATACATATCCAGTAGTTGATCGTCGTTTATCCAAATCACCAGCATAATCTGAATCAACATATCCGATTGCAAACTGACCAAGTGAATCTTCCCTCTGAAATATCAAACCAAAATCTACGGTTTTTAACAAGTACCGTAGAATCCATTTCACAGCTTGCCAATGTCCTTTACCAGGATCATGCATATACCTGCTCACAACTCCAACCGCTTGCGAAATGTCAGGTCTTGTACACACCATAGCATACATCAGACTACCAACTGCATTAGAATACGGAACACGAGACATGTACTCTCGTTCTTCATCAGTACTCGGAGATAATGATGCACTCAACTTGAAATAAGGAGCAAGTGGAGTACTTACAGGTTTTGACTGTTCAGATACACCAAAACGCTGTAATACCTTCATCAGATATTGTTTCTGAGTCAAACAAACCTTGCATTTTCCTCTATCTCTGCTAATCTCCGTACCGAGAATTTTCTTAGTTTCACCCAAATCCTTCATTTCAAACTCTGAACTCAACTGAGTCTTCAGCTTCTCAATCTCCACTCTGCTCTTAGAAGCTATCAACATATCATCAACATATAAGAGCAAGTAGATGAAGGAACCATCTTGTAGCCTTCGAAAGTATATGCAATTATCAAATTTGCTTCTGGTGTGTTCTTTCTTTTTTCGCTTTGCATTTATTTTTCTGCTTTCTGTTTTATTAATATTTGTTATTTATATTTAATAGCTAGCATTAGTAGTTGTGTATTTGTTTAATTTTCGCTGCGCACAACAAGTGGTATCAGAGCCCTAGGTTTCGATTGATCTGGGAAATTGTCTAGGGCATTAGCTAGCTATTAAATATTTGTTTGTAGAGCTTTGGTGTTATTTTGGAATAGTTACAATTTAGGGAAGCTCTGTCAAAAAGACTATAATTGTCTAAGGAGACCGGATTTTAAGTGGGACCGTTTGTGACCTCTCCAGCCTTTCCTGGAAGCTTACTTTTTGAGTACTATTCATTTGATCACCAAGCTATTGGCATAAAAACTTTTGGTGTAAAGCAGAAATGTCTTCATCTTCACATGTAAAAATTGAAGTAGAGAAATTTGATGGTCGAAATAATTTTGGCCTATGACAAAGCGAAGTTACGGACGTCTTGTATCAACAAGATTTGGATATTGTTCTGGAAGAAACAAGACCAGAGAATATTGAGGAAAAAGATTGGGAGAGGCAAAATGCAAAGGCATGTGGTTTAATTCGCTCATGTCTTTGTAGAGAGCAGAAGTATCCGTTCATGAAGGAAACCTTTGCTAGTAAATTGTGGAAGGCGCTAGAGAACAAATATATGAAGAAAAGCAATGAGAATCGGCTATATTTGTTGAAGAGGTTGTACCGTCTTCAGTTGAAACCAGGTTTGAATATCAATGACCATATTGATAATTTCAACCGTTTGTTAGCTGATTTGTTGAATTTGGATGAAACGTTCAAAGATGAGCAGAAGGCCATGCTGTTGATAGGATCTCTTCCTGATGAGTTGGATCATTTGTGCATTACGCTTATTCATGGGAAAGAAAAATTGTCCTTTGAAGAAGTGTGTGCAGCTTTGCTTAATTATGAAATTCGTAAGAAAGATCAGAAAGAGAATAGGGATGAATCAGCAGAGGCGCTTACAGTTAGGGGAAGAAGTAAGAGTCGAAAACAAGAAAGAAGAGGCAGATCACAGTCAAGGAAAAGACCTGATAAAGATGAATGTGCCTTTTGTCATGAGAAAGGGCATTGGAAGAAAGATTGTCCGAAGCTACAGAAGAAAGATAAGGGCAAGGGTAAAGTTACTTCTGATGCATATGTAGCCGAACGTGAGGAAGAAGATTTTGTGTTGGTTAGTCTATCATCAACATCTGGATTTGGTGAGTGGATTTTAGATTCGGGTTGTACTTATCATATGTGTCCACATAAGGAATGGTTCTTCAACTTCGAAGAGCTAGATGGTGGAATTGTGCTCATGGGTAATGATAACTCATGCAAAACTAAGGGGATAGGTTCAATTCGATTGAAGAATCATGATGGATCGACCAGAGTTTTGACAGAAGTTCGATATGTTCCAGATTTGAAGAAAAATCTCATATCATTGGGAGCCTTAGAATCTAAAGGCTACACGGTATCTATCAGAGATGGAGTTATGAGAGTGGTATCTGGGGCTTTGGTGGTAATGAAAGGTACAAGGAAGAACAACTTGTACTACTACAATGGTAGTACAGTTACTGAATCAGCAGCAGTAGTATCAGAGAAGGATGTTGATTCAGATATGATCAGGTTATGGCATATGCGTCTGGGGCATGCAGGTGAGAAAGCTTTAAACAGTTTGGTGGATCAAGGCTTGTTGAAAGGAGTAAAAACCTGCAAGTTAGATTTTTGTGAACATTGTGTTCTGGGAAAGCAGACGAGAGTGAAGTTTGCAACTGCAGTTCATGATACTAAAGGTATTTTGGATTATGTTCACTCTGATGTGTGGGGACCCACTAGGACAGCTTCCTTGGGTGGTAAACACTATTTTGTTACATTTGTTGATGACTTTTCCAGAAGAGTTTGGGTATACACAATGAAGAAAAAAGATGATGTACTTGAGATTTTCCTTAATTGGAAAAAGATGATTGAGACTCAGACTGAGAGAAAGATTAAGTACCTCAGAACAGATAATGGAGGTGAATATTGCAGTAAATCTTTTCGAGAGATCTGTCAAGATGCGGATATTGTACGTCATTTTACAGTTAGACACACACCACAACAGAATGGGGTGGCAGAACGCATGAACCGAACGTTGCTGGAGAAAGTTCGGTGTATGTTGTCCAATGCTGGGTTGGGCAAGGAGTTTTGGGCTGAGGCAGTGACTTATGCATGTCATCTCATTAATCGCTTACCGTCAACAGCGATCGGTGGTAGAATTCCATTGGAGGTATGGTCTGGAAAACCTGTTACTGATTATGATTCTTTACATGTCTTTGGTTGTTCTGCTTATTATCATGTAAAGGAATCTAAATTGGATCCGAGAGCAAAGAAAGCTATATTTGTGGGGATGTTTTCAGGGGTGAAAGAGTATCGTCTTTTATATCCTAATTCGAAGAAGATAATCTTCAGCAGGGATGTTACTTTTGATGAGTCTTCGATGCTGAAAAAGAAAATAGAAGATATTGTTGAGGGTAATCCGCAACAGGT
Source organism: Dimocarpus longan (assembly GCA_022984855.1). Lineage (NCBI taxonomy): Eukaryota > Viridiplantae > Streptophyta > Magnoliopsida > Sapindales > Sapindaceae > Dimocarpus > Dimocarpus longan. The sequence goes on from CM041021.1 coordinate 9,167,022, forward strand.
GGAGTCTACTCGGAAGCAGGTGGAGTTTTTTCAGAAACAGATAGAGTCAACAAATAATCTAGCTAGAATTGTTGATGCAGATGATGATACTCCTATGATCGAGGAGGTTACTGAAGAAGAAGGAGAAGAAGAGGTTCCTACCCAAGAACCTTCGCAGCAACAAGAATCAATTGCAATAAATAGGCCAAGACGTGAGATTCGTAGACCTGCTCGTTTTGCTGATATGGTGGCCTATGCACTTCCAATTGTAGATGATGATGTTCCTTCCACTTACAGAGAAGCAGTCCAATGTTCTGAAGATGATAAGTGGAAGAAAGCTATGGATGAAGAAATGCAGTCTCTTCGGAAGAATGAAACTTGGGAGCTAGCTCAACTACCGAAGAATAAGAAGGCAATTGGGTGCAAATGGGTATTTACTAAGAAAGAGGGATTTCCAAACAAAGAAGATGTTCGCTACAAGGCAAGGTTGGTGGCAAAAGGCTACGCTCAGAAGGAAGGGATTGACTACAATGAGATATTTTCTCCAGTTGTGAAACACTCTCCCATTAGAATTTTATTGGCCCTTGTAGCTCAATTGGATTTGGAACTAGTTCAAATGGATGTAAAAACTGCATTTTTACATGGTGATTTGGAAGAGGAAATCTATATGACTCAGCCAGATGGATTCAAGGTTGCTGGAAAGGAAAATTGGGCTTGTAAATTGAATAAATCGCTTTATGGTTTGAAACAGTCTCTGAGACAATGGTACAAGCGATTTGATCAATTTATGATAGGTCAAGAGTACATCAGAAGCATATTTGATAATTGCGTATACTTTCGAAGGCTACAAGATGGTTCCTTCATCTACTTGCTCTTATATGTTGATGATATGTTGATAGCTTCTAAGAGCAGAGTGGAGATTGAGAAGCTGAAGACTCAGTTGAGTTCAGAGTTTGAAATGAAGGATTTGGGTGAAGCTAAGAAGATTCTCGGTATGGAGATTAGCAGAGATAGAGGAAAAGGCAAGGTTTGTTTGACTCAGAAGCAATATCTGATGAAGGTATTACAGCGTTTTGATGTATCTGAACAGTCAAAACCTGTAAGTACTCCACTTGCTCCTCATTTCAAAATATTACAAAATCTGGGTAAGATCCAAAAACCCAGAAACATATGGGGAGAAAACAAGAATAATACAAATGTATGGATCTTTTACAATTCTTATTTTGGGATACAAAATCAATTAACTAAAGGACTTATTTATAGTCCACTAAAACTCCCACCACATTCTATTATTTAGATGTGGGATTCTTTAACATGGCTAATTTAGCCAAAAAATCAACACTTTGATTACCCCGCATCTTCCTCTTCCTCTTGAATTTCTGTTACATTTAGCTCATACAAAGTGCTAGGACACTCCATAAGAGAATATGAATCGAAAAGATCACACGAGACACTCCTAATTCTTTTGTAGGGGAGACAACTACCCTCAAAGTAGGGAGGGGACAAAAAAAATCTCTTTCCAACCTTGGTCAAAATTTTTTCTAGGTACTATTTACAGAAAGAATAACTTCAACATGGGCTATTATAAGATTGAATGAACGCTCATTGCTACCTAAACCACATTGGACCATAACACTAGTCAAATTTTAAGTTGTGTACAAGCATTAAGAAGCTTGGCTGCTCCTCACATAGTCGTTTGCATAATATGCAAGCTGATTATATGAAAAGCCGTTTTGAGATGCATTCCAACTAAATGACCTTTTCAATTTCAAATTTTAGTGTTGAATTGTATTCTAATCACAAGTTAAAAGCTTCTTTGTAGAAAAGAAGTAATAATAACTTTTAGTAAGTTGCATATTTTGAAATGTTGGCGGCTGCAGATAGGGAATCCGCTGTTGGAATTCAACACTGATTTCAACTCTAGGGCTGAGTTCTTTTGGTCACATGGATTACTATCAGATTCAACCTATGAGATTTTAACTTCAGTTTGTAATTATTCTCAAATAAGAAGACAACTTCAAAATGGCTCCCATACTCCTGTTTGCTCTCAAGTAAATAGCCGAGTCAATGGAGAATTTGGCCGATTTGTTGACACCTACGATGTAACTCTCGATATCTGTTTATCCACAGTTCTTTCACAATCTAAGATGCTCAATATATTGGTGAGCCTTCATTTTAATCTACTTTAGTTCCCCGAAATGGTATTGTGTTTTCATAAACTCGTTTAGTCCTGCCAATATATTTATACCTTAAAAACTTCTACCTTCTTATCATCTACAGCACGATGCAGTGGAAATAGATGTCTGTGTGGGTGATGAAACAGATAAATATCTAAATAGAAAAGACGTAAAGGAAGCTCTTCATGCTCAGCTTGTTGGGGTCATTGAATGGACAGTTCGTAGTAGGTATAAGGTCCTCTATTGACAGTCAATATGTATAGATTTTATAGTCCAATAAAATCACCCAAAACTTTCTAAGGGATAAAGCAACATTAACAATTGCCCCTGATAACTTTTTAAGTTAAGTTCCAACTTGGTAACAACATTTTTTTGTTTTTGTATGATCAATTAATGATTCTAAATTTGTTAAAATGATTTTTACACTATGCCATGCATCAAATGCAATATTGAAGAGAATTACTAAGCTGCAGTGAGTTTCTCTATCTTTATTTAACGGTTTTCTTGCTAAACTTGTTCGTGGTTTTGATTTCATCTTTTGTCTGGCAAAAGTGTTGTCAAATATGAGATGCAAAATCTTGAAGTACCTACCATTCATATTCTAGGTTTGCTTGCCAAGTCTGGCATCATGATGCAAGTCAAAGGGAAATGATGTTGTGGCAAATATATATATATATATATATATATATATTTGTTTTTGTATTCAAGTATACCTGATTTTAAAAGGTAAGGATAAACCCATTAAATTCAACTATTGCATTTGAATTAAATAAGAGAAAGAATTTGTTTTAGAAATGATAATATAATGGATGAATTTGATTGATTAGTCTTTACTTTTTAAAATCAAGTATAACTGATTATAAAAGTCATATATATATACTTATATATATATAAAATTTACTGTAGTGAAGGCTTGTGCCCATTTACATAAAAAATTGATATTTATGATGCTTAAAAACAAACCGATGTCAAAGTTTGATGACGGTTTTAAGAGTATAATTTACAAAAAGAATTTGAGCCCTAATACCATACATATAATGTTTGTCTTGTGATTTTGTTTACGGGACTTTCTTTGAAAACTGATCTTGCGAACATGTTAAGCAAAATATTGACTGGTAAAGTATACTTTTAAGGATGAATAATATTACTTTATCTGAATTTGTATATAAATGATGAGCATCTAATAAAGAAAATGATTAACCAACTAAAATTGATGAATTTCTTCTATTTTTTATGATATTACATCATTTAGGTATTAATTTAGACAATATAGTATTCTTGTTTAAGAATGTGTACTATATTGAATGTGTTTTATCCTCAATTTTGTTTCTTATTGCGCTGACCTGGAGGATTTCCTAATGTGGAATCACAAAAATTAAAAAAGTATAATGGCTAAACTTAATTGTACATAAAATAACAATTTGTTGAAGTTAATTAGTTTTTCCATGACCCATCTATCTATCAATTTATGGGTCGAAGTAAGAAATGTCACTCTAATTATGATTATGCATTGCCTAACCAGACCAAAAAGAAGCATATGAGAAAAGAAACATAAAGGTAAGAAAAGTAAGTGGAATTATTCAAAGACAGCTAGCTAGGGTGTCATTATTGTAGATTTGACCACCTTAATTCTATGCAAATTAACCCTACAATGAGATTATGCCTATTAATCATTCCCGTCAACTCAAACAATTTAAAACTAAAATAAAATCTCTTCTACATATCAGCTATGACCTCATGCTTTATTCATAAATAGGTGAAAATAAATACTAGCTTTAAATAGCTATGAGAAATTTGTGCCTAATAAAGAAGAAGTCAATTTTGATTTAACGTTTCAATCTACTTCTTGTTTCGACCAACTGTACAAACATAATTTGCACTCTGTGTTGATCTAAGTTTTCTTGAGAACAAGTTTTGAACAGTATATATGTGACATATACTCAAAATTTAATTGTCAATATCGATATTTTTATTGTATTTATCAATTATCACACACATATTATCTGTCTAGATTAGAAACTCAAATTTTCTATCATATATGTATATACATATATACAGATCTATATATATGTGTATATATGTATGTATGTATGTATTAGCTTTCCTCTTTCGTAAATGGATGACTAAAAAATAATAATAAAAAAATAGAAAGGATGTAGCAATTGCTAGCCATTTGCATGACCAGAAAGCAAAATCCTATAACTACATAAAAGAGAAAGGGGGTTTGTAATCAAAGATATATATCTTGGCATTCTGTGGGCAATCTTGTAACCTTCTGACATGGCTAGCTAGTGAAAGAATGAGAAGAACTAGACTTAGGTTTAGGCAGTGATACGAGTCTACAAAGGTTAACAAAATAATATGATTACCCATTAACAAGTGTAGGCATTGAAATAATAATAATGATATTGAATAATTTTGATATAGTAGTTATGTTCCAATGATGACAAGAGCTAGAGCTTTGACTGAATTAAGAGAAAAAGAAAGAAAGAAAGAAAGGGCAAAATGATAAAAAGGAGTTAGACCACATGCATATTGCTTGCAGAGCAATATATTCTTTGCTCTAATCATGGAGTGTGTACTCATAACGACATTGCCCATTTTAAGATTTGATCTCTCTCTCTGTTGCCTAAAGCAAAGCTGAATACACCTCACTTTCATTTCCACACATTTTTGGTTCAAACCTTGATCTCTTGTGCTGGCTGGTGGGTCATCAATTTCTGCTTATAAATATCTCAACTCAAGAGAGATTTTGATGGATAATATTTAAAAGGAAATTAATTTAACCAATATATATATATATATATATATATATATATAACATATTTCTAGCATACACTTAGGGTATATATATACTTGACAAAAAAAAGAACAATTGTATTCTAAAATTGCTGATTATAATTTATTATATTTAATTACAACTAAACATATAAAATTACAATCAGTAAATATGATACTATCGATTACATTTATTTATTGTAATCAGATACGTTTAGTTGTAATCAGATATATGATAAATGATATAATAAATTACAATCATCAAGTTTAGAATACAATCATTCAATTTTTTTGTCATATATAAACATACCCTGGATGTATCTAAGAGTACCTATATATTACCAAAAATAATAGTAAATGTTACAGCTGGCTCATGAAGTACTTCAACTTGCTTGTCCATGAAGGCTTAATTGTTCATCTTCATCTTTCTTCTTTACACATTTTTATTTTTATTAACAAGAAATTTAAAGATTCTACCTTCCCATTATTTAACATGTTATAACTCTCACTATCGTGAGGTGAGGTGATCAAATTTCACTTAATTGGTTGAGGTACAATAATGGCCCCCCCCAAATAGTTTAGGTTTGGTGTGACAAGATTACTTTCCTCCTTTGTCAACATTATTGTCTACAATCATCGTCTTGATCTAATTAGATCGGTTGCTGTATGCTACTTTTCTTGCTTCTGAATAAGATTTTCTGTATTAATTTGAATGGATCAACTATAATAAGTTTTCTAATTTGCTAGTTCGTAATTAATTAGAACGTGATTTATTACGTATTAACTTGATTAGTCCATTATTGTTAAGACTTATTACGTATTAACTTGATTAATTAGTCCATTAGTGTTTGTGATTAATACTATCATAATATTGGGATTATGAATCCTCTCTGGATTGAAATGTATACTACTCCCTACTTTCACTTGAATGTATACGTTTTTCATTAGGTGATTTGAGAAAAAGTGATCATAAGAGAGTAAGTAGAACAACACCATTTACTAATTTCGTGCTCCTGATTTCAAACTATTTTAATATGGATTTAAGTGGGTTCTAGATACATATTCATATTTTTGTATTGATCAACCCGGTTTTATCTACTAAATTTTATAAAAAGTACTGGAATAATGTGTCACTTCTCATTTATGTACACCCCAAATTATATATATATATATATTGCATTTTAAGATGCACCCGATGTATGTATACACTTGACAAAAAAAAAATACGTTCTAGAATGTATGATTGTAATTTATTATATATGATTACAATTAAACATATGTGATTACAATTAGTAATTTTGATTATATTTATTAATTGTGATCACATATATTTTATTATACTCATATAATAAATTAAAATAACATATTTTAAAATACAATCATGTATTTTTTTTTTCTTTTTTAAGTGTATGCATACATTTGGTGTATACAACGTGGCTCATATATATATATATATAATTCTCCCTTTGCCCTTTAATGACACTATCAAAAGTATTAAAATAATTATAAATACACCATATATATTATATTAATAAAAAATTTAATATTTTGAACATGTATTTTATCAATTTATCAAAATATTAAGTTATTTTTAAAACAAAAATTAACTATTTATTCATTAAAAAACATAAATATATATATGTGATTATTTAAATTAGAAATATTAAGAAACTTTTATAACTTTAATTAATTAGAACTTCATTAAATTTAATTTTAAAATAAATTTATTAGATTATAATATTTGACAAAAGAAAAAAAAAAATTAATATACGGGTGTGCTTACAAATTATATAACATTTTTAATTAGGTGTACACACAGGGAGGCGCGTATACAAATTTTTAGGGGTTCAAGCTCTGCCATGCGTGTTAACCAAAATGTTTAAGGAGTTTTTTGTCCTCTTTTGTGGGAGTAGATTTCTCTTTATCATGAGAATAGATTTTTTGGTAGCACATAGGTTAATGAGTAATTTTTTAATCTCAGTAGGTAGACCATAGATGAGAATAGATTTCTAGGTAACACATATAGTGGTATCTAGAATACCTTTAACCATTATGTTAGTAAGTTTTTGATTATATTCTAATTGTATTAAAAATAAAATAAAAAGAGTATATGATACACTCCTCAAAAACTTATCCAAATTTATTATTCTAATAATATGACAAGCTAGTTTATAACTAGTACATCATCATTATATAAATTTTCATAAATATAGTTATTATAAATTAATTAGTCATATTATAATGTGGATAAATTTTTGAAAAATGTAACATTATTCTTAAAAAAAAAAAAAAAAGTGTGTATTATTGGAATAATAGAAGTTCATATGTATATATATGTATATGTATGTATGGATGTATGTATATTTTCCTTGGGTGGACTCCTTACTTAAGAAGGATATTTTGTCTTTTTTGTAAGTTTCTTTGGTTGGTTAATAATGTCATCTATTAAAAAAAGGTTTATTGAATTTTAATACAATGATTAAAAAATAATTTAATAATAAAAAAAAATCTATCGGTCTCACTTATAATCAATGTTTTAGAACTTGCTAGTAACTAGGTGGTTGATCGCCTGACAACTAACAACTAATCTACTAGTTGGCAAATACTCAGCGACTAGTCAGTTTGACCGTCGATCAACAATCAACCCGTTGACTGATGGTCAAACCTGATCAAATATATAAAAAAAATTAAAAATATATATATATGATAAAATACAATAATACTATCACAAAATATCATAAAACTTGTTTCATACAGTCTCAAAAGTAACTTTAGCACAAACAATTAACATAATAAGTTTGTTTTTTTATTTTATTTTTTATTTTTAATATAGCATCAAAGAACTAGTAACTTGTTTGACTAACACCAAAGAACTAAATGATGTGCCAGTATAGTCATCTTACTAGAAATAACGGGCATTGTAAATGATAAGGACGATGTAGTTGAGAGCTATGTAAATGATGAGGATGTGTTGAAGTTAGCTAATTTAGCGATAATCTACTAGCTATATATTCTTTAGGTAAGATGAGAAGGCCTTCCTCGATCACTTTCTATGGCTCATTATAGAGGATGCAAAGGTGTAAAGATCATTACCTTAGGGTACATTGACCTATAGTTTGCTTCTCCACAACCTTCATTCGGTGATTAATGAGAAGCAGTTAAAAACCCACTTAAGACTGTTAGCATTTATGGTTTTGTCCTTACATTTAAAATATACCTAATATAGTTAATATTTATGGCTTTCTTTGGGCGTTTCAGGTACACCTAATACCATTAATATTTATGGCTTTTGATATATATACCAACTATATGTTTGTTTTTTGTTTAATCGTTTATGCATTATAGCGGTAGCTAGTCAAACTATTCCTAGCATTAGACAACAAGATAGTTAAGAACCGTCACCTGTGGACATTTGCTGCCAAGGTGCAGGAGATGGACACTTAAAAAAGTGCTGCATGCCATAAAACAACTTAGTGATTTCCCTCCTTAAGTGTCGAACTTAACCTGTATTGGTTTTTTTTTTTTTTTTTTAAATTTTTTTATTTTAATATCCTTGTTTGTAATATATATATATTATAGTTAATGGCCAAAAGGAGTACCCTTGAGCCCACAACCGTCGATAGAGATAGTGATTACTGGAGGTTCTTTAACCTTAAGCATTTAATTGGTGAAGACGTGCATAAAAAGGGCGGCGAAGGGAGTGATGATGATGATGAGGTAGAGATTGAGAGGGAGTTTACTAATGATGAGGATAAGTGGCATGAAGACGTCCCAGACCTATGAGCCTGATCAGATGATACACATTCAAAGTTGAGAACAAAGAGGGCGCATGATATAAGATAGAATTGCAGTAGGTGCTTGAACCCTCTCACCTTCAAGTATGAATCTTATATTATTATTTAATTTATTTCATTCTTAAGTGAATATTCATTTTAGTAAATAGAAAAGTTGTGAACATGTTGTATAGTAACATGAAATTGGATGGAGAGACGGAGTCTCTAAACATGATAGATGAAGTATATTTTTTTTAATATGTAGATTGTATTTTCTGGATATTCAAAAAATAGGGGAGACTCTATTAAAATTTTTGTAAAATTGTTTTCGAAGTGTATATATATATATTTGCCGGAGCCACAAACAAACCTTGTACAAATAAAGGAGTTGTTAAAGCATATTAGAAAGTTACAACAGACAAACCAAATGATGCTAAGTAAGATGAAGATGAGATTAGGAAGGAGATTGAAAATGGTGGAAGATCATCTAAAAATCCATAAGCCTTTGGATGGTGGGAATGATCACAATGATGATGATGATGATGATGGTGTTGGGAGCTTTGTCTGGGATGAGCACATTTATAACCCATCATAACCACCACAAAAAAAAAAAAAAAAAAAAAAAGAAAAAAAAGACACTATCATATCAGGACCAGGAGGTCCATCAGTCACCTCTTAATTAAGACTTACCATCCTAGAAGGACTACGAGGTCCATTAGTGACCTCTTCATTAGGACTCACCGTCTTATTGGGACTAAAAGGTCCATCAATCACCCCTCCATCAAGACCCACCATCCTAGAAGGACCAGAAGATCAATCAGTCCCAAGAGGTCTATCAATCTCAAAAGCCGAGCATGGTGATGACTAGGTAAATTTTGTAATTATTTTGCATTCTAGTCTTACTTATCATTCTAAATGTCTAATTTCATATGTTCTTTTTGCACAATATAAATGTAACCACCTACTCACTCCAACTTTAACCAAATTTTCATGCATTTTTGGATGCAATGCTCGAATTTCTACCATATCTATCACACTCATGTGTCAAATAACTGTTTACATCAAGGTAAAATGACTCCATCACATCATTCCGCTTTTTACATTATTGCCTCTAGTTTTGTGACAAGTGGAAGAAGCACATCATGTGTGGGACTTGAGGGAAAGTTACTCTCATCGCAATCTTCTTAAAAATCAAGTCCATGAAAGGTCATACTCTCGATCATCAAATCCAAAAGTGATGGGATAAATTATCTTCATCACATCTTTGTATGTAGCAAAAATACACCCTTGTATATTCACCTTTCAAATGGGTTACATTAACAATAATAAGATTGCAAACTATCAATAGAAGTCCAAATGCAACAAATGAATATAAGAATTGATTATTTTCATCCCTCTCAATTAATGTTACTATGTTTAGGGTTTGATCATCTTAATGTGTGAAAATAGTAAGGAAACTGTTGATATAACTCATTCGTTTTCCTATATGCTAGTTTTTTTTACATATTGTAAAGCTTTCCAAGCTTTACTATGTAAGATCTGTATGTCATACTGCTCAAGTATTTCTCCAATCAAACGATTAGATGTATACAATTTTTTGATGACAATAGCACTCACACTTTGTATATGTGAATCCATGGCCGTTTGACGACATGTGTCCCTGGACACCTACTTTAACACAAACCACATCGAACCACCCTCTTTGCATCTTACACGAACCTCAAAGTTACAACTCTTATCCTTACAACCGACCTTAAATCGACCCGTGCATGAACGTCTAATTTGATATTCATACTTAGCTTTAAGAGTATGTTCTCTAATGGGCGAAGTCAGTTCTTGTTTACTATCATATCAAATAATACACCGTTATACAACATACCACGTTAGTAGAAAATTGATATGGAGCTTAAGTACCTCAATTTTGCTTTGTTCTACACTAGGAACAATCCAGTATGGTTGTGAAGGATTATTCTTAAATTGTAAACCCGAAAATCTTATTTTTGGAGACCCTCCATCGTCAACAACATCATCATCTCAAGTTTCGTCTTTATCACTATCTTGTGTCCTATCACTATCATTATCTGTGTCATGATCTTTATCATTACTAGAATCATTCATATGGTCATCATCAATGTTGCACAACTTTCTATGAATGTAAATGCAATGGCAAAAGCAGAAATGTGATTACTATAAGTACTTGATGTAAGATAAAATTAACTTTTAGCCATATGCAGATTTACAAGGCTATCTGCATGTGCCATATCATTTGTTGTGCCTGGTATTACGTCAATGACATATGGACAAACGGTAGGCCTACTAACTCTAGCTTTAGGATCTCCTATATTTTATCAACCTAAATCGCTCTAGAATCAACATTTTTAATCGCCATCATACCAACCACACCAAGATCGAATGTGATGCATATTTTTTTAACTAGGTCATTTGCCATACTTTGGAGTAAACAATGAATATTGATGCCCCACTTCTTTTATCAATGTCAACCTCTCTATAAACAATGACCACCAATGATGAAAAACTTATATCTTTGGGGACCTCAATCATGAGCGACTCACCCCAATGTAGTTAGATCTATTCCACTCTCCGTTGCAGTTGATTATGATAAACTCTTGAGTCATTCCTGTAACATTCAAATAAGTAAATTAGTCTCACTCATACTCTTACCATATTCTATGACCAATTTATCACCATATTCAATGCACAAAAAGTTTAATATTCATTTAATTTATTTTGAATTTAATTACAATAATTTAATTATTTTTATTTTAATTACTTTAGTTAATTTATTTAATTGATTAATAATTTAATTTTAATTATATTTCCAAAAAAAATAAATAATTTTTATTAACTAATTAAATTATCTATTATTTTTACTCTAATTTATTTTTTTATTAACTAGTTAAATTATTTATTAATTTTACTTCATTAATTACAATTTTTGATTTTTATAAAATCGGTTTTTATGTCTACACAAAAATCGGTATCATTAAAAATCATTTTCGACGCAACATTTCAAGCTAAATCGAACAAAATACAATCATATCTAACTAAATCTAACACTAAAAATCAATACCTAAAATCCAAAACACAAAAAAATATAAAAAAATATGTCAAAATTGACTAAATCGATTTTTATGTTGACTTAAAAACCGATATTGATTTTTAGGTCCACATAAAAATCGATTTCGAGTAGAACTACAAATCTACCATACGGATACCATAAATCACAACCAAAATTACTCTTAAGGCCTTTAGCTAGCAATGTGAACAAAAAAAAAGCTTAAAAATGACCAACAAAAATACATACATTACCTTTAAAACTGAAATTAGTTGAATGGAAAAAGAAGCTTGATAAACTTCAATGGATCAAAAACCTTGAATGAAGAATCTCTTGCTATGAAGTTTGTTTTGCGGCTGCAATAGTGAATGGAAGAAGAAAAACCATGAACGGAGTAGATAAAAGATGTCAGGAGGTTGTTAGCAAGAAGAAAGGTATTTTGGTGATTTTAGGTTAGGACAAGAGGGCGATTTTTACTTAAGGGTAGTTTGACAATCTTAGATATAGGATAGAAATAGTTTGTTTAAGAAGTCAAAAGCAATTTTTAAAAAAAAGTTGGTAAAAACAAAATTTTTCTTTGAGAAAATGCATAAAATACCCTCATTCAGCAGTTGGATTTGAGAAGTAACATTTTAGTTTTTGTTTATACAAAAAAGAGTGTGAATGCACAAAAATGCCTTTAGAGATCCCTTTGCAATGAAAAATTGACACGGGCTCAGTTTTGGTGAACCATTGTTCTGACCCTTGGAAACATCTCCTGCCAACCAGCCTCTTCCGCCTTTCAGAACTGCTGTAGTCTCCTGCCACTAACCAGCCTTCCATTCTGTCACTTTCGATAAGCAACACGTCTACTCACTTCCTAAGCTTTCAAGCGAAACGTCTATGTTGTAGTCTCCGCGAACCGGCTTATGCAGCAGTTTCTACGGTGTACCTTTGTTCTGACTTCCTAGGGCCAACCTCCCTTCTCATTTCTCGCAGGCAACCTTTCGTGTGTCTTCCGTTGCTTTAGAAATGAAAGAGAGTAAATTTTTGGACCGTCGAAGAACTACGCCCACAGCCGTTGGTCTGCTTCTTAGTGGGTGGGTAGTATATTTGACTAGTTATAATTGCATTGGGTAGGTGAAAATGGTGATATGAACCGAGGATGGAGTACTGAAAATGGATTTCTGGCTATTTGGTGTATTGTTATGTGTGTGTGTTTGTGGGTATGATGAGAATGTGAGAGTTAGATTGTTGGTAGTTGTAATGTGAATCTGAAATTTGATTGTTACGGTCTTTATAACGAAGGGTGAGATGAGGTTTAGGGTGAAGTATTCATGTAAACGGTAGGAAACTTTTAGGTTGGGAATCTCAACTTTCAGGTTGGGTTCCAAACTTGTTAAATGGGAAGCTGAACCTGAAATTGAGATTCCAAACCTTCAGATTGAGAATGTCATACCTTAGAGTTGCGAATCTCAACCACAACATTAGGATTACCATGCTTAGGTTGTCATTAAGTTGAGAACCCCATGTTGCAGGTTGGGAATCCGAATCTCCAAGTTCAGAATCCCGACATCGATATTCAACCAAGGTTAGGATTCCCATGCTACAAGTTGCGATTCCCAACCTTGAGGTTGAGAACCCCAACGTTGACGTTAGACCAAACATGGATTGGGATTCCCAACCTTAAGGTTGAGATTTGGTCAATGTAGCATGTTGTTTTTAAGATCCAGGTTAGGAATCCCATCTCTCAGTTTGAGATTCCAAATGTGGATGTTTAATATAAGTTATGATTGCCAACCTTCAAGTTATGATTCCCAACCTGGATATTGAGAATGTTGGATTCTCTATCAAAGTTGTGATTCCTGACTACAAATTAGTGATTCCTGACTATAAATTATGGATTTCCAACCTCAAGGTTAGGATCCAAACCTCTAGGTTAGGAATCGTAGCATTTAATTTGAAAATCCCAACCTTCAGTTTCCATTTCCCAACCTTGATTCCAAAATGTGAAGAAGTTAGAGTGTGTTTTGTGTTGCATTTATGAATGTGATTGATGTGATATATTTTTTGGTTTTTAAGTACATTTTCATGTACATGTTGATTGATGGTGTGTATTCAAGGTTTGGTGGCTATGGTAATACATATGGATAGATGTTGAAGTTGTATAGCATTAGGTATGAAATAAGAACTAATTGTCGTGAAATGCATACAAGTTATTGTTATCGTTGAAATATATGCTATACATATGAAAAGAAAAATGAAATTATACACTGCCTTATTAGATTGATTATAGAGTAGTAGTGCTTGTTTGTCACAAAGCAGGAGGAAGCAATGTTTTGATATATACTGACAAGATTGACTTTATTTGACAGATTGAACGACATGGATAAAATTCAAATCCCACTTCGATATGATGGTGTGTGGACGATGAATAATGGAGAAAATGTGTTGTATGAAGGTGGCAAGACAAAATGAATTTTATTATTGAAGAATGCATCTTATGAAGAATTATATTTTACTGTGGTACATGTACTTGATATTAATCCTGCTAAATTTGCAGTTACGATGATATTCAAATGTAAAACGTGTGATCCCAACCCACCAATAAAAGTGATGAATGATAATGATGTTGAGTTCTTTATTGCTGAGATCAATGACGTATCAACCAAGAATCCCTTATGCATTACAATAGAACGTAAGTGTGACTCGACAGAAGGCTTGTTAGTTGTTGGTGAGGAAGAATGTGCGAAAAATATTGGAGTGAAAGTTGCTATAGACAAATATTTAGGCAGTCAAAGTCCGGTTGGGCTGGAACACATAATGACCAAAGAAGATGTGCTGGGGTTTAAAAATTATTCAGATCACATATTTAAACATTGTGGTCTCGAACCTACAGATGTGTGTACATCTCCTGTAGCTCCTATAAAAGCATCAGTCCTGCCCATGGATGACAATTTGAAGTGGAATAATTGAAATTACAAATAGATGAATGGGATTGTCAAGCTGCAACGACATCTTCGATTCCTCAGGGAACAAATGGTGGGCGTATTGACAGTGTGTTCAACATTGTGAAAGATGTTCGGGCTGGTGATATATGCTCTAATAAGGAAGAGCTACAACGGAAGATAAGAATGTTAGCTGTTGCTAGACAATTCAATATAAGAGTGAAGAAGTCCACCAAAGACTTATTGGTTTTGGCTTGTGTGCAGAAATGTTGCAAGTGATGGCTGCGTGCAAAGAAACTTATGGGCTCAGAAGATTTTCGCGTGCAAAAGTACATTCTAGAGCACACATGTTCTCTTGATTCACTTGTTTTTCACCATCCGCAAGCAACAAGTAAATTGATTGGGCATTGTATTAAATGGAAGTATGAGGGTGCTTCTCAGAGTTACCGACCAAACGACATAGTTCAGGACATGAAGAAAAGGTATGGCATGACTTGTACTTATAATAAAGCATGGAGGGCTAGAGAGGTTGTTATGACGCTAGCTAGGGGATCACCGGAACAGTCCTATAGTGTGCTTTCGTTGTATTATGCCATGTTGGAAATGAAAAATTCAAGGACTATAACTCATTTTCAATGTGATGCTTCTAATCAATTCAAGTACCTTTTTATAGTATTAGGAGGTTGTATTGTTGGATTTAGATCTTCCATTCGGCCCGTTATAGCTGTGGATGGAACTTTTTTGAAATGCAAATATAAAAGTACCCTATTTATTGTGACTTGCATGGATGGAAATAACCAAGTGTACCCATTAGCTTTTGACATTGGAGGTTCAGAAAATGATGATGCATGGATTTGGTTTATGACAAAGTTGCATAGGTGTATTAGAGAAGTTGATGATCTAGTGTTCATTTTCAATCGAAACATAAGTATAACAACAACTATTGCCCATTCATTTCCACGGGCTTTGCCTGAAATATGTATATATCACCTAGGGCAAAATATGAAGGCCAATTGTAAAGTTTCAATTTTTCTGCATCAATTGTTTTACAAGGCTACCAAAGCATACTGGGTTTTAGTGTTCAATGAAGTTATGTCCCAAATCACCGGAGTTAATGTTAAGGCAGCTGAGTATTTGATTCTTGAGAAATCCTACCAAATCGGCTAGATATCAGTTTCATGGTAGAAGATATTCTATTATGACAATAAACATTGCAGAGTGTTTGAATGCCATTTTGAAAGAGGCACGGGAGCTACCGATAATGAAATTAATAGAGCATATACGTGACATACTTCAAAGATGGTTTTGGGAAAGGTGTGAAGAAGCTACAAAAGTGACAACGCCTATGATAAGATGGGTTAAAGCCAAGTTGCGAGAGAGAATGAATAAAGCTTCTTCTTATCCAATACGTACCCTTGATGTACATAACTATCTTGTCATCGATGATTTTTTGAACCCTGTTGTGAACATGGAGAATAGAACATGTGATTGCAAAAAATTTCAGCTTGACCAACTGCCATGCGCATATGCATTAGCAGTCTGTAGTAGTCGCCATCTATCTTGTTACAACTACTGTGCGCCATACTACAGCACGAAAGCATTAACAGTAGCATATGCAGTTTCCATCCATCCGGTTGGCCTTGAAGATGAGTGGATTTGGCCAGAACATCTTCATGTTCCTGTTGTCCTACCACCTAAAGGTCATAAGCCTCGTGGATGACCTACTACAAAAAGAAAACCTTCTAACGGTAAAGGTAAGCAGCAAACAAAGTGCAATAGATGTGATGGCTTTAGACACAACAGACAAAAGTGTAGGACACCAATTCCAGTTAGCACATCTACTGCATAGAAATCGACTGTCGATTGGGGAAACAGTTACATATTAACACTTCCATAATAATATAATATGGAAGGGTAACTGTGATATGTCAACTTTGTTTTCCTTTTCGTTTATGAAATTAGTTTGTTTTAGGCCTGTAACATGATTGAAGCATACTGTCAACACGAGTTTTGACTAATTTTGTAATTTGACTTGAAACCACAACAATACAAATGTTGTTATTACAGATATACATACTTCTGCCAACATGTCATTGTTAGATTAGGAGATGAAGACAAGCCTTTTATGTGCATAATGGATGCAGTAGGTGCTAAGTATGTTGATTGGATTCATTATTTCTTATTCGTTTACTGCTAAGGAAGCACTTATATTTCTTAACTGCTTCAAGCATTTTTTTTTTTATGGTTTCTTTGTCTTTGAGTTTTCTTGACTGCTTCAAATAGAAATAATGTTATCAGTTCTTCAATTTTGTCATTTAGTAACCCATCAGCTTTGTAGTTGCCCATGTTTCAATTTGTAATTAGTTTTATTTATGTGTTTCTCGTTGTCATTTTTCTGTAGTTTATCTTCATCATCTTTTTCATGCCCACTAGACAACATGAGCATCTTGCCAACATAATTTATTTTGATGGTTTGGTTCTTTTAACCTTGAGAAGCCATGTCTCATATTAAGCATACTTGGATAATGCTCAAGGTAAACCTATATGCAACCTAATTTGTACTATGAACAAATTCTCTAACAATTCGTTTTGATATGGTACTAAATATTATTTATTATTTTATGTCTTTTTGAAAATAGGGAGCTCGCATAACACTTTGTTGTTGCTAGATTTGCTTCAGAGTCTCTCTATGGTGCTTGTGAGGCAATGTTTAAGACTGATATGGTACGTATCCAAAAATACCTTATTTTCCTGAAGTTGGATATTGGGTATGTATTTCATGGGAAATTATTCATTACATGTGCAATAACAATAAATGCATGAAAAGTGAAATAGTTTGGGCATGTTGGAAGACTTTGGGTGGGTTTAGTCAATATCTCAATTTGGTGTAGTTGTCCATGTTAAACACACAAATATCATGGTTATTTGTTTTATACATGTAGGTGAGTGATAAATTATCACTAGTAAAATGCTTCAATTCGGAACTTCGGATTACGAATTTGTTTGTTTGTGAACTTGGAAAAGCTGGATGAATCATAGATTTCAAGCATACAATCACATAGTTACACCATAGTGCATACATAATCTGAAAAGGCTATATAAAGAAATACTTTGTAGTCCACATAGGATTGATGTTGGTAGATTCTGTTGGATTTGATGCTGAAGTGATTAAGTGATTAGACATTGTAGGTGATTCAAATTTTCCAAGATTGGTCACACTTAATAGTAAGCATGTCTATATTTTTCAATGTATAATGTGAAAGACATCTTAAAACAAATTCTAGTTTATTTCCTATGTTGTTTTTATGATTTAGAATTTTAAGGTCAGCTATGAAGTTGAACAAGTTGATCGTTCCTGCTTGGCATTAACTTTATTTAGTTTTTCGTCATTTTTTCCTCATGAAAATGGTTTCGACTGGACTGCTGCTCCAATAATGTCGTTTTAGTGACATTTTACATAAATTATATTTCATAATTTTGATTTCTTATGCTTAGGTCGTAGCTAAATTACATTTATAGAGATACGCCTTCTACATCATATGTGCATTAAAATATCTATCATGTTAGGAATCATATGTAGACATTTATGAAATTTACTTGGCAACAGTACAAGTAGTCATTTTTTTTTTCTTGAAGTTGGTTTCTTCTGAATGTCCACTCTATTGATACTATTTGATTACATCTTAAATAAATGTAATCAAACAGTACATTTCTTGTAAATTAGCTTTATTTAGTCTAATTAAAATGAGAATAACATAAAATGAATTATATTGTTGGACGTACTTGTACATTTACAATTGCATTGGAATCTATTCTATCATGTTTGTCAATTTAATGAAAATTCTGCAAGTTCCATTTTATTGGTGGGCAGTATCTGAAAGTTTATATTTCATCACTTATCCTTATTGTTGCAGTTATCGTGGGACCTTTATGGCAAACATTTGTATTATCCATAAGAGTATACATCATATTGTCAATTGAAGGTATAAAAGATCCCTTCGTGGGAACATATGACTATGATGGTGCGGAGAAAAGTCTTGAGTCCTTTCTGAAGACATGAAATCATAATTGTATCAAATATTGAGCAACTGATTGTAATATTTGTCGTTTTTGTTTTGAAAATAATTTGCTCTTGTTCCTCCTTGTTGGCATTACTTTTTAAGTTTCCAGCTTAAATTATACTATTTACATTGCAAATTTTGAATGACTTCATATATTGTTTAGATGCTTGTGTTCGCATGTAACCGTTGGATCATCATTTATTTAATGAAATCAATATAATGATTGAGACCACATTGACAAGTTTGTTTTTTAAACAAAATAAAGGCAAAAATGGTCATTTGTACACTTGGAAGATGAACTTCATGTATTTGATATCAACTTAGCATGAAATGGAATTAACACCGTTTATGCATTAATTGGTCACATAAAGCAATTTTAGGTATAATAAAATTAACATCATCAGGTAGAGTCAAATATAAGGATCACATGAACTTGAATAGACAACCATAGGATCTGTCTTGGCCAAACGTTTGAGACCTTCAACGAGCTTGGGAAGATCGGTTGCAACATTGCATTGAACAGCAACACGAACAACAAGTTAGACAGAAAACTTTGTAGCTCTAATAGGATGAGCATCAATTTCCTTCTCATTGGTTAATGTAGCATTCTTGGTAATGAACTGATCCAAACCAACCATACCTACAGTATTGCCACAGGGCATATCCTTTATGGTTTCCTATTTCTTGCCCATCCAAATAATAGTCCTCTGTACACTTTTCACATACAAATCTTTCTTCTTACTAGGTACGTAGTTTGGATCCATAATTCTAACGTTCAAACCAGTAGACACCTCCAAAACGATTGTGGGAGGAAGTTCCATATACTTCAACTATTTGTGGGAGGAAGTTGCATGGATGCTGTGCACGTAGCTCCCGTCAGTACACATCAGGTGACCTGACCAATCATAGAGAAGATGGTTTGTTAACAATGGCACATTATATGCCTTAATCTCAACAACCAAAGTTCAAATGAAAAGGCACTAATATACTCTATTGTATTCGTGTGACCATAAGCTTCAACTATCTCACTTTTGAATGTTTACAAGTTGCACCATCAAAGGCCTTCGTACTTGTATCAACTATTATTTTCACCGAATTAGTCACCTGGTCAATAACCCTTAAAGATTAAGCTTTCAACAGTGACTAAGTTTGAATGTAACAACATAAAAATATGACAGACGTATCACATTTACAGTGGCATTGGAACCATAAAAATTTTACCCCTAAAAAAATGACTAGACCATTTCCATAAGTCGAGAGCTAGTTGTTCCCGGAAATGTGATATGTGCGATTGGTTAAATGAGTCCACCGGCATACCGTTTGCCAAGCGTTCCACCAACTTGATTACAAACATCCCACAATCATCACTACTATATAAAATAAGACAAGATAGCAGTTAGCACATCACGTAAGTAACTTTGCAAAACCAGAAATTGCTGCATATGCAATAATGCATTACATCGGTGCTTGTTGTGGCGTGTCATCGCAATGTATCAGTGTCCATCCCTCCTTCCTATACCATATATATGTCATGTCTGAATGATTTCTATAGTGATCCATCTTCTGAAGAAGCAATGGCAATAGTATTGCTATGGGCTGCAAAAACTGTATGTAATTGCGTATGTACATGCCGAGCGAGTCATACAGGGTTATGGTTCGCTCATTAAAATGTACTTTCATAAGGACCTAATGTACACCCCTGTAATTCAGTGGCATGTACAACTACGCACACCACAAGCAGAAATGAACAATAACTAAGTCACGGTATATAACATAACAAACAAAAAGATAAATTCGAAGCAAGTAATAAAGTATGATATCGTCGTAAGTCCTGCCCATGGACGATAGGCTACCTCCCCTGCTGCGTTTGTACTATCGACTACCTCCCCCATTGCATATCTTATGCAGATGTCATCATCTGCCCAAATGCATTTTTTTCTTCATATAAGCCTCCCATTTACTATGCAGGTATTGCTACATATATTCAAACAATTACTGTAATTAGTTACGGAAAAATGTTTCCTACTTCAACGGCTAAGTTTAATTTAACAGTAAAAAATTAGTTATCCTAAACAAAATGTCAGTTGTTGTGAATGCTTCCATCTTACTTATGGGGAAATTCATTGACTTCCATTGAATAAAGCATAAAGCAGCATCTGTATGATGCAAAACATCAAACATAAGCAACTTAAAAAAAAAAAAAAATCTCTCTTTTGGTCACAACCCAATTGATAGATTCCAAAAACCTAACCTATAAATGCATGCAGTGTTTTTCTATGTTAAAAATGTTTTTTAAAATTTTTTTATAAAAAAGACTATAAAGATCAACACGTGCAATCATAAAAAACAACTCAACTCCACAACCAACTTATAAACCTCTCTTTTATATCACAATTCAGTTGACAAATTCTAAAAAACCAACCTTGAAACATGAAAGCAATGCAAATAAAAACAAAAGCAAAAAAGCTTGAAACTTTAAAGCTCTAACCAATACAATATTATTAGGGCAAAGCCAAAAGATGACAAGGAAGCTTGTTTTAGTAGTCACCAAGAAAAACAGTGGAGAAACAGAGGATTCTTTTGACGATATTTATTATATTCTTCGGCTGACCTTATCGTTATTTTCCATATAATAAACATCTTAATAATGAATACCAATAGAGGAAAGTTGTTGGTTTTTGGTTTGTTTAATCAATAGATGATGCACACAGGAAAAATGCATACGTTTACACAACAGACATATATGTATGACGTTTGTACTTTCCATATTGTTCATACGTACCGAATCAGTCAATCAGAAATTGTCAGTGCACAAATCCCTGAACCACTACTGAGAACTGTCTCCTATTGGCAACCGGACCGTTGATCTATAATGGCATACAAGTTAGTGACATTATGTTATATAATAACCATATTTAACGTACATGTATAATAGAAAGTATAAATGGAGTAAGAATGATTGAAACATACAACTCATTCAGCACATCTGTGTCCCACCAGGCTTTAAATGCTCTAATCTCAATTTCAGATGGTTTACGAAATAGTTCGAATCCGGTTTGCTTTCTTGGAACCACTTCGAATTGCTGAAACGGTGAGAAAATTTGTGGACCCTTTTTACGTGTTCGTTTGAAAAATTTTGTTTCTAGTATGATCTTCAAACTTATGTCAGAACCGTGCGATGGCGACCCTACTATTGCTTGCCGTGGCAGGATGGGATCCAAAATCATTTTCCCTCTGAATTTGTCTAATATCACAAGTCTAACTTTCGCACTTCCCTTTACTGGATTACACAACGATGTTTGTGTCCGTTTTTTGCCTCTAACTGCTGATTGTGTTAAAACGAAGGTTATTTGTGCACCCTCGTCTCGCTTTCTGGCAACAAAAGTGGTTTGCGATCTCATCTTCACACTAGCATTGAAACTAATGGAAGGCAAGCCAATAATTGTTTGAGGTAGGACGATAGGGTCAAACATCATTTTGTCATCGAAGCTGTCAATATTGTCATGCATGGCTTCTGGATGCGTATTGGCTGCACCAGGCAACGAGCTTTCCAGCACAAAACTATCTTCAAGGGTTTCACCATTAACATCATTGTTATCCTACATAACAAAATTCAACCATAAGCAGTACATGTTGAAATATCTTACCAATAACTGCCTCCAACAGTCTGTTAAGTTTACCTTCAATGCAGGTGGGTTTTGGTGTGAAGGAACAACATTTTTTCTAAATAAAAAGTCGATAATCATATCAACTTTCTTGTTTGTTTGCTGCAGCAGAGCGTGTGTTTCCTTGACCTCCAGCCTTGTGGCTTGAAGGTTCTGGTTTGTCTATTGTCCTAAGATGGACATTTCTTCCTTCAGCTACTCCAACTGTTTATGGATGACTTTTATTTTATCACTATGTTTGGTATTATTGATATCCTTGGCAGTCTGTAGACAAGTTAATTAGTTAAGGTGACATTGTATACTAAAAAAACAAGACAAATAGCCAAAAAAAAAAAAAACTAACAACGATTGTACCTGAATATACAGTCCTCTTCCAGCAGGTAGCGACTTAAAAAAGGCAGGATCAGTGAACTTCTCAATTTTCTGGACCCTACTAGTGGCATGATCGTTAGAGGCGACGCTATCAGAAGACACTCGGCCTGCACCCTCGCCCTTACTGATGAAATATATGCAATATTCCTCCTTTCCCTCTATTGGTATCGGCTCCAACGTCGGGTCAGCTTCAAGCTACAATTACATGAAAAAAAAAGTATCACAAATGTACTACAATGTTGCACATGTATTAAAGGTAGTAATGATTTTACATACATCGAACCGATGTAACAATGTAACTATTTCTCTTGATTTTGGGATTGTAGTTGAACTCCAACTGAGGATACGAGGTAGCAAATTACAGGATTTAAGTGCAATTTGTAGCCCAATGTTTGGATTTACTTCTCATGCCCATATCTACTAGTGCACAAAAATACATTAATCCTCATCGGCAAATGAAGCTACTATTACCAAACAACATCAATAAATAAAAGACCTACACCTGAAATGCATATGGGAAACCGGACAAAGAATGGAAGGCAGCATCTGCCTTCTGCCCTTTTTTTCGAGTTCCTATGTTCGCAGCCATTTCTTGAAATCTTTTTTCATGTCACGCAAGGTCATCGCGTAGAAGCAACGACCCCATGGGAAATTGTTGAATGCATTCATATGATCCAACAAGCGAATATTCTCCATTTGAATTTGATTCTTCGAATCTTTACCAAGTAACACCGTCTCTAAAAAGTACAACAATGTAAGTTTGATGATATCCTCGTCATTGTCCGAATAAGCGCCCCTAAACATGATGTCCAACCATTTGTTGGAAACTTTGCCACTACCTGAAAACATTCTCTAGCTGAACATCTCAGCAGATGTATGCTGATGAGTTGAGTCCTCTTTTGATACGGCCGACAACCTAGGCCTGTCATGATGGCAACCTCTTGTATAGAGATTCGAATGACGGTGCCATTCGGAAGTGCAAACCATAGCTCGTTGGAAACATCACTTTCCACTTATCGGAGGAGCAAGTTATGCACTAACTGACCAGCGAACCTAAACTCATTCATTTGCAATAGTTTACCAAAGCAAGAACTTTTGAACATCTCCAATTGCTGCTGACTTCCCCTATAACTTTTATGGCATGCAACTTAGAGAAGCATGTCACTTTTGAACTAAAATGCTGCACGTCCGTGATCTTGTAAATGACTGGAGCGTCCATCTGCGCAGTGACCTGCAATTAAGAGCAGAACCTAATAAATATTGTTTATTACATTTAACGATTCAACTATAACATAACATATATTATACCAATACATTTTTGTGTATACAAAAGTGCTTTATAAAAAAAAACTAATGCATTTTTGATAACACACATTATAACACCTTATAACACACATTCAAAAACACTACCAAAATGTCATTTACCAACCACTGGCTTTTGAGCCTAAGGTTGAGAATTTAACCTCAAAGTTTCCTCTCAACACTGATTTTGTAACTGAATCCCAACTGCCAAATTCCTCATCCTAACCTTAAAGTTGGGAAGCTCAACCTCTGCGTTCAGATTGAGATTGGTATACCAGACTCGAAGGTTGGTATTCACAACATGGAGGTCAGTATTCCCAATCTCTAAGTTGGGATGAGGTGGACAACTCGTGAGGTTGGCCCTTCTAACCACAAACTAACGTAAATTTTCCCGACCTGGAGTTTAAGAATGCCAACCTTGATGTTGGGATTCCAATAGGAGTCCCAACCCAAGGCTCTAAATCCCAACCTCGAGTTTGCCAAATAGTTGGGATTTTCTTACACTGAGGTTGCGAATCGCAATCAAATCACAACATGGTAGTTGTGAGTCCCAATTTGGAAGCTACGATCCCAACTCTAAGTTGGCATTCCCAACCCTAAGGTTCGGATCTCAACAAAGAGGTTGAGAATTCCTACCTTGATGTTGGAGATCCCAACCTCCAGGTCGGGTAAGTTAAGATATCTCACCACTATTGGAACAGTTGGGACCAAACCTTAGGTTGGGATTCCCAACCACAGGGTTAGAAATTCTAACCCCTATGCTAGAAATCCCAACCTATAATTGTCAATCCCTATCTAAAGCTTGCGCATCCCTACCTGCGAGTTGTGATTCCAACATGTAGCTTGGAAATCCTAACCTACAGGTTACGAATCCCAATCGCCAGGTTCAAACCCTACATTTGATCCCAATGTCGAAGTTTGTAATCCTTATTCTGGCAAACCAACCTCGAGGCTAGCTTTCAATTGAAGTTCACAAAATAAATAAGATAAGATTTTATATATGTATATATTCATTCAACCAAAGCTTAGACATCCCAATGTACAGATTGGGTTTCAACTTTTATTATAATTGAAACCTGAAAAGTGGGATTACCATCCTCAATTCCCAATCAAGTTAGAAAATCCTAGCCATATTGGGAACCTCAACCAGCAGATTGCTAATCCCAACCTTCAAGTTTGGAATCCCATCTTGGAGGTTGGTTTCAACTTTCGCTGGGAATCCCAACCTTTTGCTGTTTATAATACGAGTACAATAGACTACACGAATCTAATTGTTTCCAAAATTTATAACAAAAACTCACTAAATCTTAACAACAACAAACTTTTTATGCTACAATAACATACAACCACTAAACTAACTGCAATAAAAACACCCCACAAGCAATGTGTTCTTACAGTGGAGTTTTTTTCAAACTGCTGCGACTGTCAGTCAACTTCAACTTCAACTTCAACTTATTGCCTCTTCTGCCTTCACCTTTTGCCTCTTCTCCCCTCGACTTCTTCCTTCTTCCATCTTCTTCTTCTTCTCGTATGGACTGTCGGTGGCTGGATTTGACCTCAGAGTCATCACTGACAGGACATTCGACGGTCGGTGGGTCAACTTTTATTTCCACTTTGACGGTGGTGAGTGGAGGAGAGGTCAGGTCGGGAGGTTAGGGTTTCTTTCACCAAAAATAACATAGAAGGCTTACAGAGAGAGAGAACGACGGTGGGTGCGTCACGGGTTGAGGTTGGCAATCACTGAAAGGCGACGGTGATGAGGGGTTGTTTCCAACTACGCAAACACTTAACGGTTTGGTACAGTGAGAGACACTAAAAGGTTGGAAATTTGAGAGACAGTGAACGGTTTAGTAGGGTGAGAGTGATCGACAAACAAAAACATGTGGAACACTGGTAGTTTCGTCCAAAAAAGGATAGTGTGGAATGCTTTTAAAAGAAAATTTTATTTCCCAAATGGATCATTTTTCAATAAAACCCTTTTCCTTTTAGTTGGGCTAAATTTGCAAAGCTCTCTTAAGAGAGCTAACTTTTTAAGTTAAAAGTAAAAATGAGAGGATTTGTCTGTAATTTGTCCTTCTATCTTGTCATTGTTACTCTATCAATTACTTGAGTTTATATGACACTAAAAATAGAAACTTCTCATTTTACTCCTAATGAATGGAGACAAAGAATTGATATCCTGAAGAACGAATTGATATCCCAAAAAAAGGGTTGCTATCCCGGACAAAAGGTTGATGTCCCCAAACAAAAGTTTCTTGTCCCGAACATGTAACATATGTCCTAAACATACATCCTCTTGTCCTAAAAATACCTCTTTTATCTGAAGCCTACATCTCCTTCATTGTTTCCAAACACCAAAACCAAAGGGAACTTGTCCATGACTTTCTCACACATCTATTACACTCATTTTCAGCACCTAACTCCTCTGATACAAATTTCACAACTTTCAAACATAAAGAACCTTAAATACTAAAATAAATCCCCAATTTCAACACCCCTTTTCAGTAATACTGACAAAACCCACTCTATAAAGAGTGCTAGTAAAAAAGAACTCTAGAACTAGTTCCCTTTTCTTGCCAAATATGATTCAATTTCCTAAGTGAAAACACAAATAGATGATTAAAAAAAAAATATATTCTCATTAATCTGGTCATATATATCTAACAATTGTTTGCATGGAATAATTAGTATGGAGCCGCATTCGGGTCAACTCAAACCCAAGTATCCTCTCTCTGATCCTGTACAAACTTTTTCATCTATTATTTATTTATTTGTCAATGTAATTCTGTTCCAACTTACATACCTTACATACCTACAAATAAAAGCTGCCTAAATATAGAAAGATTAAGCGGAATGTTATGAAAATAATTAACTAGATTACATTTATCTTTCTTAATTTAGAAAGGTGTCGACGGTCCTATAATGGATCGAAATATCAATTTTTCCAAGAAAAAAAAGTTGGGAGAAATTTTTTATGATCTTATAGTGTGTTTTTATAATTGGCTGATATTATCTTACTGTTATAATTTACTTTTTTTTTATTCCTTTTACTTATGGTAATAAAAACATAATGGTTTACAAGTATGGTATGAGGATTTCTGGGTGACCTTTTCGTGGGTGCAAAAATCATGAAGTGTCCATGACTTTCATGAACTACTCTAAAAATAATAAAGTGATCTAAAAACATCATCATTTCTTCTGAGAAAGACATCACTACAAACAGCTGAAATTCAACTCCCAACTTTTTTTGCCCCACCACACCCCTCTTTTTATCAATTTTTTCTATTGTTTTCTCATTTATACGTACCTATTCTAATTAAGTTCCTCAAATTCACCTATATTTTATGTCAGTTACCAGGTGAGAGGATAGAAGAAACTATGTATTTTTTTTTTTTTTTGTTTTCAGAAACATGAACCGTTTCAAAAAAAGTAAAACGTACCGTCACTATTTGAACTGCCAAAATATAATTTTCTTAAATATATATATAATGCAAATTCCATATCTCATCAAAGCTGCAGTCTGTACAGTCAAGTTTAAATCAACACTTACTGTTGTGTTGGGTCCATTTTGACATGCAGATCTACTTGTTTAATTATGTCACTGACTAGTGTAAGTGGAAAGATTGGTTTATTCCTTTCCTTTCCACTAAATGTTAATATAATCCATTAAATAATTCGATTAAGCAAATCAAAACACTCATGAGCATGATAGACCAAAAATATACGATGTATTTATTCACAATCTGTCCATTCTCTTTACTGTGGTACACGTATCAAAAATATATTGTGGAATATATATCATTATTATTAAGACTAACGTTTTTATCCTGGATTAACCTAAACTTCTATATGGACACATTAAATTAGAGGCTCATAATTGGGTTGTCAATAAACAAAAGAGATCTTTTCTTTTCTAACGAACCATTTGAAAATTAAGTTAAATTTTTTAGCACCACTAATTCGTAGGTATAGTTTTCGTAGCCTTTATGGACAAACAATAATTCTCAAAAAAAGCTTAATTACGTTATACTATTCTCAAAACCTACACTTTTTTATGCTATTTATTAGGATTTTTTTTTTTAAAAAAATAGAATGATAAATTGAAATTGGACCAATAGTATATCTCTTATACTTATATATATCTTTGAATATGTGAATTTAATCCTCTAATAAAAAATTCATATAATAGTAAAAATTTAAAAAAAAAATGAAGTAAATTCTAAACATTCATTATTAATGGGGTCAATAATTTACAACTTGTTTAAAATTGATTAGGCAGAGCACCCATATTAGTCCATCAAATAAATTTTAAATTTTTGTTTCACATGTGTCCAAGAAGCAAGACCCTGATAGTGAACTTTCCCTAGACTGTCCTTGGACACATCTTCTCAAGCAAGGAGGCGCCTTCGTGTGTAATTAACTTTCTCTAGGTATAAACCATAAGTTAGCAGTATTGATGAGCACAAACGACATTCTGGTAGACAAACTAGACTCCTTTTAACACAACAATGAAAAATCAAGAAAATGATTAAATCTCGCATGACCCCAAGATTGGAAGGGCACATTGTGGTGATTTAACTCTCTCTCTCTCTCTCTCTCCCCCTCTCTCTCCTTTCTGCTTGTGGAGCTTTTCCAAGCCAAAAAACTATGCCCTGAAATCAGGAGCCAAATAAGTTTCCAATAAAACACCCTCTCCAGACTTACACCATATTTTTATCGAAAAAACCAGGCAGCAAGTTCCATGCATTTTGACTCTCGCCACACATTGACTTAAAAGCCTATTTTTCAAACTCCAAGGCCTCATCAATTTCCAAACAAAACACAAAGCCAAAAAGTTTCTTACTAGAAAAAACCCTCAGTCATCTCAAAACAACTTTCCACCCCATTTATAGTTCTTTTTTTCACGCTTGTTCCTAGAGAAGAGAGAGTAAAAAGGAGGCTGTCTATAGAGTTTCAGCTGAAAGTCGATAGAATTCCATGCCAAGGTTTTGTTTGTGATCAGCAAGAAACAAATGGGTTTGAGAAGATCAGAGCTGGCTTGCTTGTCTCTTCTTCTGATGATGATGATATTACAGTTGGAGACTTCATGTTGTGTTGGTCATCATGAATCAGCAAGGTTTAACAGATTCAAAGGTGGCTCTGGATCTCAGTTTCCTGTTAGCTCTTATGGTGGCCTAAAAGGAAATAATGGTGATGAAAATTTTGGTACTGAAAAAAGAAAAGTCTACACTGGTCCAAATCCTCTACACAACAGATAAGTTATAGAGAAACCACGCTCGATTTCTCTCCTTTTAAGCTTTGAAATTCTATTTTATATTATTTTTTCCTTCTAGTCTTTTATATTTTGTGTTCCTTTCTGATAATGAGCATTTTTGATGCTTGAGATTTCTCAGGAATGAGCTTAAGCAATGTTACAGATGTATATGGAAGTTTATAGCTTGGATGAGTTTTTATTTTTTGTGAGAAACTATACGTGCTATATTTGTAAAAGACCATTACTATATAAGAAGAAATTAATACTTGCCAAATATTTCCCAGAAACATTAAATTCTGCCATTAATTGGGGTGGTTGTTATTATGAAGGTTGGTTCGCTTTTAAGTTTTAACCAGTTACTCACTGCTATAATTGAATATGACAACAGAATATGCCTCAGAGACTTTTATTTTTTAAAATTTCAAATCACAATAATTATGTTTTACTAATTTTAGAGTTGTAATCAAATTACTCCAATACACTATTTACTCAAAATTTTGTCAGCCATCTAATGATACTGCATTGGGAATGCACTCTTACAATGTTAACAAGTTGTTAGATATGGTGGAGAGCTCCATGTAACTTGATTGCACCAATACATAATATTAGAAGGCACAATCTGATTTATTTGACTTTTTTAAAATTTTCCAACAATTATATCTATGCGTTGCTCATGCAGATGTATAGGTGTCATGATCCTCAGAGTTTGCACGACGAGAATACATTGGTGTTTTTAAGATTATAATTTAGGTCATGATCAAAATCAGAGTGTTTTAATGACTTTTGTATCCTTCACTGTACATTTGCATTCAATTTTTATATTTAATATTTATTATTATTGCAAATTTACCATGAACGTTGATCAGGTAAACAAAGTAATAAAGATTCATTTGTCTTACAGCCATCAACTCATATTAATTTCTCTGCCTTGATGATTACGAGGCAGGCCCCACTAGTTGTTTGGTGCTGATTCTACCTTTTCCAGCCATACTTCCACTATGTCACTCGACATCCATCCATGTTTATGCATCGCCATATATCTTGTTGTTTTTGTATATAAGATCATGATATTTTTTACGTACTTACTAATTTACTCTGCAATTTATCAGAAAAATAAATTTTTAACCTTGGGTGCAATTTTACGTACTTATAAATCGTGTCTTACATATATATATATATATAGAATTCTTTTATAATACAACCTCACTCTCTCTTTTAAAGTGTGATTAATTATCCAAAAAATTAATTTATAAAATTAGAAAATTATCTAATTAATAAAGTTAGATGCCACCTTATAAAAGAGGTCTTAGTATATACGGAACTGCAGCGGCGGGGCTGTGTGGGCCATGGCACGCCAAGGCCCAGCTAATCTTTTTTACAATTTGGTTGGTATTTTTTTAATGACAATTATGAAGGCTTGAATTCAATTAAATATTATTATAATAATTAAAGTCAAAATAGGTTGGAAAAAAGAAATTGAAGTTAAAATATATCAAATTAGATTTTATCTAAAAACATAAAATACTTGTCTCTTATTATTTGGTAATATTTAAATATATTCATCATTCTCGTCTTAAATAAGGAGAATTAGTTTTCCATTATTAACATGTCATGCAATCTTACATACATTCTTGCAACAACTTCTACTTTGTATTTTGAACATGTATATTGACAGATGCATCTAAACTCAGCAAGTATGAGCTTCTAAATTAATAAATATTTTATATAGTTTTTAGTAATAGCTGAAGTCTTATTTCACTAGCACCAAAAGATTAACTTGACTTTTACTAGCACCAATTGAAGTGAAAAGCCAATAATATCCTTCATTAAATGATTTAGAATGTCTTCTACTTGTTAACTCTTTCTTATGAAAAGATGTGTAAACTTTCAACACTATCCTATAGACATTTTGTAATATCCCAATTTGTCATAAAAATCAATATAATGCAAGGTTCAATCAATTATTTAAATCTCCAAAACTAAAACTCAATTAATAAAAAATTTTATAAAATATTTAATTTAATAACATAATTTCTCTCAATATCCCAGTAAAAATTTTAAACAACTCAAATCCAGTAACATCCAAAATTCATCATTGCATTTGAGTCGTACCCAATGAAACAAACTTAAATGGTCTTTTAATAATAGAAAGAGATATAACCACAATAGCAACACTGAAATCCTTCTTTAAGAGACACCCATTACTCGAAATCATCCTTTAAAACAAATAACATCTATTAATATGTAAAAATAGTACAGACGAAGGGTGAGCTATCAAGTCAGTAGGTAAATATTATACATTACGATATAGTAACTAATCAAAAGGATATATTGTAATTTATAAAGTAGTTTTACAATAAGAATAAAACCGTAATTTCATAGTAATTAAAAACAACGAATATAACAATACCAATAAAACATTTAACGATACAATATAGAAAACATTCAATTTTCAAAATCGAAATCAATAAAGCAATAAAACAATTAACTATACGGTACTTAAACATTCATTAGTTAAATCGAAGTCAAAGTAATGGAAAACATTTCATATACGAAAACATGGAAGTGGCTCCTGTCACGTAATTTCATTCACATGTGTAATCTTAGTGTGAGGCCAATACAATTTACACCTGTAATCCCGGTGTGAGGTTAATAGAATTAATGTTGCACAATAATAAATATTTCAGCTGGACTAATGCAATACAATTATGACACCTGTAATCCCGATGTCCAGGTCATTACAATTAAATGAACAACGGACAGATGAGCCAAAACATTTTCGTTACAATCACAATTACAATACATATCATTTTTTCCAAATACAGAGTGATACTTTTAATAAAACATATCATATTTTTTAAATGGGAATAAATTACTTTTTATGCAATCAAATAATGTACATAGAACAGATATTTAAGGATACAAAATCATTTAAATAAAATATAATAAAATAATGTTGAAAAATTCAAGGTTTTATTTGATTATTTTAAAGAATCAATTAAAGTATTTTTTAATTAAACATATAATATATTAAAGCAATGTATAAGGTTCACTTACTTCTTCTGCCTTTCCCAATATAGAAAATAACTTTACGAATTTAATCTCTCTTATCAACCTAAAACCACATCACGAAACTCATAAATTTATAAGAAATTATAACTCACTAAATTAATCTAAGTCCAAATACCATTAAAATCCATTATTGTCAATACTGTCTCACTGATGTAGTCCATTTTCTCAATTTTTAATAAATTGTACATAAGATCAATCGTCCCGAAAATGTATATATATATATATGTTCTAAATATTTAGAGTGAATACCATAAAAATTTTCAGCCTTAAATACCACTATTAATCTATCAACTTAAACCTTTGAATCCAAATCAAGACTGTATCGATATAAGTTTCAAAATTAAACAGCCTTTGATACCTGAATTTTTAAAAATAAATCACTTAATAAAAATCCTTCAAATTTTAATGGCTCACAGAGGACTCATATTGGTTCATAAGAAATTTATTGACACCAAAATAACATCAATCGCGTGTCCAAAATATTCAAGATTCAACCTATTGTGTGTATTTTTGGGCTGCACAAAAATAGACTGACAAAAGCCTAAAAGATTGACCCAATAAATCGGCCTAACAGGTAGAGGCCCAACTGGTTAAGCAATGTGCCCATCCATAAGCTCTTTACATGAGCTGATCCATCAACTCGTTCATCAGCTCCTAGCATGAGATCGTCCATTAGCTCCTCATATGAGCTCATCCATCAGCCCATCAGCTCATTAGCTTGCCCAAAACGAGCTCATCAGCTTGTTTTGAACGAGCTCCAGCCCGTCTAAGGTAGAATCAGCTCGTGGAAAAGAGAGATGTGCACGATAAATCTTTCTTAGAATGGTAGCAGCGCAAATTGGGTAACACCCAATTACCTAAACGAGATCCGGATTTCATGGGATTTGATTCAGCATTTAATGAGTGTCAGCATTGGAAAATGTAATTAATTATTTCCCACTTTTATTTCACTATAACACCTCCTCCTCCCTATATATAGAGGACTGTAACAATTGTAAAAGGGGACTTTTGGGTTGGTCTCTGACTCTTGCTCTCTCTTTCTCTCTCGCTGTAACTCAAATCAGAAACTTAATAACAGTGACTGCCTCTCCTCATTAGAGCCAGTACCGTGGACGTAGGCCATTTTTAAGGTCTAACCACGTAAACTTATGGTTTTCTTCTTCCCTTTTGCTTGCTTCTTCTGTTTTTCGCTTTGTTTGTGTTATTTGCAGTTCTGGGCATCAAGAATCTCAGTTGACCAGATCCGAACATCAACATTTTGGTGCTAGAATAAGGGCCCAAACTGCAGATTTCTTCAGATCTACAAACTGCCATGATAGGAGGAAGAACCAAGAGTTGCAGCGTAGTCGCTGCCCGACTTGAAAGACAAACAAAACAACAACCTGGCATGTCTCAGGCCTTTGCAGATGGAGCTGCTGGACCTCCTGCCCCTCACCAGCCAACACCGATAATCTTTACAGCTGGGGGGTTGCAGGAGTAGAGTTGGCGATAGGAGGCGCTGGGAAACATGATACAGCAGCTTGTTAATATAGTAAGGTCGTTAGCTCAGGTCCAAGCATAGAACACACCCAGACCAGAGGTTGTTGTGCCCAGAATTCACTGGCAACCGCGAGAACAAATGTCAACCCATGAAAGGCCCAGTAGAGAAGCCTCACGATCTATTAACTTAGCTTGTCCCCCCAATTCTAATTTAAGAGCCGATGATCACCGAGCTTAAGAAGAGGGAGCAAGATATCCGCAACGAGCAAAGTCGCATAAAACTATCAACTCGCCAGATCAGAGATATGTTCCAAGTCATAGTTCTCCAAGCCGCGAGCACTTGAAGGGGTACAGGACTCAAGATCAAATGGTTGAAGAGCTCCTCAAAAGGGTCCATCAGCTAGAAGTCCGACATGGAGTTTAGAAGCAGAGGGGTCAGTGCAATGAAAGAACCCCGCTCACCTTAGATATCGAGCTCGAGCCTCTACCCCCCAAACTTAAGATCCCTAGCATCCTACAATATAATGGGGATGCAAACCCGTACGACCATCTGTACGCGTTCAACATTTAAATGGATCTATAGACTACCAGCTCATCGGTCAAATGTCATGTCTTCCCAGTAACTCTCGAGGACATTCCACGAGCTTGGTTCAAGAACCTTCCAACTCATAGTATAAACAACTAGGAAGAGTTGCAAAAAAGATTCCTCAGCCAGTATAAGGCTCTGAAAAAATAGCTCATGCCTCCGTGCCACCTCACGATAGTCTTACAGCAACGAAATGAATCGCTAAAAGACTATCTTGCCATGTTCAGATACGAAGTCAACAAGGTAAACAATCTTTCAGATGAAACCACCTTGATAGCGATCTCAGCTGGCCTTCGTAAGGATGAAAAACTATATAAAGACATATATAAGTCTCCAGTCAGGGACCTGGGCGAGTTCAATAAGCGGGTTACCAAGAAAGTCAAATGGGAAGAAACCTTTAGCTCAAAGCGACCTGACCAAAAGGACAAGACTGGTAGTTCAAGCCATTCAGAAAAAATAAGCAATGGTGAAAATAAAGGTCAAGGCAATGACTTAAGCTATCAGGTCGTTAAGAAGGCCAGAAAAGAGCATAGTACTAAGCGACCTCAGCGTCATGAAGGCTACAACACTTTGTCAGATGTTCAAGATAAAATTTGTGCAGCTGAAAAGGACAGGGAAGACTTCGACAAGCCAAATCCCATGACATCCTCAGTTCGTAGTAGAAACTAGAAGAAATTCTATAAGTATCATGATGAGGTCGGACACAAAACCTCGGATTCCAGGAAGCTGAGAGATGCCATTAAAAATCTGATTAAGTAAGGTCGGTTGAGTGACTATGTGGTATAGCAGCCAAGTTAGCGACCTTAACAACCTCAATAGACAGCGTGGCAACAGTCCTGATGAGCTCTCAATTCGGAACATGAACCAACTGTCAGAGAAATCCCTATACACGATGAGCCTCACCTCACGGGTACAGCTCTATGTTCGGTAACTTTCTGAGCTCATGCTTTTGATGTAAAATTCAATTTTTGAATATAAATACATTACATTGTTGTGCTATAATTATTTCTATAATTATATCTATGGCCAAACGTTTAAACAGATCGAGCTATGTTATTGGGTGACGACTTCCTGTGCATAGCTCGCTACCTATTATACTATTGTCGGGTGATGACCCCTTGGACAGCCCCAACCACTTATGCTGTTGTCGCAACCTCTTGGACGTAGCTTGCAAGTAATTGCACTATATTATCGGGTACAACCTCCTGGATAGCTCGTGGGTTATTAAATCATATAAGCTCTGGTTCTAACCCTTAAAACACAGTAGAGGTTCTAATCTCCTCAACTCTCGCTATGCCGCCAGGTTCCAACACCTCTTGGGCATAGCTCGAGAGGTTTATTGTGGCTAATGCACGATTTCATTTCTTAGTCCCCAGGAAAATTCCAGGACTTGAAGAAACAAGAGCACGAAAACAACACAGAAACAAGCAAATGTCAAGCAAACCTCACAATGAAGAGAATCAAACAACATGACTCTTACCAACGAGCTCCGTACACCAACTTTTACCAACAAGCTCAAGCTCTGAGTTTATAGACGCACTAGGAGCTGGGCAGCTTGTGTTATGTATATTTTTGGGCTGCACAAAAATAGGCTGGCAAAAGCCCAAAAGATTGGCCTAATGAATCAGCCTAGCAGGAAAAGGCCTCACTGGTTAAACAGTAAGCTCATCCATTAGCTCTCTATATGAGCTCGTCCATCAGCTCGTTCATCAGCTCATCAGCTCCTCTCATGAGCTTGTCCATCAGCCCATCAACTCATCAGCTTGCCCAAAACGAGCTCATCAGCTTGCCCAAAACAAGCTCATCAGCTCCTTTTGAATGAGCTCTAGCCCGTCCAGAGCAGAATCAACTCATGAAAAAGAGTGATGTGCACGATAAGTCTTTCTCAGAATGGTAGCAGC
Source organism: Dimocarpus longan (assembly GCA_022984855.1). Lineage (NCBI taxonomy): Eukaryota > Viridiplantae > Streptophyta > Magnoliopsida > Sapindales > Sapindaceae > Dimocarpus > Dimocarpus longan. The sequence continues at coordinate 9,203,424 of CM041021.1, forward strand.
GTAAATTGAGCAACACGCAATTACTTAATCAAGACCCGGATTTCACGGGATTTGACCTAGCATTTAATGAGTGTTAGCATTGAAAAGTGTAATTAATTATTTCTCACTTGTATTTCACTATAGCACCTCCCCCTCTCTATATATAGAGGACTGTAACAATTGTAAAAGGGGACTTTTGGGTTGGTCTCTAACTCTCTCTCTCTCTCTCTCTCTCTCTCTCTCTTTCTTGCTGTAACTCAAATCAGAAGCTTAATAACAGTGACTGTCTCTCTTCACTAGAGCCAGCACCGTAAACGTAGGTCATTCTTAAGGTCGAACAACGTAAACTTGTGGTTTTCTTCTTCCTCTCTACCTTGTTTCTTCTGTTTTTCGCTTTGTTTGTGTTATCAATAGTTCTGAGCATTAAGAATCTTAGTTGACCAGATCCGAACATCAACACAACCTAATTCAGTGTTGTCTTTGTTTGTTATTTCACTGAGTCACATGTGAACAAAAATTTCTAATTAATTATACACTTATCATATGATCACGAAACTTTCCATGATATAAGCTATCATCCAAATGATCATTCATACCAAATTTCATAATTTTATGGGTAGTATAATAACCTAATTACATTCTCTAATTCATTTGATTGTTTCAAAATAAAACATTTCAGCAATAGTTTATTATTCTAAAACAATCCATACAATTGTAATTTAACATCAAAATAATCCAAAACCCAAATAATATGATCTCATAAACCTATAATACGATAAAGTTTAAGAGAATGAATGAAAAAGAGAAACACCTACTTGATTCATAATCAACCTTCATAATAACCTTGATCTCCAATGCTTCAATGGTTGAAGATTTAATTATGTTAGTAGAGAAGAGGGTTTTGAATGATATGAGAGTTGGCTGCTATGAAAACAATATGGCTTCAAAACCTAATAGTGAATAGAAGATATATATATATACATACATACATACATATATATTTAATAATCATTTATTATTTTTTTTCAAACTTATTAATTTCCACCAATATTTTCCTTTAATTGTTGTCTATTAATTGATGGAAAGCTGTCTGTTAATTGAAGGAAAGCTATCTATTAATTGATAAAAGAATTGTTTATTAATTGATGGCAAATTGCCTATATAATTGGTCTATTAATTGATGAAAACTTTTCAAAAATTTTCCATTACACATTACGGGGAATTCCGAAATCCTTCACCTACATGTCTATTGAGTTCTTGATCTGAAACCACACCCCATCATTCAATGGCAAATTTTGCAAAATGGGTGAGATCAAATCAGCATAAGAACCATATCCAAATGCCAAGTTATTTAAATCATACTCATGATAATTCGAATTTCTTTCAGTTGGATAAAAATGGATGGATATATTCACATGATATACACCAGTGTAAGTACCATCCATAATGTTAACAAGCTGAACAGCAAGTGTTTGCCACTGATTCAGTCAAAGAATGATACCTTGTTATGTCCTTTTCAATGGTCCACACAATACTAGAGGGTGTTGGCTCTACTGCACAGCTTCTGAGAAACTCTACCCCTTCTAACCAAACCTCAAAAATGCGATCAAATTGCCTTCCTTTACATGTTGCTTTGAATTGAAGGATGATTTTGGATGCCTGGAAACATGTGCAATGAGAGGGAGGAGTATAGACTTATAGTTAGCAAGAACTGGAGGTTTTCCATAAGTTTAGCCAAAGTCATGTTGCAGGATGAGGTGAGAACATGGTTTGGTTTTGGGTAGTTTGATAGGCTTGGTTACTTCAAAATAGTAGCTAAGTTGGGTGTCGTTAAGGTGCAAGGTGATGGTGGATTGGCAGAGCAAATTTGATGAGAGGGCGTCGTTTTATGGAGGTTGGCTTTGACAATAAGAGAGTGGTGGAAGCGAAGGAAAAAAGGGAGGATGAGAGGAAAATGAGAAGCTGCCATAGGTAGTTTTTCTGGTATAACTTTTTGTCAGAATTTTTACGGTTTAATATGAAGATGAAAATGTTAAAGTAAAACACTATGCTAAATTAATGGTGAAATTTTGGATAGGAACAGGTTTTGGAGTAAGATAGGGAGATTTTGAGTAAAAGTAAATCTAAATTGTTAAGAATTTGAAGTTCAAAGTTTTTAAGGGAGACACTATTCTTGCAGCAACAGAATTGCTGTTAGTCCAATATCCTACATTTGGCTATTAGTGTGCTATATTCTGCTTTTAGTAACTAGGAAAATCTTCTATGGCCAATCGTTGTGCAACTCTCAGTCATATTACTCACACCTATCACATGGCATAAGGACGGACAACCAACTATATTTCAAGCTCACATCACAGGACATAAACGTGGTACAAGTGAGATGGGTGGACCATGCTCACCCAACCAAGTTTTTTTTCCTAGCAACCATAGTTCTGTCCAGGACTTTCTACTTACATTAGCGTTTCTCTATACATAATATTTGATGAAAATATTATGACAAAAAAATGAACACTTAACCACACATCAGTGATAATGGTAACATGTCGAAGTCCTTCCAAACTCAATTGAGCTCAGATCATTCAAATTCTATTTATTGAGTGAGAAAAGGTGTTTAGTGTAAGATGAATTGCCATAAAATGAACTATCGATGTTTAGATTCGGTCGATCAAAGTTCTTGACCTAATACTGTAAATAAGCAAAACAGAAATAAAAACAAAATGAAGAAAAGAGGAAGAATAATGAATGCCAAAGTGTTTTTATATGGTTCGGCCTAAAAAGATACATACGTCCACGATTACTTCTCTGGTTATTTTGGCAGAGTTGCAGTATATTATTTAGTGTTTTTCTTTTGATCGTTTTTCATTTGTCTTATTCACAATGAACTTTCAACCTTTATTTATAGAGTGAGGTGTTACAATTTAAGTACATTTAAAATAGGAAAAAATTCTATATTAATTTTGCCTCTAAAACCGTGTCTATCAATTTAGGGATAAATCCCACCGAAGTAGGAGTTTGATTTTATTTTCAATTTTGGTAGTAGATTCTCTCTCAAATTAAACTGCTTCATTTCTTAAAAAATTCCTTTTAATGAGCATTTCGAGCTGTGAGGTATACCTTGTTTTGAGAGATCTAGAACTGAGCATAAAGTAACCTTGACTATGGTTAATTAGTGATCTGAGAGCTGTGATACCGAACTAAGAGTTCGTTTATGCGAGCTGGATGTTGGCAAATTGGGCTTTCATCAATTGGGTCAATTCATTGGATCAATTTATTGAGTTTTTACCAAACTAGTTATGTAGCCCTAAATATACCCACAACATCAACCCTTCAGCTCTCAGTGCGATTTGTGGATTGAAAGCTCAAGCTCGCGTAAAAGTTGATATACCACGACCTATATTGCTGCCATTTTAGATTCTGTCCCATGACATGACCTGTGGTGACTCTTCGGGTAATCGAACCGGTTCACGTCTCGTTTTATGTGCATTTAATTTGCACGCTTCTCAATTGTCGGCCTATGATGACTGATCCATTGTCAACCCATAATGACAAATCTTCTAACTCCCGTTGCACCATTAAATCTAGGGTGGCTAACTAGCCCCCAAATCCAACAGTTGGGGTCTCGGTCTCGTGTCTATATATAAGTGGAAGCCCCCTTCATTTTCACTCCAACCTTACCATTTTCAAACTTGCGATGCCACTATGCTTCTCTTTTCTTTGGTTCTTCATCCTCGCACCAATACTCTTAAGATCTAAATCCATTGAAGATCAGCGTCTCCGTTTTTACCTCGCTCACAGTAAGTTTCCATAACCAACTTTTGATTTTTTTGGTTTTCATTTTTGTACGCATTGCGTTTTCTCTGGCTTGAGTGTTCCATGCTCTTGATGTTGCATGCCTATTAGTAGTTGTGACTTTTAATTTCCTTTTAATTTGATCTTATTGGTTGGCCTTTTGCGGGTTGTTTGTTGTTTGTAACTCTTTATGTGCAAGTTGTAGGATGAGATATTTACAGGTCGTTAGCTCATCGGCCGTTAGACTGTAGGTCGAACCCCTCATAGCCTTAGTGATCTGTGTAGCGTTTGTGACCTGTAGATTAAGAAGTCCCTCCTTAAAGAATAGGAAACTTATATTTTAGGCATGGTCTACATGTAGCGACTTAACTACTCCCTTTTATATATAAATGTCTTCACGTCATAGACACCAGTCATATAGGATTGGAGATGATGACTCTTCTAACTTGAAGGAGCTTAACACTGGGGTAGTTCACATTGTCAAAGATACGATCGCTCTAAGTAGTGAGGTCGTTGAGGAGTTCACAGCTCGAGCTGACCTTGTCATAATCCGGTAGACTACTGAAGAGCAATGAGCTCGTGAAACCATTGGGGAGAGGAGAGCTCACGAGATGTTTACCTACTACGTCATGAAATTAAAATATGAAGAGTTGGAGGGAATAACTCTAAAATACTACATTCCTAGAGGTTGTCGCATCATGTAGCCCTCACTTGATGACCACGTAGCCAATCCTTCTAGGGGGTTCATTGCCATTAGCACCTATGACCTTAGGCATGGGCTCAGATTTTCAGTCCCTGCTTATCTTATCAACCACCTAAATAGGCTAAAGCTCATCCCATTCCAATTAATACCCAACTCGTACTTCCACCTCACGTCCTTGGCTTTAGTCTTCATAAGGAACGGTCTTCCACCTCCAAACCCAAGAATTTTTTGCCACCATTTTAGTATTAAAAGTGTTTGCAGCTTAAAAGGAGGAATGTGAAATGGGATTTATTAGCGAGGCGAAGGGCAAGTCCAATGTAGGAGATTATAAGTTAAATTGATTTTACATTTCTTGCCCTTTGTTTAGACAACTCTATAATTTTAGTTTCGTCCTTAGTCCATGTAAATAGATGAGATTGATTTCTGCGAGCTTCAACGGATATATATTATATTTATTCTTTTTATTTCACCTCACAAACTTGTTATGAGATAGGGTAGGATTTACCGAGGAAGAGATCGAATATCTTAGGGCACTTGTGGCTTCGGGGGAAGGGATAACGAATCACGCATTCGTTGACGAGCTCCTTAAGGCCAACCAGTTAGCTCTTCTTCTGAACAACGAGCTTCTTGATAGCAATAAAGAAATAAAAATTGAGGTGAAATCGAGCTCGCCTTTGCCTTTGAAGCTATTGGTGAAGTAGAGACAGTTTCTATCCCTCAAGTGACTTCGAAGATGGTGAAGCTCACTTTTCGCAAGCCCCCTTTGGCTCAATCTGTCCAGTCCACAGCTTCTGTAGTTGTTGCCTTCGTTGAGGTGACCATCTCTGAGTCGGTTACTAGACGTTCAGAAGCTCAAGTCCGTACCTCGCAATCGAAGGTGGTTAAGGTTCGACATGAGCAGGTAAGAGCTTCGAAGATGGTGAAGCTCACTTTTTGTAAGCCCCCTTTGGCTCAATCTGTCCAGTCCATAGCTCCTGTAGTTGTTGCCTCCGTTGAGGTGACCATCTCTGAGTCGGTTTCAAGACCTTCAGAAGCTCAAGTCCCCACCTCGCAATCGAAGGTGGTTAAGGTTCGACATGAGCAGGTAAGAGCTTATACCCGTAAGGTTCGAGTTGCTCCAAGCAATAAGGCAAAAAGAAAGTCAATGCTCATACATCCTCCGGCTAAGCAATCACGAGCAGAGAAGGATAAATAGTTTAAGGTAGTAGAGAGAAGAGTTGAACCACAGGTCAGATGCAGCCTGAAGTCAGGCTAGGGGGGATATACTTTGATGTCATCCTTGACAACTTGCCCAACATCCTGGGGAACTCCACCAGGAACTTAGAGAAAGAGGGCCTCATTGATGATTTATTGTCTAGTTACATAGCTCGCCACAGGCTGCTAGTAATCTCCAATACCTTTGTTTTTCTTGTTTTCTTGTTTCCTTGCTTTAAATATTAACTTGCTGCATTCCAAGTTGCTATGGGGGCAATGAAGCAGATGGAGGAAACTCAGACTCTTAAGGAGGAGAAGAAGGAGCTTGAGAGCGAGAATAAAAAATTGAAGGACGAGCTCTCATTCATGATTATGTAGGCTAAGAAGGCAAATAACTTAGAGCAACTCCTTCTGACGAGATTGAGGAATGCTGAAGAAGTTAGAAAGGAAGCTGAGGACGCTTTGGCTCCCGAGGATAGTACTTATGAAGTTGCGAGGGCAAAATTCACCACCAAGCTCCTCTAACATCAAGAAGAACTGACCAGGGCAAATGACGAGTTGGAGAAGGCCGTGTAATGAGCTGAGGCTACTGAGAAAAAGAGCTGAGGCTACTGAGAAAAAGGTCGCTATTTCGAAGAAGAAAGTCACCAAAGCTAAGGAGGAAGCCGAGTCATCAAAGCTAGGGAAGAGGCAGGATCAAAGACCTCCAGCACTTTCTTTTACACTTTATGTAAAGTTCACCTCGAGTTAGATCTCTAGGTCTTTGGTGAAGAGATAGTCGTCGAGGTGGAGAAATACAAGAAGCAGGTCGCCCGATCCTCTATTATACCAGACACAGCTCCTCCGATGATGCAGTTCCCAGAGAATCAACCCCCCCTCACCCCCCGGGCCCAAGCTTCGAGTAGGCTGTTTGCCGAGTTGAATCTTTTTCTTCTTTTTTGTAGCTTTTCATGACCTTGTATTTGATTCACCTCATTGTATGAGGTCATTTGTAATGAATATTTGTAGCTTTTGAAGTTATTGTTATTGAACTGATATATTTACTTCAATGTTATCTTATGCTTTTGTTCCACTTTCTTTCTTCGAAATCTTTGAATTTCTTGCGAACTGATAAGTAATCAATGTATAAATAAGTGGTAATAAAAGCTGGTGAGAGCTCGTGAGGTCATAGCTCGCAAATGATAGTTTAATTTGAAAAATTTTAGACAAGTTATATCTAAAAGGTCGGAAACTCAGCTAATATAATTTCATAAAATTTTAGCAAGCTATTTTTAGTTGGTCGGAACCTCAGCTAATATAGTAGAATAAAACTTTTTCGAGTTATGTCCAGTAGGTCAAAACCTCAATTAACATAGCATTATTTGTCCAGCTATATCTAATAGGTCGTAAACTCAGCTAATATAACATAATAAGACATTGGTGAGTTATGTCCAGTAAGTCAGAACCTCAGCTAATATAACATTATTTATTGAGCTATATCCAGTAGATCGAAATCCCAACGAATACAGTATAATATTTTGGGTAAGTTGTCCAGTAGGTCAGAATCTCGACTAATAGCATAACATTTTGAGTGAGCTGTCCAGTAGGTCGAAACCTCAGCTAATAGCATAATATTTTGGGTGAGTTGTCCAGTAGGTCGAAACCTCAACTAACAGCATAATATTTTGATGAGTTCTCCAGTAGGTTGGAACTTCAGCTGACAGCATAACATTTTGGTGAACTGTCCAATAGGTTAGAACCTCAGCTAACAACATAACATTTTGGTAAGCTATCCAGTAGGTCGAAACCTCAGCTAACAACATAACATTTTGAGTGAGCTGTCCAGTAAGTGGGAACCTCAGCTAATAGCATAACATTTTTGGTGAGCTGTCCAGTAGGTCAAAATTTCAGCTAACAACATAACATTTAACGAGCTGTCCAGTAGGTCAGAACCTCAACTACCAGCATAACATTTTGGCGAGCTGTCTAGTAGGTTGGAATCTCAGCTAACAGCGTAATATTTTTGCTATAGAGAACCTTGCTGTGAAGGTCCCTTTTCACTTAGCATTTAGTCAACAGAGACATTTTTTAGAGCAAAATAGTATGAAAATTTTGGAGCTTTTATTGATTTTCAAAAATTAAATTTCAAGGTAAAGGTATGCATACGAAAGCTATTGAAAATATGGGCGGAGGTGCTCAGCATTCCAAGCTCGTGGGACTTTTAGCTCCATTTATATTAGTCAGGTGATGTGCTCCATTTTTCAAGTTTTCCTTGATAATATGAGGACCTTTCCAGTTTGGTCCAAATGATCCGTCACTGGCTTTTCGAGCTCTAAGTAGATTCATGTTTGGGAGCTCACTAGAGCTACTGCTGTGCTAGTTGTGGTAGTTGTTAAGGTCATGGGTTCACTAGTTGCACCACATAGTCTCTCAAGCGACCTCTCTTGATTAGATCTCAATAGCGTCCCTTAGCTCCCTGCATTCGGAAGTGTTGTGCCCGATCTCATTATGATTGATACAAAACTTGTTCTTATTTCTAAGGTTAGTGGGAGTCCTCATAGGATTAAGCTTTCTGAAGCCCTCCCTATTCCACTTCATTGCAAAGATCTTGTCCTGTGTATCCAATAGGACACTGTAGCTATCATGACGACCTTGACGCTGAGATCATTCTTTTCTGGGCTCATTCTTGGTCTTCTTAACGACCTAATTCCTATGTTTAATATCGTAATATAAAATTGAAACAATTTTTGTTTTGTATTTCCTAATTCCAATATTTTATAATTTAATCATATAAAATTTTTGTTATTGAATCCTCTAAAATTATTTTGTAAAAGTACGAGTATGTTGATGATGTTGACAATGACATGAGAAAATCCAAAAAAGGTTAGTCAAAGTTAGATGTGTGGAAATGCTTCACCAAGTATGGTGACGAGATTAGATGTAAGTGCAATTAAAGATTATGTATATTCTATTAAACATTATGGCACTACACCTTTTTGGAATCATTTAGAAACACAATGTACACTAGTACAATTCAACAATGGTTGAAGAGGATAATAAACAAAAAACTTTAACTTTAAGGCCTAATGGTAATAACAAAAAACTTATGGTTATAGGTTTTGACAAAGAAGAGTGTAGAAAAGTTTGCACTAGGATAATTATTGTGGATTAATTACTTTTCCCTTTTGTAGAGAAAGAAGAGTTTAAACATTTTTGTAGTGTTCTAAATTCAAGGTTTTGTCCTCTCTCTAGAAAAGCACTTGCTAGGGATCTTTACCAACTTTACTTAGATGAAAAGTACAAGTTTACAAAATTTTTCATTCAACAAAAAGCAAGGTTAACTTAACCACTGACATATAGACTTTCATTCAAAATTCTAATTATATGGTAATCACCGCTCATTTCATCGATTGTGAATGAAAGTTGCATAAACGAATTTTAAGTTTTGGTATTGTTCCTGACCATAAAGGGGAGACAATTGGAAAAGTTTTAGAGTAATGTTTGACAGATTGGGATATCGAGAAAGTGTCTACAGTTACTACAAATAATGTCTCTATCAATAAAGTGGCTATAGATTATTTAAAAAAGAAGTTGAAAAATTAAGAAGAATCTAAGCTTGTGTTAGGTGAGAATTTTTTGAATGTAAGATGTTCTGCTCATATTATAAATTCAATTGTGTCTGATGGTTTGAAAATTTTAAATGATTCAATTGTCCGTATTTGTGATGCAATACAATATGTTAGATCTTTACAATCAAGACTTTCAAATATTTAAAACTTGTACAGAGCATGAAAGAATTGAAAGCAAAAGCATTGTGGTAGTAGATGTGCCTATTAGATGAAACTCCATCTATTTAATGTTATTTAGTGCTTTGAAATTTGAAAAATCATTTGATACATTGTTAAAGGATGATGGATGTTATGGGTTGTATTTTATTGACAATGATAATGGGAAAAAAAAAGGTATGACTACCAAAAGAGAAAGATTGGAGTAATGCTAAAGTATTTGTCAAATTTTTGCATGTTTTTTATGATATTACTTTGACGTTTAGTGTTTCTACATCTGTTACTTCTAATATGTTATCTAATATGTGCTCTATTGAAAATGAGTTGACTACATTGGGTAAAAGTGATGATTTTTTTTGTTATGTGATATGGCAATTGGAATGAAATGTAAGTTTGACGAATATTGGGGCAAAGTTGAGAATGTGAATTAATTGTTGATAATTTCAATTGTTCTTGATCCAAGATACAAGTTAGATTACATTAATATTTGTTTTAGTGATATGTTTGATGAAATGAAGGTTATGGAGTTAACTAATGACATTAAAGATCTTTTAATTAAACTTTAGTTAAGGACACCAATTATTAAGGTTATGGAGTTACCTATATTATTAAGGACATCAATTGTAAAGGTTATCTTATAATTTTTAAGTTGTTCATATAACTGTATAGTTTTTACCTTCGTGTTTGTGAAACTAACAAACATATCTTAGATTAGTGTGTATGATTTTTTTTGTCATTTGTGAGTAACCAGTTTAGGGTTAGATTTTTTTTTTCTTTTTTTAAAATAAAACTTAATATCCACAATAGAGAGGAAATACAAGCCGACCTAAGTTCAAGCCATAAACAGTCCTTTTTAGAGGACAAGGCTAGGGCAGCAAGTGTCTGTGCCACCCTATTCCCAATTCTGGAAATTAGGGAAAACCAAATAATAAAGTAAGGAGGGAGAGGGAGGACCGAGGAAAGTGGATTATCAAAGCAGAAGCCGCTTTTGGCGTGGGAGAGGCTCCGGTGTCTTTGTAAGTAAAATAAGGTTTAGTAAAATTGATATATTAAGATTCTAAAATAAAAACTTAACCAAATCTATACGACCTTTTAAATTAAATAACAATAATGAACAAAAACTTAGAAGAACAAATGTCATGTAATGGCACAAGCTTCTAAAACACATTGATTAGTAAGCTGTAAAATATGAGAGAAGCAAGAAGTTTCATCTAATGCTGCGATCATAATTATTATTGTTGTTGTTGGGAAAATCCTACAACAATAATAATATTAATTATACCCCTATGGGTTTTTTATAATTCTATTAGAAATTATATAAAAATGAATTTTAAATTAGAAATAGACAAACTCCACTTTTCATTTATATTTAATCAAAAACATTTTTACTTATTTAAAAAATAATTATTTGTTTATTTATTATGATAAACACATAATTGTGTTTGTTTTATTACTAAATGTTGCGGGTAGAAATAAGGATATGGCAAATAATAAAAGAAACTTGATTTAATCGAACACTATCAAACTTTAAACAAGAATCCAACAACTAATCAAAAGTAATTTCATTGAGTAGAGTTTACAAGAATATTTTAGCAGAGTTTCTGTATTTGTATCTTACAATAGAAATAGTTTGGCTTTTATAGAGGACCCCCCGCACTCTCGCCATTATTTCACTCTTGTAACAACATATTAAGGCCGTTCATCCCGCTACTTTCACAAGAAGTAAGGAGTCGTGTAATGATGGCAACTGACAATAGCCGGGTCGAATAGTCGGGTCGTCTCCAATACTCATTGTCATTTGAACTTGGGTTTTGCCCAATTCCTCTTGGATACTTTCTATTTTGGGCCGTAGTAACTGTTGGGCCTGTCTGATATACATTTTTTGACCATTACATTAAACAAGTAGAATTAAAGGATGATTCCTCAAGAAAAAAAAAAAAAAAAAAAGAATTAAAGGATGAATCAAATGGGATGAAAAAAAGGCACTTGCACTTCTATAAAGCTGTATGCATGATGCGAAAATTAATTTTTATCAACGATCTAAAGATCTACTCCTATAACATTTTAGAAAAAATTACTCTTATAATAAATTAAGAAAATTTCGCAAATATATTATTAGATATGTAATAAAAAATGTACTAACTATGAATTCGATAAGTACACATGTAACATCGTTTGATTTACTTAATCCAATATAAAAAGTCTACCCTTTAATATAAGAGTGGCGATATTTTCATCCCTTAAATATTGTACGTACTCCCATTTTAATACACACACTCAATTAATTGTTATTTTAAAAGATTTATTAATTATAGGGTTACTTGTATTAATATGCAATTTTGAGAAACTTAGAAATATTAGTACAATTAACCCTATAATTAATATTATTTTGAAATAATTATTAATTGGGTGTACATAAAAGGGGGTGTACATACAATAATTAAGGGTGAAAACATCGCCACTCAAATTATAAATAAGAGGCCCAAAGAAAAAGGTCGGCCGATGTTCTGGCGGGAGTCCATTGCAGGACGCAAATTACGCACGAGGTCTCAACGGCTATAAAACACGCGAGGCCTCAACGCCTATAAATCTGCGCCTGCAACGGCTACAGTCCATTTTTGCCCTTTCTCTCTCGGAAAGTGCACCGCCTCTGATTTTCTCTCTGTAAGTGTTTCGCTCTTACTCTCTCCACTGCCTCTGTTTTTCGCCCTCGCTCTCTCTCAGTCACCTTGACATTCAACCAACTCTGTTTTTCGTTGTCTGAGAACTCGAACCCCCTTCCTTTGGGTTCTCTGGTAATGGCTTTTGCCTTTATTCAATTTATTAATTTTGGGGTTTGAATTTGTAAACTGGCCCAATTTGACAAAATCTTGATATTCACAAGTTAAAGCAAATGAAAATTTTAACAAAGATTTCTAACTGAAATATATATATATATATATTCAGTATGCTGCTTGATTTTGTTTTTTATCCCATTATTCTTTGTTGTTTATGGTTATGATTACGTTAGATTGTAGGTACCATTAATTGTCAACACTAAAATTCTCTTTTGAAAGCAACAATACCACTGTTTACAAAGAGCTGCTGCCTTGAGTTTGTCTGGATATATGGCTCCTCTGAATGAAAGCAACTACAGAGCAAATTAAAAAATGGGTACAAAGAGCTGCCTTGGATGAGAACAACACTGCTGTCCCTGATAATCAAGGCCTTCAGCGTAAGACGGGAGCTGTTCAGGTTGTTTGCCACGAAATTTCTTACAAGAACTGCTTTAATGCAATTAAATTTCGGGTTGATACATTATCCTCTCGGTTTGTTCTTTATATTCTGCTTCGTATACTCTTTACTAGTTCCTATAATTATATATAAATTGTAATACACCTTTTATTATTTATTATTCTCAATTGAAAATGCATACTGATGACACTTAATTTTGGTCAATCCGGTTCTCCAAGTCCAATATCTGCGAAACGACAAACTACAAACGGAACAACTATGACCAAGATCAAAGCAAATAGAATACAATGAGTTTTTACGTGGTTCGACAAAAACAATAGCCTACGTCCACGATAATTACCCTTTTTATTTCTCGGAGTAATTGTATATATTTCATTTTGTCTTTTACACTGAATTTTATCTCCTATTTATAGTGGAGATGTTATAATTGGAATAGGTTTAAGAATCTTACAGATAAGACAAAAAATAATATACATTAATTGAGATAATATTTCTCAAGATTATCTCTTCCACATATATAGCAATTGTCAAGAATGTCGTGATTCGATTTGCATGGAAATAGGTAAGTTGATTCCTTTCCTGATTTGAATTAATTCGCCTTCCAGAAGGTCAATTGGTCAACTCTAGTGAACATCTTGTCCAGCGATCAGATATTGTACCAAACGGGCAGACTATTTCAGCGACCAGATGCAATAGCAACGAGCAAACTGCTTCAACGGTCAGGTGTTTCCACTATCGAACAGACGAGCAGATTCAACTATCATTCTGTGTATCGAGCAGACGCGAGAACTTCCTGATCGCTGCGATAACTTCTAAAGGGCACTTATCGAGCAGCCTTTTGATCACAAATAGATTATCTTTATGCTTTGTCAATCGGTCAAACCTTCATACAGTCAATTTGATTTAAAGCGATCAACCACATAATCAGGTGTGCTCGGGTACCCAAACTAGCAGACGATCATATGCTCTTTCCCTTGACTTCTGACCAGTTTGACCTGCACTTTTTGGGCTTCTCCTTATAGAACGACACAATGGGCCTCATCCTAGGGCTTTTTCCATTTCTATTCATAAACACCAAAATAGCCACAACACAAGCCCCTTTGTTTTTCAGTACATTATTTGTACTGGAAACAACATTCTCATACCCAGAATACTTTTGACGGGACATGAACCGTCGACCTTTTTTAAATATTAACCTGTTCCGTGACACGCGACTCTCCCCCTTGCATCAGTTTTCTGAGCAGACGATCATATGCTCTTTCCCTTGACTTCTGACCAGTTTGACCTGCACTTTTTGAGCTTCTCCTTATAGAACGACATAATGGACCTCATCCTTGGGTTTTTTTCATTTCTATTCATAAACACCAAAATACCCACAACACAAGCCCCCTTGTTTTTCAGTACATTCTTTGTATTGGAAACAACATTCTCATACCCAGAGTACTTTTGGCGGGACATGAACCGTCGGCCTTTTTTAAATATTAACATGTTCCGTGACACGCGACTCTCCCCCATGCATCAATTTTCTGCGCATCATGAGTCGTGTGCTATTAATGTGTGCATTTAATGCACGTCCCCTCACTGGCGGCTCATGATGACAAAATCGCAGGTCTCGCGTCACACCGCTAGATCAATGACGGTTACGCAGCTGTTTTGATCTGACGACTGGGGCCAAAAGCAACAGTTACATATAAACTCCTAGTCGATTCATTATCTTCCTTTATTTTATCATTTTTGAAGACAGACGCTTTACTGCTTCCAATCTTCTCTCGTTCGCCATTATTTTCCTGCATCTTCTTCTTCTTTGCTAGTTGAACTCTCCATACTCAAGGTAATTTCTCATAACTTTTCTCAACCTTTTCAATTTTGATGGGTACTTGCATTTGCTTGACTAATTTTTTTTTGTTATTTGTGAGTGTCTCTGTTGCATCCTTGGTATGAATTAACATAAAGGGCTTGAAGTAGATATCCGTTTAATTGTTTGTAGTTATACCTACACATGCCATCTCTTGTCTGTTCTTCGCCTGACATCCTTACTATGGTAGGGTTAGGAGTTCATTGGTTTGCTCAATGTTCCTTGTAATCCGTTAGGCTTGTAAATAGGGCTTATCCTGTGCTTGGTAGCCCCCATTTTGCACACGCGCCTAGGCTTCTTTAGGAAAGTAGGAATAATTTTAAACACTGAATTTTGGTCTGCTTTTTGCGACCTGATTTCCTTGTTGCTTTTGTAGATGTCTGGTCGTAGTCGTCGCGGTCATAAAGTGGGGTCTGCTGACGTGGCCTCCGAGAAAGAGCTTAACCAAGTCAGGAATACTGATAATACGACCTCTCAGAGCGATGAGGCTGATTCAGGCCCTTCCGAGCACCGTGCTTCTTCTGCTCGCACCCTCTTTTTCAGATATGAGTCTTCCCTTAGTCTTAGCGAGCTTGAATCCATCGCCGAAGACTTTTCCTTACCCTCTGGGTGTCGAGCTATGGTGCCGAAGTCCTATGACCACGTGGTCTATCCTCCTAAAGGTTTCTTTTCTATAAGCCGTCAGCACATAGAAGCCGGCTTTAGATTTCCAGTCCATCCTTATCTGATCGCCCTTCTGAACGACCTTAATCTAGCCCCTTTTCAGCTTACTTCCAATTCCTACGCTCACCTTACTGCCTTGGCTTCAATCTTCCTCAAAAACAACCTTCCTCCTCCGACTCCCGTGATGATTCAACATCTTTTCCTGTTTAAGAGCACTACGGGCCCTAAATCCGAGAAGAATGACGAATTTTATTACACCTCGGCCCGAAGTTCTCCGTACAAAATACACCTCCCAAAGGGGGTCGTCAAATCAAATGTAGGCGATTACAAATCGCGATGGTTTTATGCATCATGCCTATCTTTGGCTGATCTCAAGAACTTTTCTTTTTGCCTTTCTCCCAGTAAGTATACTTATATATTTATAATTATTTCACTCACATTCTGCTCGTTGCTAATGTTATCCTTTACGCAGACATTGTCAATAGTAAAATTCTTCTATCTGATCAGGAGCTTTCTTTATTGGAATGATTTTTCAAGGTAAAAACCCCTGTGAATGATCAACCGCCATCTGACCTCCTTTTTCAGCTACACGGTCTTGCTCCTGCTGCTTAGCAAAAGTTATTAGACAGGAGTTCTGATCTGGGAGCTGGCGAGGATAAAGAGATTTCTTCTGCTTTCGAAGCCTTTAGGAAGGAAATTTTGACTTCCGGAGAAAAACAAACTCTAACAATGGTGAGACTCCATTTTGAACAGCCTTTACCTAGCCAGTCTCTTCCTTCGAAGAAATCTGGACAGGCCGTTAGGGGTTCAGATACCCCACTGCCTGCTAAAACTTCGACGGGGTTACCTCAAAAAGATTCTGACGCGTCCTCTGTCTGCCTAATGAGGCAAAAATCAATTGGGAGAAAATCTTCGAACAAGAAGGCCCATAAAGATGCTGCTTCTCAATCAATTCCTGTTGCTAGCAGCTCGCCAGCTCCTCATCCTTGAAGCATTGATAAAGGCAAGGGGATTGCTGAATCGGGGGCCGTAGAACCCCCCTTAAAGCGTCGAAAGACTCAAGGGACAGACCTTGTCACTGAAGAGCAAACCCAAGACTTTGATGCAGGGATATACTACAACGATCTCCTAGATCGTGCGCCTCAATTCCTTGGCATGAAGAAATCAGCCCTTTATAATGAAGAGATTAAGGGCGAAAGGCTAATCAACTACCTAGGCTTCTATAATATGCTCGTAAGTCCTTACATTTATTGCTATTGCTTTCTTGTTCGTTCTTCCTTGCTTTACTAATAGCTCGTTTCAGGCATCCATGACATACATAAAGCTCCTCAGAGAGATTTCGGACTGGCCCGAGGAGAAAGCTACCATGGAGGCGACCATAAACTCTCTGGAGGACGAGAAGAACAGAATGCAAGAAGAAGTAAGTTCTCTTGAGCTGGAGGTTGAAAAGTCAAGGGAGGCTTTCCGCGATCTGGAGCGGGAGCATGAAAAGTCCGTGAACCAGAGGTTTGAACAATAGAAGAATCTGAAGATGCAAAATGAGCAGCTTGTCTCCAAGGACAAAGAGATCGAAGAGCTGAAGAGGGCACTTCATTTTTCTCAGGATTCGGAGAAGAAGATGAGAACAGAAAACGAGCAGCTAAAAGAGGAGTTGGCCTCGCGTGAACATGGGGCAGCTGAGGCCAGAATAGTTATGGAATCGATGAGGCAGGAGGCGATTTCCCTTAAGGAGCAAATAGTCCTGGAGCAGGAATGTACTGAGACCGTAGTCCAGGAAGTGGAGGAAAGAACAGGGAGTTTATTCCTGTACAACCTGTGGCTCAAACGACCAGATGTGGATGTATCATTCTATGGTCTGAAAGCCGTGGAAGAAGTGAAGTTGTATGCTCAAGAGGCTCAATCAAAGGCTAATTTCCCAACTTCCCAATCTGGTCACCCTCCTTCTGATAGTGCTTCTCATACTAATGCAGGACCTTCCTCCAGCTCTCCCCGTCCAATTAATATAGACGATGGCAGTGGGGCTTCGGGCGAGCAGAACATCCCTCCTAGCACTTAGGAATTTTCTTATTTGTTTCTACAAACTCATGCTATAGAAAATATTATTCGATCTGGTGAATTGTTTGTCATTATTCTTTATTCGCATATCTTCGTTAGTTGCTTTAAATCACGTAGACCGAAACATCAATATTTATTTGTTGATCGAGTAGAGTAGGTGTGGGGACAGCTATCATGTTGAAATTATCCTCTTTAAGGCCCCTTACCTCTGCTTTGATCAAACATCTGATCAGCCTGTTTGCCTTATAAAGTTGGTTTATAAGTTGTGTCAATTCCTTCCTAACATCTAAACCCACAGATCAAATGTCCCTTCTAGAGCTTGCTCGCTCACAGGCTACATAGATCTTTCAAGGTTATTTCATAAGTCCATAGACCATGAGCATTCCTTTCAGAGTCCGTTTGCTCACAGGTAATGCTAAGGCCTTCTAGGACATTTTAGCTCACAGATGATGACTACACCTTCCAGAACCCGGCTACTCACAGGTGGTAATCATATCTTCTAGAGTCTTTGCTTACAAGTATCAATTGCACCTTCCAGAGCCTTTGCTTACAGGTATCAATTGCACCTTCCAGAGTCTACTCACTCACAGGTAGCAATTGAACCTTCCAAAGCATGAGTAGAAATAATAAACAGCCGAATATGACACGATCAGAAATTGCCTTCTGAAGAAAATCTTTATTAACTTAATAGCTGCATTCATACAAACCAAAAATAAGTAATTAAAATATGATCTGAATAATTCAAACATAATATGGCCGAAGATTCTCCGCATTCCATGTTTGGGGAACTTTCGCTCCTTCCAAATTAGTCAGGTGGTAAGCTCCATTCTTCAGGCTGTCCTTTACAATATAAGGTCCTTCCCAATTTGGACCAAGTGTTCCATCATTAGCTTTTCGGGCAGTTGGTAGAATGAGGCGTAAAACCAGATCTCCTGCCTTAAACTTCCGAACGCGGACTTTCCTGTTGTAGAACCTGACAACTCTTCATTGGTAGACAACAATCCTCATTTGAGCTTCGTCTCTTGCTTCCTCGATCAGATCCAAACTAGCAGCGAGCAAATGGTTGTTATCCTTCTGGTTGAATGTAACTCTGCGTTGACTAGCGACCTGATACTGTGCTGGAATCATCGCCTCCAAACCGTACACCAAAGAGAAATGAGTTTCTCCTATAGTATTGCGAGCAGTGGTTCTGTACGTCTACAATACCTTCTGCAGTTCATCCACCCAAGCTCATTTCCTTGCTTCCAGTTTCTTCTTTAAGTTTTGCTTGATGATTTTGTTGACGGCTTCCATATGCCCATTTGCCTGTGGGTGATCTATCGCCGAAAAGCTCTTTTTAATTCCAAGATCCCTGCAAAACTTCTGAAACTACCTGCTGCTAAACTAGGTTCCCTTATTTGTCACAATCTGCTGTGGAACTCCGAACCTACAAATAATATTTTCCCAGACAAACTTCTCGATTTTGGTGGAAGATATCTCGGCAAGCTCTTTAGCTTCTGCCTATTTCGTGAAATAATCTACTGCTACGATGGCATGCTTGCACCTTCCTCGAGCTGTTGGGAGCGGTTCGATCAGGTCTATGCCCCAAATTACGAAGGGCCACGGGCTGAACATCTGCTGCAGGAAAGCTAATGGAGCTCGTGGTATTTTGGCAAATCTCTGGCATTTATCGCACTTCTTGACTATTTCGATCGAGTCCTGCTTCATTGTCGGTCAATAGTACCCCTGTCGAAGAGCTTTCTGAGCCAATGATAGCCCCCCGGCATGATTGCCACAATGTCCAGCATGTATGTCATTTAGAACAGTTTGACAGTCCAAGCCATTAATGCACCTAAGGAGCGAAGTTGAGAATCCTCTTTTGTATAGTCTATCATAATAGATGCAGTAACGGGCTGCTTGCGTTCGAAGACGACGAGACTCTAATTTATCTTTGGGTAATTTTTCATTCTGCAAAGACTCTACAAGAGGGTTCATCCAAGAGTCTTGTGCCACCGCAATCGTCAGTATCTCATCTCATGATTCTGTACTCGAGACCGGCAGAACTTCTACTAGTACAGCCCCTATGAAATCTGCATCCTTAGCAGTGGCCAATCGAGTTAATGCATCTGCATGAGAGTTGAGTAATCGCGGAACATGTTGCAGCTCGTATCTTTCAAACACTGTCAAAAGTTCCCGGACTTTTTGTAGATAGACGACCATCTTAGATCCTTTGGTCTGGTACTCTTCTCAGACCTGGCACACAACAAGTTGGGAGTCGCTATAAATTCTTACCCGTTCTACTCGTACCTCTTTGGCCAATCTGAATCCTACCAACAGTGTTTCATACTTAGCTTCATTATTGGTGGCCTTAAATTTGAACCTCAAAGCACACAAAATCCTATGACCCTCCGGACTTATCAGCATCACTCCTGCTCCAACTTTCTGCTCGCTTGAGGATCCATTTACATATAGCCCTCAGAATGGACCTTCAGAAGATTCAGGTTCTTCACTGCCCGGTCTCGTGAATTCAGCCACAAAATCTGTGAGTATCTGCCTCTTGATTGCTGTTCGGGGTTTGAATTCTATCTCAAAATGGGCGAGCTCGATGGCCCACTTAAGTAGACGACCAGAGGTATCGAGTTTTTGAAGAACCTGTTTCAAAGGGTACTTGGTCGGAACTTCAATGGTATGAGCTTGGAAGAAGGGGCGGAGCTTCCTCGATGCTATCACCAGACAGTATGCAAGTTTTTCCATAAGTGTATATCTGGTTTTCGCGTCGAGCAACTTTTTGCTAATATAGTACACAGGAAGTTGCTTCCCGTTTTCCTCACGGATCAGAGCCCCACTAAGGGCGTGCTAGGAAACTTCTAAGTAAACGATCAGTTTTTCTCCTTCCATTGGCTTAGATAACAAAGGTGCTTGGCCCATGTATTCTTTTAATTGCTGAAAAGCTGCTTCACACTCGTCGGTCCATTGAAAGTTTCTGGCCATTTTCAGTACATCGAAAAACGGAATGCATCTGTCTGTCTATCTGGATATAAACCTGCTCAGGGAGGCAACCTGACCGTTCAAACTCTACACCTCCTTGATCTTGGTAGGTGACTTCATGTCAACGAGGGCTTTAATTTTTTTGAGGTTTGCTTCAATTCCCCTGCTGTTGACCATAAACCCCAAGAACTTACCCGAAGCTACTCTGAATACACACTTCAAGGGATTCAACTTCATTTGAAATTTTCGCAGGATTTGGAACATCTCCCCCAAATCACGCACATGTTCGCTTGCCTGCTTAGATTTTACTAACATATCATCAACATATACTTCCATCGTTCCACCAATGAGATCTTCAAATATCATATTTACCAAGCGTTGGTAAGTTGCCCCAACATTCTTTAATCCAAACGACATCACCTTATAGCAGTAAAGCCCACGATCAGTAACGAAGAAAGTATGCTTCTCGTCATCGGGGTTCATTGGGATCTGGTTATACCTCGAGTAGGCATCCATGAAGCTAAGGAGCTGATTGTCCAGTAGTGCCATCAACGAGCTGGTAAAGAAAAGCTGTCTTTCGAACATGCCTTGTTTAGATCGGTGAAGTCGATACAAGTCCTCCATTTTCCGTTCTTCTTTTTTATTAGAACGGGATTTGCTACCCAGACCGGGTAATAGAGTTCTCTTATGAATTTATTCGCCAGAAGTTTCTCTACCTCTTCCTTAAGCGCTTCATAACACTCCTCTGTCATTGGCCTCCTCTTTTGGCGAATTGGCTTATGGAGGGGATTGATGTTTAGCTTGTGTGACATCACATCCGGGTTGATCCCTACCATGTCTTCGTGATTCCATGCAAAAACATCCAGATTTTCCTTTAAGAACTTAACGAGCTATGCCTTAATGTTTGGGAGTAAATCTTTCTCTACCTTCAAACACCGTCTGGTATCCTGCTCGCTAACTTGCACATCCTCTAATTCTTCCACAGGGTCTGTTGCACGGTCTTCATCTATTTCTCTTGGATCTAGGTCTTGACTCACCCCTGTAGTACTGATCGGTTGTTTCTTTTCCTTGGTCACCATGCTGACCTTCTTTCTTTTAACCCCAGTCTTTACCGCATTTTTATAGCACCTCCTTGCCACTTCCTGTTCTCCTCTGACACATCCTACCCCATTCGGAGTAAGAAATTTAATAGTGAGCGTTCTGGTGGATACTGCTATATCTAGATCGTTCATAGCTGGTCTTCCGAGGATAGCATTGTATGCCAAAGGAAAATCGATAACCAAGAAATCTGCCATTATAAGGGCTTGTCGGTCTGAATCTCCGATAGCGAGGGGGAGTCTGATCTGGCCCAATGGCACAATTGCATCTCCTGTAAAGCCAAATAGGGGTTCAGGGGATGGTGCTAACTGCTCGGATGCTAAACCCATCTGTTCGAAACAACCCCTATACATCACATTCACCGAGCTGCCAGTATCCATCATTATCCTTCTTACTTCAGCATTGTCGATTCTTACTCGGATGACCAGTGCGTCATTTTGGGGCCATTGTACACCTCTAGTAGCTTCCTCACTAAACATCATGCCACCTAAAGTCACTCTGGCTTTTTTAGCCGGCCCCTCCGTCTCCCTGTGTCCGGTCAGAAGGACTCGGCTGGCCTCCCGCACATAACGTTCTTGCGATCTGTTAGACGTCTCTGCAATGTGCGGTCCTCCATAGATAGTAAAAATGGTTCTTACAGCGGGTAGGTGACCCTGATCAGTCATCTGCTGCGGTTGTTGTTGGGCAGGTTGTTGAGATGGATCAGGGCGTTCCTGTGCTAGCTGATACCCTTGTTGGGGATGCTGATTTTTTGGTCGCACCACATACTCTCTCAAACGACCTCTTCTGATCAGTTCTTCTATCGCATCCCTAAGTTCCCTACATTGAGAAGTATAGTGTCCATTTTCTCTATGGTAGGCACAATATTTTCTTGAGTCCTGGAATCTCCTCGGGATATTTGTGGGACTTGGCTTCCCGAAGTTCTCTCTTCTTTTATCTGCTTCAAATATCCTGTCTTGTCTATCTGTCAAGACGTTGTAATTCTGGTAGCGATTTCTAGGCGGAGATGTCTTCCTTCCAGATTCACTTTTTGATCGCTTTGCCACCTGATTATTGGAGCGATTCTTATAACCGCTATCTTCACTTTCACGTTGACCCCTCTTTTTTCCCTAGCGCAAGCTGCTCGCTCCATTTTTCTGCTCGCTAGATTTCTTCTGCCCGAAAGTATCTTCCCAGCAAATTTCTTTCACCGCACGATCATAAAATTCCCCCAAGCTTTTCACAGGATTTCTGTAGATGCTTTTATAAAGCTTCCCATCTTTCCTAAGTCCTGTCGAGATCGCAGTTAAGATACTTTCATCTGAGGGATTCTCCACATTGTTCACCTCATGCCTGAATCTGGCAATGTAGTCTCTCAAAGTCTCATCCCGCTTTTGAAAGATAGTTGCCAAGTGGCAGGTTGGTGCGAACTGTTTTCTCAACGCCTTGTACTGGTCAACAAACTTTCTTTGGCATTCATCCCAGCTGTTTATACTGAGGGCCGGAAGGCTCCTCAATCATGCCCTCGGCACATTCCCCAATGTTGCTGGGAACACTCGACACTTTACCAGAGAATTAGACGTTTGCAGATCCATTTTGACATTGAAAGTGTCCAGGTGGTCATATGGGTCACTGTCCCCATCATAAAGTGGGATGCTCGGGAACTTGAATCTTAGTGGCAACGGCTGTGTCTCAACTTCTCTTGTGAATGGGGTTCTTTCTTCTCGCCTCCCCACCGACCGTGGAGCTCGGGTCCCGTTTCCAATTGCTGGACCCTCTGCATTAATTCTTGCACCACTGGGTCCCGCCGTTCAATTCTGTTCGCTGGGGATCGATGATTCCTCCTACTTTCCATGTTTTTAGAAACACGAGTTCGTGACCTCTCTCAGTCCATAGACATTCTTTCACGCGATCTGTTTCTTGTGTGAGAACTCCCCGCATGAGGTGATTCTCTTCGGCTCATACGCTCTCCATTGCGTTGTTGAATTCTTTCATTCCCACGGTCAGTCTCCATACGGCGGCTGCCATCCTGGCTTACTCTGATCCTCAGGTTGGAAGGGTGAGGTGCTACTTCTTCTTCATGAGCCCGATGCTCTTCACCTCTCGGGCATAAGTTCGAGGAGCGAACAGAAACCGCTGGTTGTACTCTCACTTTGCCAGCTTCCTCTCTTCTAGCAGGCATGACACCCACCGACTGGCGTTGAGGGTCTACATTCCTGGGGACCTCCTGGGCTTGGGCTTGCGTTAGGGTTCTGATTGCCTCTGTTAATTGTGCTACTGTATTCTCTAACGCTTCCTGACGCTGCTGCCAAACTGGCGCAGCTTCTCCACCAACGGCTGTTTGATGCGGGGGAAGCGGGGGCAAAGCTGCACTGGACGTTCCTGCCGCATGACCTTGACCCTGGTGGCCCTCCTATTGGTCAGCCTCTGTCGCAACGATCCTAGTTGTCTTGATCCTGGCCATGTCAGCAAATCAAAGCAAAAGAGAATAATATTAAAAAAGGTTGTCAAACTGCAGTCTGGGCCTTCCTTCTAGCGCCAAAAGATGTTGACACTCAATTTTGGTCAATCCAGTTCTCCAAGCCCAATACCTGCGAAACGACAAACTACAAATAGAACAAGTATGACCAAGATCAAAGCAAATAGAACACAATGGGTTTTTACGTGATTCGGCAAAAACAATAGCCTACGTCCACGACAATTACCCTTTTTCTTTCTCGGAGTAATTGTATATATTTCACTCTGTCTTTTACACTGAATTTTATCTCCTATTTATAGTGGAGATGTTACAATTGGAATAGGTTTAAGAATCCTACAAATAAGGCAAAAAATAATATACATTAATTGAGATAATATTTCCCAAGATTATCTCTTCCGCATATATAGCAATTGCCAAGAATGTCGTGATTCGATTTGTATGGAAATAGGTAAGTTGATTCCTTTCCTGATTTGAATTGATTCGCCTTCTAGAAAGTCAACTGGTCAACTCTAGCGAACAGCTTGTCCAGCGATCAGATATTGTACCAAACAGACAGACTATTTCAGTGACCAGATACGGTAGCAACGAGCAGACTACTTCAACGGTTAGATGTTTCTACTATCGAACAGACGAGCAGATTCAACTATTCTTCTGTCTATCGAGCAGACGTGAGGACTTTCTGATCGTCGCGATAACTTCTAAAGGGCACTTATCGAGCAGCCTTTTGATCACGAATAGATTATCTTTATGTTTTGTCAATCGGTCAAACCTTCATATAGTCAATCTGATTTAAAGCGATCAACCACATAATCAAGTGTGCTCGGGTACCCAGGCTAGCAGACGACCATATGCTCTTTCTCTTGACTTCTGACCAGTTTGACATGCACTTTTTGGGCTTCTCCTTATAGAACGACAGAATGGGCCTCATCCTTGGGCTTTTTCCATTTCTATTCATAAACACCAAAATACCCACAACACATACATTACTACAACTTAAGTGGATGGTTATATTTGATTATGTCCTCAAAACTTGCTAATTTACTTTCCAGTTAGTAATATGAATTTTGCTATCCAGGCTAAGAACTACTGTAAGCTGGCCAAAAGATGGCAGGCTATTGTATCCAAAGTGGCTCCTTCGGTTTCTGTTCATCAGGGTAAAGTTAGTTCAAAACAAAAATTAGCCACAGAAACAATGAAAGTTGAAGCCAAACGAGAAGAAGTTTTAACCAATTTGGACACAAGATTCAGGGTTCTAGAAAGCCTTCACAGACCCCAAGTTCTCACAAGAAAGGTTTGCATTCTTCAATTCTCCGAAGCATGAGTCATGTTAAATCTTTCCTTAAGATGTAATAGTTAATGGTTTAATTTTGTTATATAGATGAGAAAATAATATGTATGGAATGAGTGACTTGTAATGTTGCAGTATCTGCCCTGTAGAAGTTTTTTAAGCGGCCATTGGTGTGCACTGGGGCCCTATCTAATGTGCTTTGCTTGCTGAAAGTTCTTTTTTGTAATTTAGGAATTTCTACCAGAGCAATCAAATGCGAAGCATACTGCTTATTAAATCCCTTTAGACTTTTATAAACATCATTATCACGACCACTTGTGTTTTTCTGTTTCATTTGCTTCTGAGCAAAAATTGGAAAATTTGTCCTTGTCTCTCTCTCCATCAACTTTTTCTCTTACTTAGAGCTCAGCTTCTAGCTAGCTTTCCCAATGTATTGTTTCAGTTCATTATAATAGGGATAACAGCTTATGTGACATTGTTCTCACGTGACATTATAAGGATAGCTAGCTTTCCCAGTGTTGTGTTCTTATGTCTTGAAGCATAAAATGTTGTTTTAGGATATTGTTTATCTCCTGAATTTCTTATTTTACAATTCCGGTTATTATGCAAGCTTTAATATTTACGGCTAACCAATGCTCAACCGTGAAGTTCTGTTGACTGAAATAATTGTTCTTTCATTTTCTATGTATAATAATTGTCATATGATATGTTGAATCACCTGGCTGGGTTTCTCTGGCATTGAGAATGTTATGATTGCAAAATGGATCTTTAGGGTGTCATTTTGAAGCAAGAAGGAAATAAACTGTGCCATGATCTTTCAAGAAGGAATCACATGTCTAAGCTGGAACACTACCACATCTTTTTTATATATGCTGTTGTATATAGTTGCATGCAGCGCAGAAAATATTGACATATATGTTTGAAACTGCTATGACAGGGAAAGAAGTTCTTTCTGGGAAATTGCTGACATCATGTGATGCTGACTATATTGACATTGATTCTGATCGAACGGATTCTCAATTTTGCATTCTCTATGCTGCCAATATGCATAACATTTACCTGTTGTTGAGGTTTGTTTTTTAGTCTCCCTTTTTCTTTTGCCTATAATTTCTATAGCCATAATACTTTTCATTTTAGTTGTGCTAATATTTTCTTTATTTATCAAAGAACTTGTTTCCAAATCATGGAAAAATGAGAAAGATATGTTCCAGATATAAAACCTGGGAAACCTAGGTAATAGTGAAAGTTAACATAAACTGAGTGTTTGCCTTTTGATTCTTATCTTGTGTTTATTTCAACTCTCATTCACAATTTCCCATTTTTCTCGTATCTGTCTTTTTCTACTTGGCCTATCAAAACTGAGTGTAAACGCCTTTTGATTATTATCATAAGTTTATTTCAACTCATTCACAATTTTTCCACTTTTCTCATATCTGTCTTCTTGTGCTTGGCCTATCAACTTCAACTAATATGAATTAGATTTAGCCTTGCCACAAATTGAAATAGCATATACCATCAGGATTCAGATCTGATTACAAGGGAAATAAACTTTCCTTAAAAGGAGTTGCACCTTGAATTATTGGTAGCTGCATTTGTTCTATTGTACTTTCCTTGTTTTTTTTTTTTTTTGTGGCAGATATGAACAAGACATTTTCACTTGTTGCATAAACATTATCCCATGTGACTGCACTGGCAAGCAATGTTGCATATGCATGCTTCAGCCACAAAAAAATTTTTGCAATCCTTCTATCAGAAATATTTTGTGAATGATAGTATTCTTGTGAATACACCATCTCAATTTAATTCTAACAGACTGTGACTTTGATATTGGATGCCTGCTTCCTTCTTGACATTAATATCAGTTTCTGGATATCAGATTTGGCTTTTACTTATGTTATAATCTTTGGTTATACAGTTCAACCAAAGACCATCTCCTAAGTATATGGAGACAGACAGCACGATATCACAAAAAGCATGCAGGGAATTCTAGTGGATTGGCTTGTAAAGGTAAGTGTAGTTTCACCACCTGCAATTTTTGTTTTCCAATAATCTGAGTTAGGTGCTATCGTTTTCTATAGAAAGGTTCAGGTTCTAAAATCACTGTTTATGAGTTGTCTCCCTCAAAATTTCTAGTGTATCAATATCAGACACTTAATGATGCATTTTAGAATCTGTTTGTCTTTGGTATATCTAACTCTATTCTATGGATTTAAGAACAAAGACCGTCATTTAAATTTCAATTAAATTGATTTTGGTCCATACCTTAGAGAAGATGCAAGTATAGCATATAAAGTGACTAGTCTTCATGATTTCTTTCTAACTGTTGTAACCATTTTTACCAAGTTTCACACTGTACCTTTACTTTCATCATGTGTGTGCAGCATTATATTCTGCTTCAGTGATAATGCAATGCAAAATATAAATGGTGAAGTTCATATGCATGTTAAATGATATAAAACTCTTCTGGGTTATTTGCTAAATATGTATGCCAAAATTTTCAGAATTGTCTTATCTTAATTTCAGTTTGTCAGAGGATTATAAGTTGGAGCCAGATATATGCTTTATCTAACAGTGTATCTCATTGATTGGTTTCTCAATCAGAATTACATTGAAAGACAAAGGCTTCAATTGCTTGGCATAACTTGCATGCCGATTGCCTCGTAAGCTCTCATGTACATTGCAGAGTTCATTGTATAATGCCTTTAGAAAATATACTAATAAGAATTGTCAACTTTAGGGAATAGAATGTCGCAGTATATCGAGCTGATACTACGAATATATAATATAATATGCTGTGACATTGTTTTAAGAAATGACAAGTTGAGTTGTCTTTGTGGTCTTCCAAGTTTTGTGTTAATAGTAAAAAGAGGAAATAGTGCAAAGAATTTAATTACATTTGGAATAATCTCAAAACAAAATGATGTTCCTGTGGATCTTTTTCATAGTTTCCATGAGGTTGTATAGTCTTTGTTTATAGGTTCTTGCTACTTCTATCTGAGTTTTGGTTCTTCCGAACCTGTCTTTCTAAGTTTCTACTGCCAATAGTAGGGATTTCACCCCTAAGTTTGAATCTAAGTATCCAACGGTCAAAATTCTAATTTTGTTCGGTTTATATGAGTACTTCATTGGACAATGAAGAAATAATTTTGTTGGGTTGTAAAGTTTGCAAGAGGCAATATAACTCTTTTGAATGTAATGTTGAGAACCAAAGCCTCAATCTAGTGGACTGTTTCTTGTTATTCGCTTCTTGTTATTCTCTTTTTACAGGGTTCTCTAATTATTTTTTGCACTTTAATTGGTTTGTCTGGTTGTTACTTCATTTGCCATGTTTTTCTACGATTTTGTTCTTCGAAATTTTTGGGTTGATAAGAAGGATTCCTATGTCTGAAACTATGTTGAGAAGTTTCAAGAGAAAATTATGGGGTATGTGATGCATGATGTGAAGATTGTTATAAAAAAAATTGGGGTGTACGTTTGTTTTATCTTTTGTTAAGAGATTAAGATATAATTTTGTTGACAAAAAAAGAAAATTTCTACAAAAACTTGATAAATATTTCTGAAAAGTTTGCATTTTGTGTTTCTCGAATGTAGAGATTTGTATTTGCATTTGTGTTCTTGAAAGCAATAAGTTATGATTATTGTTCTTCATTTCTTATGCTGATTATTAAATTTGATTTGTTTGAGAATTTGCTTTTGGTTAATGGAGAATAAGAACTCTTTTGTTTTTCTTTTCATTTGAACAGTTATATTTATATTCAAAGGTAAATTATTATTGCTTACAAATGAGGCTTGTATTTCAATGAACTTTAAGTTCAAACATTTCTTCTTTAGATGTAACTGAGACATCCGTGCAAACTAAATAGATAATTCTCCAGCTTGTATGACTAAAGAATTGTCTAATAGTTGATTGTGCTTGGTATGTGTTTATTATTTTTTATTTAATTGCAAAGTACGTATTTTAAAGATGGATAAAAGTTTAAAGTGTTTGGTGTATATCTTCAAATAAATTAATATTATGTCTTTGTTTGAGCATATATATTAGGTGTACTCAAGTATTTCTTCTTAAAGGTTATGTATTTTAAGAGAATAGATGTTGAGTAAGGGTGACAATTTGGATCCTGACACAACCGGTCAACACGAATCCAACACAAATATTATGGTTTAGGGTTGAGCATAAACAAGTTGAATAAATAAACGAGTCAACTCACCTAATTTATTTAATAATTATGTCGGGATTGTGTTTACTTAATCGTGTCAAAGGTTAACCCGTTTAACGAGAGTAAAAATGTAATTTTATACTAAAGAGTTTTCATGTAATTTCAGTGGTAAGTATATATATCCTTCAAAACATTACCTAACCACACTTCCATTCAACCAATGCAATCAACGGTTGATGTTGTTTTTTTAATATAAAGGACTATATTTACAGATATATATATTTTAAATAATATGAAGGACTATATTTGCGAATATGTTTTTGTACTTATTTTTTGGATGTTTGTATTTTTATGTATTGGATTATCTTTGTGGATGATTGTATTTTTAGATTTTGGATTGTATTTGTGGATTTAAGAGGTTATGTGTATTTATATTTTAATTTTGTTTTTTATTTGATATATATTAAAATTTAAATATATTAAATATAGTTAAATAAATCATTAAACGTGTCGACTATATGAAGTTATTAAACAGGTTAGTTAAATGTGTAAATAAATTGCCCGTAAATCAACTGGTTAACCGTATCATTTTTATATGAAATCATATATAATCATGTTGTGTTTATGTTGAAAGGGTCCAACCTATTTATTAATTGTGTCATGTTTGTGTCGTGTCAAAAATGATCGTGTCATGTTCATGTCGTGTCCAAT
This sequence comes from Dimocarpus longan, assembly GCA_022984855.1. Classification (NCBI taxonomy): domain Eukaryota; kingdom Viridiplantae; phylum Streptophyta; class Magnoliopsida; order Sapindales; family Sapindaceae; genus Dimocarpus; species Dimocarpus longan. The sequence continues at coordinate 9,233,339 of CM041021.1, forward strand.
CCGACCCACTAATCCAGATTGCCACCCCTAATGTTGTGTGATAATTGGTTAGATAGGCAAGTCTTCTAATACATTAAAAATGACTATGCAATTGGGTTTTTATCTTTTTTAAAAAATTATCGCAATAAATTTGGAATTTGGGAAAGAGAAATATGATGAACTTAGCCTTTAAAGTGTGTTTGGTAGTATGCATACAGTTTAATGATTTAATCTGGAGTATGGGAATGCCAGCCATGATCGGTCAAGCCAATACTGGCCATCACTTAGTGATCAAGTAAACCCGCCAAATTGGTGGGTTTACATAGACATGCTTTGTAAGAGTATATTCAAAACAAACTCATTGCCATCAGTATAATTCTATGTTAATGATCTCATTTACTTTGACATTTATATATAAAAATTTATGTGTATATTATTATATTTAAATATGCATTGACTAATACTACAAACTTAATTAAATTTTAAAAAATTTAATATTTTTTTTATCAGAAGACTAACTAAAACAATGTTAAAACTTACCGACTACTGAATAATGGTTGAAATCTAAAATCTAAATGATATGTTTGATTTTTTTTCTTTTTTCCTTTGTTATCTTTGAATGTACTGTAAAATTGTTTGTTTCTTATAATTAAAATTATCTGAAAATTAGTAATTTAATATTTATACCCTTTTTAGTATTAGTTCTTATGAAATTTTATTTAATATAATATGAAAAAAATATATTTTTTGTTTAATATTTTATTTGTAATTAAAATATGATTAAAAAGTATAATAGAATTAATTTATATATTTAAATAAAAATAATGAAATTATCTGAGTTGAATTATATTTATAAAGCAACTAAAAAAATTAAATATTTAAATTATAAATTAAAATATATTAGTCTAATTTTAAAAAATTTTAGAATTGGAGGGCTTTTTGAAAAAAAAAAATTATGCCATACAAGTATTAGGAAAAAAATATGTACAACATAGAATTGAAGGGAGTGGGACAAAATAGCATTATAAAATAGTAAGTTAACATTCATGTCACTTTTCAATAAATGGAACAATTGGGTCTCAAATTATATATGAAAATACTAAAATACCCTTCTCATAAAAAAAGGTTGAAGAGGTATTTTGCAAACATCAAACCCTCCATGTTCTCACTACAGCCGCTCCCTCACTCTCTACCGCCGTTCAACCCTTCATCTCCTTCTTTTTATTCTCCTCCTCCTATTCTTTCTATCTGCTTTGGCAGACCGGCATACCACCTCCGTCTCTCTAAGCGTTTTAAAGTTGGGCAGAGGATTATGAAACAGAGTAAAGAATCTGGAGTCTATTCAAACTTCCAGTTTTCAAATTTTGGGGTTATTGGATTACCTTATTGGTTGTCCTTCCCTTTGGAGAGAGTTTATGCTATGTGAGTATGTTTGTTTTTTTAACATTGATGGTGTTTATCCTAATTTAAGTCTGATGTTAACATGACCTTTTTCTTCCCTCTATTTTTGCCTTGTTCACAAAGGTGATTCAAACAAACTCTCCTCTTAAACTCAAGCATGATAGTAATATTGATTATTTAGAACATTGTTTATTTTCATTTTCCTATTTTATGGCTGGTTTGGCAGTACTGATGGACTTTAGGGAGCATGGACCGATCATCTTTAACACTTTAGATTGTTACTAGGTGCTTAAATAACATTGAAAAATTTTCCATTTGCTTATGTGTCACATAGGATGATGTTTGTCTGTATTTTACTTTTTAACGACATAAGTCAACATTTTATCTGCACACATTGATAAGCATTTGGATCCTTTCTTGCCTTTATAATTGTTTAGTTATTCACAATCATGTGTGAGACAAAACTTAACAAGCTAGTTTCTTGGAGTGTAAAATGATCCAATAGATATTAACCCAATTCAAAATGTAGCTTTTTAATATTACTAACAGAATCTTCTATGTAAGAACTTAATAACTAAATTTAGTTTTAATGATTTAATTGATAGTTATTTCATGTAAAGCAGAAATCCATTCAGACACTAACATTTCAATTTGTGTGAAAAATGCTTATAATTTGTGGTTTTAGCTTTCTGTTTGTATCTGTGGCTGCAGATTATGTAACAATTGATTGTAATGATCTTAATTTCTGTTGTTGTATAACAAGTAGGATTGACATCCGAGTGAATGTCAACATCCCCTTGGATACTGAGCTTGTTGAACAATTACAAGAAGGTTGCATATGGCGCCAGGCTAGGGGAGCTGCTACTGAAGTCTCAGGGGTAGAGGGTGTAGGAGGATCCTTGACGAAGGTTCGTGCAATGCAGATTTCTTATTTTTCTTTCATTGCTTTCTTCTAACATTATTTCTCCTTTGGTCTGTTCATTTCTATACATCTAGTAGTTAGAGTTCATTATGTGGGTTTGTGCAGGTTGGTGTTGCCCAACAGTGGTATGATGACTTGGATAACCTTGCCTTTTCAACAATTGAATCAGAATGGACTGTTGAAGATAACAATGAGACTTCAAACTTGAGATCTCAAGAAGACGGAGTTCACATTGGTTGTGCTGTCAATTCAAGTCCTGGAACTAGTGACATTGTTGTCTACCCGTGGTTTATTTTAATTTATTGTTTACTGATATGTAGTTGCTAATTCCATGTGTTGTTGGATCTCCTGATGGTCATTGGATCTTATGTAAGATAGATTTATCACAGTGGAGTATTGTTATATACGATTCACTGTCACATAAGATCCCAATCGATTCAGGGTATCGAGAAAATCAGGTGGCACCTTTAAGGTACTTGTTACCTTCCGTGTTGGCAAAGTCTGGTTATTTTGAGGAGAAACACATGGAAATGAGAGGGGACTTGTTTACCATACACAATTTGAACCACAAAAACATATCAACTCAAAAGGATCACAATAGCTGCGGTGCATTTGTATGTAAGTATATCGAGTGTATCAGTAGGAAAGATGCATCATGGATTGGGGACTACCAGAAGTTCACAAAATGAGAAGGGAATATGCCTTCGCCATATTTTGTAATGTTGTTGATGGAAATGTGGAGTAATTGTCAATAATGATGTAGAACATTTTATATATGAATGTATATAAAGTTATTTTGACTGAGGTTATGTAACATTTGTAATTTTTACGAATATATTTTGTATTATGTTGAGGTGTTATGATATTCATGTGTTATGTTTTATTCAGTTGGCAAAAACCAATACCCAAAACACTAGTCACACCAAGGTGAATAGTGTTGATAACGCTAGTTCTCTCGGTATGACTAGTGGTGTCATATCTTGATGGAACAAAATCAGAAGCCAAAACACTGATCACATCCATTGTTTAAAAACTCGGTTGAGTTGGCCGAGTTCTCGCCTAGAACTCGTCGCTTGATCGGTTTTCGAGCCGAGAACCCCCAAATCGAGGGGTTCAGCTCCATTTCTGTGCAAAATCGATCCAACTAGGCCTAACTCGGGTCGATTCGACCTACTCGACCTTTTTTTTTCAATTTTTTTTTGCCAAATTGGCTTCATTTTGGTGTTATTTTAAAAACATGACACCAAAACGATGCCGTTTTGGCGTCATGTATAAAAATTGCAGCTCTGCACATTTGCTTCAGTTCGGTGCTTCCCTGATCTGTTCTGTTCTACCGTCGCGGTGTCACTTGTTGGTGTGCGACTTTTGCTACCGCTGTTTTCTCGTCGTCGTTCGTCTCTCCGTCCGTCGCAGTCACTGTTTTCAGCTCTGCACTTCCCACTTCTGCTGCTTTGCATCTGCTTTGGTTCGGCGCTTCTCGATCTGCTATCGTGGTGTCGCTTGTTGGTGTGACTTCTGCTGTCGCTGTTTTCTCGTCGGCGTCCGTCGCTCTGTCCGCGGCAATCGCCATCTCCGTCCATCGTGAGTCCCCGTGAGCCATGATAGTGTGGGTTAGTTTTTTTTTTTCATTTATTTTTTGTTCTAAGTTTAATTAACCACATTATTTTTCACATATATTTGTTGAAAAAATAATGGTAATGCTATGGAAATTTTTGAAATTGTAAATATGTAATTGTACTAATTTTTGAAGTTATAAATATGTAATTGTGCTAAAGTGACGTTAGAGTTGCATGAAATAGATTTTAAGGGTTATTGTGGTCATACAATTATATTTTAATCATATGGAAAATTTTTAAATTTTATTTTTTACAGGTTTAACTTGGTTTGCCGTTGGCTGACGGTCAAACCGAGTACTCTCCGAGTTGTCGAGTACTCGCTGCTCGCTGCCTCACTAGTCGAGTTGTGAGCAGCGAGTTTTGGAACACTAGTCACACCAATTGTGACGAGTATGATTACACTCGTCACGAGTGTGAATCATACTCGTCACAATTGGTGTGACTAGTGGAGTCATGTCTTGATGGAACAAAATCAAAAGTCAATCCACTAGTCACATCAATTGTGACGAGTGTGAATAATACTCGTCACAATTGGTGTGACTAGTGATGTCATGTTTTGATGGAACAAAACTAGAAGTCAATCCACTAGTCACACCAATTGTGACGAGTGTGAATCATACTCGTCACAATTGGTGTGACTAGTGGTGTCATGTCTTGATGAAACAAAACCAGTAGGCAAAACACTAGTCACACCAATAGTGATACGTATGATTCACACTCGTCAAAATTGGTGTGACTAATGTATTGGCTTCTGGTTTTGTTCCATTAAGACATCACACCACTAGTCACGCCAATTATGACAAGTGAATCGTCACAATTAGTGTGGCTAGTGTTTTGCCTACTGATTTTATTCCATCAAGATATAGTACAACTAGTCACATCAATTGTGACAAGTATGATTCACACTCTTCACAATTGGTGTGACTAGTGGATTGGCTTCTGATTTCGTTCTATCAAGACATGGCACCACTAGTCATACCAATTGTGATGAGTGTGATTCACACTCGTCACAATTGGTGTGACTAGTGGATTGGCTTCTGGTTTTGTTTTATCAAGACATGGCACCACTAGTCACACCAATAGTGACGAGTGTGATTCACACTCATCACAATTGATATGACTAGTGGTGTCATGTCTTGATAGAACAAAACCAGAAGCCAATACACTAGTCACACCAATAGTGAGGAATGTGATTCACACTCGTCACAATTGGTGTGACTAGTGTATTGGCTTCTGGTTTTGTTCCATCAAGACATGGCACCACTAGTCACACCAATTGTGACGAATATGATTCACACTCATTACAATTGGTGTGACTAGTGTTTTGCCTACTGGTTTTGTTCCATCAAGACATGGCACCACTAGTCACACCAATTGTGACGAGTGATTCTCACTCGTCACAATTGGTGTGACTAGTGTTTTGCCTACTGGTTTTGTTCCATCAAGACATGACACCATTAGTCACACCAATTGTGACAAGTATGATTCACACTCGTCACTATTGGTGTGACTAGTGTTTTGTCTACTGGTTTTTTCCATCAAAACATGACACCACTAGTCATACCGAGGGAACTAGCGTTTTTAATACTATTCACCTTAGTGTGACTAGTGTTTTGGGTACTGGTTTTTGTTAACTGAATAAAATATAACACATGAATATCATAACACCTCAACATAATGCAAAATATATATGTAAAAACCACAAATGTTACATAGCCTCAACCAAACACAAAGACATAACCAAGTATAATGTAGTAAGTATGAATATAGTTTTACAATTTGTTACAAATAAAAACAACGGTACTTAAACAAACAAAATATAAGGTTATGTTTCAGATTGTTCTGGTATAGTGGGTCGGAGAGTATTGTTACAAGTCTTATTATTGTGTTCTGGTTGGTGGCAGGTTCGACACTTTCGTCATCTTCTTACTTGGGTAATGGAGCCTTCACTATTGTTCGTAGAGGGACGTTGACATGGATGTGGATTACGATAATTTTGTCGATAGTGGCCTTTTTGCCCATAGTGGGATCATTTTAAAACCCTTCCGGTATTTTCACCAGTAGATGAAATCCTTTTCTTTTTAGGCCTGCCAGTTTACGGATGCCATGGTGGTGGTAGAACAATCATGTTTTGTATGTGTTCTGGAACTGTCCATTCAGCCGAGGTAACTAGCATTATTAATACTCGTCACTATTGGTGTGACTAATGACATTATTAACATTATAAACCCTAAAGTCAATTCTTATAGCTCAATATTACCATAGCTAACTACAATAATTAATAATAGTTGAAAACCAAGTGTTCAAAAATTCAGATACATTACCCGTAGTGTAAAAGATGAAGATGGATGGTGGCTAGTGCATAAGCGAATGAAGATGGATGGTGGATGGTGGATGGTGGATGGTGTCTGTGCAGTCGAAAATAAGAAGAGAGACCGAAAGAGAAAACAGAGAAAAATAGATCGGTAGAATAAAGAAATGGAGAGGAGAAAGTGAAGAAGAAGTAAAGGCTGTCAGAGAAATGAAGGAGAAGGAGAAAGTTAAGAAGAAGTAGGGGCTGTCAGAGAAATGAAGAAGGAGGAGAAAGTGAAGAAGAAGCAGGGGCGGCGGTAAATTTTATTTGAAAGAGAAAAGATAACAAAAAAGTTATTAAGGGTATTTGTGTCAAAAAAAAAGGGTTGGAATACAATTGTTAATTTTATTTTAATGGGATAAGAATGTCAATTGAATATTGGAAAGAGACGGCAGCTGATATTTCCTCATTGAAAATATATTATTGTGTCATTTAAGTATTAGGGTTGAGTCTTCCATCTCCTGATGAGTACCCTAACGTGCGCTCCAGTTGACGAGGAAGTGGCTATATCTCTCCAGTCTCTTAAGCTTGGCCTCTATCTTCCCATCCGGCCTTTCTTTCAATGGTTGTTTATTGACCTAAATGTGGCTCCCATTCAGTTTAACCCTAACTTTTAGAGTTTCGTGTCTAGGTGTTATGCCTTGTTGCATGAACGGAGCTTAGGGATCATTCGATTGATGAACTCCGTTCTTTGTGCAGCATGATCATTAACCTTGCACGGAAAGGGGTCTATTACTTACGTTCTTAGGATGTCTTCTTGAACCCGATCCCTTTTTATACCATTAGTGATAAGGGGTGATATCAGAGGTGGTTCTTCACTTCAGGTGATTGGGGTTCTGAATCCTATTGCTATCAACAGCAAAGGTCTCCAATTCTCTTCTCCATTCTTTCCCTTTTCTCGCCTTTTTCTTTTCTATTTTTGCCTCTTGTTTTGGTTTGTTGAAGGGCCATTTTCTCCCCTTTTATTTTTGATAACGTTTGTTTTTGTAGTTGTTGACGCTTGGAGTAAATAGGACATTACCCTAGGCTCGACTAAGGGAGAATAACGAGCTTGCTACCACGAAACCCATTGTGAGCGAAACCCCTAGCGTTGCTAGGACAAAGTCAAGGACACTTTAATTTTCGTAGGTCAGTTGTGCCCATCTTTTGTTTGCTACTTTTATCCTCTTTTCTTTCGTTCTTTTTCTTATCTCTCGTTTACTCTCTCTAAGCATGTATTCAAGTCATTCATCCCAATCATTGAAGAGAAAGGCTAAGGGGCTTAGTGAAGAGGAGGATTGGCGTGAGGAGATCAAGATGCCTTTTCAATCGAGATTTCAACTTCTTCAGAGCCCTCTGACATGGTTCAGGTTCAGTTCGTGATAGACTATTTCTACCAGTACGTGTCCAACGATTACGTTTGCAAGACGATTTTAGCCTCTTCTGCTTGAGCTCTGGGCCAAGCTACTACACAAAGCTTCTGCAGTTGTTGTTACTGTCCCCAAATTTGTTTTTGTTTTTATTTTATTTTATTTTATGTTTTAAATTGATTGGAGTTTTACAGTTTTTGCTTATCAATTTCGAAGAATGTTGTAGTTTAATTTTGATTTTCCCTTTTTTTTTGTGGGGCGTGTGCGGGCGCTCGGTTCGTAAGCACGTTTATACCGTCCGATTTGTTTTTGTACGGTTTGTAATTTTGAGTAACTTTTATATCTTGATTTTTGTTATAAAATTTTTGGATGATGTTATAATAATATATTATTTTATTTAAGTCGGTTATAACCGACTCACTTTGTCTATATATACGTAAAGCTTCAGTGTTAAAAATGATATATGCTTTTGCCTTCTACTTTTGTTTTCTACTCTGGTGCTCTTACTGCTTCTCATCTCTCTCTCTGCATTTATTGCTTTTGTTAAATTTATTGCTTTTGTTCCATCTCTCGCCTCTCTCTCCCTGATCTCACTTTTTACATTCAAATCTCAACCTAGTCCCTGGTAATTTCTCTTTTAATCCTCTGATAACTACTACTTTAATTCTATTCATTTATTTTAATCTCATAACACGTTATCAGCACGATCTTGAACCTGAAGTTCTTGATATTCTGACTCTAACTCTAACTGAGAAGTTTGGCTATGCCAACCCAATATATGTATGGCTCTGCCGACTCAACCAATGTACGACTCTGCCGACTCAATTATTATTATCATGCATTATAGACCTAACTATTTAATTTTATTTATTTACTTATTGTTATATACTATATGTGCAGCTTTGTTACTATTATTTACTGGTTTTATTATGTATCTCATGCACGGCTATGTCGGCTCAATATATTATTTATATTAACTAATTGCTTAGTTATTTCTTTTATATTTTATGGTTTTCTATTCCTTTTAATTTATAATATACTAGAACCTGAAGTTCTGGATTTTAATCAATGGAATCTAAAGTTCTAAATATTTATTGTTAAAACCTGAAGTTATTATTTTTGACCTGAAGTTCTAAAAATATATATGAAATTTTTTTGGCAACCTGAAGTTTCAAATATATTCATAATTTGAATATAATATTAATATTATTTATCATTTTGATTATGTCACTAATTGTGATATTTTATGTATATAGCCATGTCAAATATCGCAAAACCAGAATTTGCTCTACTGGATATATCAAGAAATAACTATCTTTCATGGATCCTTGATGTAAAGTTGTATCTGCAGTCCAAGGGTTTAGCTGATACAATTAGAGATAATAATGAAACATCTCTACAGGATAAAGTAACTACAATGATCTTTATCCGACGTCATTTACATGAAAGCATGAAAACCCAATACCTCACAATTAAAGATCCACTGACTCTGTGGAAAAATCTAAAAGACAGGTATGATCAACAGAAAACTATCGTCCTCCCCAGAGCCCGGCATAAGTGGAGTAATTTAAGACTCCAAGATTTCAAATCAGTCGCTGATTATAATTCTGCCCTGTTTAAGATAACCTCACAGCTGAACTTGTGTGGTGAAATACTGACTGATGCAGATCTATTGGAAAAGACATATACTACTTTCCATGCATCTAATGTGCTCCTGCAGTAACAATATAGAGAATGCAGGTTTACAAAATACTCTGAGTTAATCTCATGTCTCTTAGTGGCAGAACAAAACAATGAGCTTCTGATGAAAAATCATGAACTCCATCCAACTGGTGCAGTTGCACTTCCAGAAGCAAATGCTAGCACAAGCAAAGGCCGTGGACGTGGACGTGGTAATCATGGTCGTGGAGGGTATAAATTTTCAGGTAATCGAAACCAGAAAAACATCTCTCAAAAGTGGAATGTTTATAATGCTAAACATAACAAGGGCAAAAATGTAGAGAAAAATGCCCCTAAAAATTATGAAGATGTTTGTTTCAGATGTGGCATGTCTGGGCACTGGTCTCGTACTTGTCGTACAGCTAAGCATTTGGTTGATCTGTATCAAGCCTCTGTAAAGGGGAAGGAAGTAAAAGAGAAGGAAAAGAAAATTGATACAAATTTTGCAGATCAAGGTGATGATCCTATAGATATCACAAGCTTGGACTTATCGGATTTTCTTGATAATGCAGATGGAAAAATGGATTACTCAATTGGTGATGGAGATATCCATACCAATTAGAAAGTTGCCTAGTTAACATAATCATGTTTACTTTTGTTATGTTAGTACATATTTTTGTAATCTTCTAGAAGTAAGATAATTTATTTTGACTTGTATTTTGTTATCAATGATGTACTAACATATGGTTTATCTAATGAAAGACGGCTATGGATGAATTATCTATTCTAAAAAAGGAAGGTGCAGATATATGTATTGTCGACAGTGCAACAACACATACTATTCTTCAGAATAAGAAATATTTCTCAAATTTGTCAGTAACCAAAGCCAAGGTAAATACTATATCAAGTCCTGCAGATCTGGTCGAAGGTTCTGGAAGAGCCATAATCTTATTAACAAATGGTACTAAATTATATATAAATGGTGCATTATACTCAAGTAGATCTAGAAGAAATCTACTTAGTTTCAAATATATACATAGTAACGGATATCATATTGAAACTACAAATGAGAAAAATGTTGAATATTTATGCATCACGAAAATTATGTCGGGCCAGAAGCTAATTGTAGAAAAACTCAGAGCTTTCTCATCTGGGTTGTATTATACAATTATGAGATCAATTGAAACTTATGTAGTTTCAAGCCAGAAGCTCTTAAAACCAATAACATTTTGACTTTGGCATGATCGTCTTGGTCATTCAGGATCTACGATAATGCGTAGAATCATTGAAAATTCTCATGGGCACCCATTGAAAAACCTGAAGATTCCATTATCCAATGATAATATATGCACTGTCTGTTCACAAGGAAAATTAGTATTTAAACCATCAATTTCTAAGGTTGGTTTTGAATCTTCATCTTTTCTACAAAGAATACAATGAGATATATATGGACCTATTCATCCGTCCAGCGGACCATTCTGTTATTTTATGGTATTAATTGATGCATCAGCAAGGTGGTCACATATATGTTTGTTATCCAGTCGTAACATTGTTTTTGCTAGATTGCTTGCTCAAATCATTAGACTCCGAGCACAATTTCCAGATTATCCAATCAAGAGCATACGACTAGATAATGCTGGTGAGTTTACATAAAAAACATTTGATGATTATTGCACATCAATCGGAATTGATGTTGAACATCCAGTCCCACATGTACATACCCAGAATGGTCTAGCAGAATCATTCATCAAACGTATCCAGGTGATTGCTAGAACTTTATTGTTACAAACCAAATTACCGGTTTCTGCTTGGGGACATGTTGTTTTACATACAGTAACATTGATTCGACTTAGGCCCGCAACTTATCACCAGTACTCTCCATTACAACTTGTACTTGAGTACCAACCTGATATTTCTCATTTACGCATTTTTGGTTATGCTGTACAGGTCCCTATTGCTCCTCCTCAGAGAACCAAAATGGGAACCCAACGTCGTTTGGGAATATATGTTGGTTTTAATTCACCTTCAATTATCAGATATCTTGAACCACTGACAAGTGATCTTTTTACTGCCCGTTTTACAGATTGTCATTTTGACGAGACAACTTTTCCACCATTAGGGGGAGGAAAAATTTCTCCTGAAGAGAAGCACAAGAAAAATGTAACTATCGGAGAGAAAAATGAGTTATCATGGAATGTGACAACAATATCTCATTTGGATCCTCGCACTACCCAATATGAAAGTGAGGTACGAAGAATAGTTAATCTTCAGATGATTGCAAATCAGTTGCCAGATGCATTTACTGATGCTGCTAAAGTGACAAAATCATACATACCAGCTGCTAATACACTAGCTAGAATAATTGTTCCTATAGAACAATGTAATCAGAACGCAGCAAATGAATCATCTACTACACGTCAGAAGCGTGGTAGACCAATGGGCTCAAAAGATAGTATTCCCCGGAAACGGAGAATGAAAAATTCTGATTCTTTTGAAAATAATACTCAAGCTACGAAATCCATTCTCTCTGAAAAATCAACTCCAGAAAAGTTGCCACTCCCTGAAGAGACTGAAACCCCCAAAGAGGCACAAACACTTGATGAGCAACAAAATTCTGAAAATCAAGAAATTTCAATCAATTGTGCCGAAGGTATGTGGAATCATAATGAAATAATCATCGATGATATATTTTCATATACAGTAGTTTTGAAAGTTATGAACGATGATTATGAACCACATACTGTTAATGAATGTAGACAAAGACATGATTGGTCTGAATGGAAAGATGCAATTCAAGCAGAATTAAATTCCTTAGCCAAACGTAAAGTCTTTGGACCTGTAGTCCAAACGCTTGAAAATGTCAAACCTGTTGGATACAAATGGGTATTTGTACGGAAACGTAATGAAAAACATGAAATTGTAAGATATAAAACAAGGCTTGTTGCACAAGGTTTCTCACAGAGACTAGAAATTGATTATGATGAGACGTATTCACCAGTGATGGATACAATTACTTTTAGATTCTTGATCAGTTTAGTAGTCTCAGAAGGACTCGAAATGCGGCTTATGGACGTAGTGACAACATATTTATATGGGTCACTTGATACTGATATCTATATGAAAATTCCTGAAGGATTTAAAATGCCTGAAGCATACAAATCAAAAGCTAACAATGTTTATTCAATTAAATTGCAACGATCCTTGTATGGATTAAAACAATCTGAGCGAATGTGGTATAATCGTCTTAGCAAATACCTAACAAATTAAGGATATATTAATAATCCTATATGCCCATGTGTATTTATAAAGAAAATAGAATCTGGATTTGCCATTGTTGTAGTTTATGTTGATGATATGAATTTAATCGGAACACTTGAAGAGCTCCGAAAAACTGCTGACTATTTAAAAAGAGAATTTGAGATGAAAGATCTGGGACAAACGAAATATTGTCTCGGCTTAGAAATTGAGCACAAATCACACGGAGTACTTATCCATCAATCAGCATATATTGAAAAAATCCTAAAACGGTTCAATATGGATAAAGCTCACCCATTGAGTACCTCTATGGTTGTTGGATCTCTTGATCCTAAGAAAGATCTATTTCGACCTAAAGAAGATGATGAACAAATACTTGGTCCAGAAGTATCATATCTAAGTGCAATTGGTGCCTTATTATATTTAGCACAATGTACTAGGCTTGATATTGCTTTTTCAGTAAATTTGTTGGTCAGGTTCAGTTCTGAACCAACACGGCGTCATTGGAATGGTATTAAACATATTTTACGTTATCTTCATGGAACAACATATTTGGGGTTATTCTATTCAAAATCTAATAGTGATGCAGTTTTGATTGGTTATGCTGATGCTGGATATCTTTCAGATCCTCACAAGGCTCGTTCACAAACTGGGTACATTTTTACTTATAATGATACAACAATTTCATGGCGCTCAACAAAATAGACTTTGGTTGCCACATCCTCCAACCATTCTGAAATTCTTGCACTGCATGAAACGAGCCGAGAATGTATATGGTTAAGATATATCATTCACCATATTCAAAGTACATGCGAACTATCTACTGCTTCAAATTCCCCCACAATCATATATGAAGATAATGATGTATGTATTGCTCAAATCAGAGGAGGATACATCAAAGGAGATAGAACCAAACATATCTCACCAAAGTTCTTTTATACTCATGAGCTCCAACAAAGTCAGCAGATTGATGTTAAACAAGTCCGCTCCCCAGATAATCTCGCAGATTTATTCACCAAAACATTACCAACATCAACATTCGAGAAATTGATTTATGGCATAGGAATGCGTCGAGTATGTAAATTACATAATTAATTTTGAAGCATTTTTCAGGGGGAGTATATTAAATCAATGTGGACATATGTGCACTGTACTCTTTTTTCCTTTGATCAGGTTTTATCCCACTGGATTTTCCTGACAAGGTTTTTAATGAGGCAGTCATTTTAAGCACATCCAAATATTATTAAATCCAGAAGATTATAATATTTTTGATCCAGCAGATCACAAAATATCTTTTGTTTAGATGTTTATTTTATTAAGTTTTTACAAATATATTATAATGATATCATCCAAGGGAGAGTGTTATAAAATTTTTGGATAATATTATAATAATATATTATTTTATTTAAGTCGGTTATAACCGACTCACTTTGTCTATATATACGTAAAGCTTCAGTGTTAAAAATGATATATGCTTTTGCCTTCTACTTTTGTTTTCTACTCTGGTGCTCTTACTGCTTCTCATCTCTCTCTCTCCATTTATTGCTTTTGTTAAATTTATTGCTTTTGTTCCATCTCTCGCCTCTCTCTCCCTGATCTCACTTTTTACACTCAAATCTCAACCTAGTCCCTGGTAATTTCTCTTTTAATCCTCTGATAACTACTACTTTAATTCTATTCATTTATTTTAATCTCATAACAATTTTTACTTTTTAAACTCACGATTTTTATAACTTATCCTTGGATTGTAATCTAATGACTATAAACCAATCTTATATCTGTACTGATTTGGTATTATTGTATACCCTCTCTCTCTATATATATATGTATTGTATGTATCAATCAATCTTAATATCTATATATGTAGTAAAAGATAATAAATAATTAATTATTTAGAGATAATAACGAAAGAGTCAGAAAGAGATAAGAGTTAATAAGTATATAATCTAAGTCTAAATTATCACAACAAAGTTGCATAAAAGAAACCATAAAATCAAATTAGTATAACATGAAAAGGAATATAGAAGTTTAAAGTGTGGCGACATTTTTATATCCTTGTAAAATTTGTGAATCCACTCCAAATTTGTAATTTTTTAGCGAAAACTCCAATATAATCCCTATTGTGAACGACTAAAAACGACATAAAGCCTTGTTTGGCAAGCAGAATTGAATTGTATTATTTTGATGAGATTAAATTAAATTGGATAGAATAGAATTGGATCGGATAAATTAATATTGTGATATGTTTGGTACTGTATAGAATTGGATTAAAAATAATATTGTTCATTGTTTGATCTTTTATGAGATTGGACAAAAAATACTTTGTATTTTATTATTCTTATAAAATAAAACTAAAAATATTAATTATTTTAAAAAGTAAAATTTAACTCTTTAAAATTAATTTTAAATAATATTTATTTTATTATTATTGAAATATATTACTATTTAATATTTTAATAAAGTATATAAAAATAATATTAAAAATAAATTTAATGTTTTATATAATTAATATAAGAAAGAAAATAATGAAAAAGCAAAAAAAAAAAAAAAAAGTATCCCATATTGGTGGGAGTAAGTTAAATTTATTCCATTAATATGGGATAAAATAGTTGCATGGGACTGGAGAAAATCCAATCTCATGCAACCATCAAATAAGAAATTTGATTAGAATTTATCTAATCCTAATTCAATTCCTTACAACAAATTAGAGGGTAATAGTTGAAATTCGGCCCCAACTCATTCTATAAAATTTGTAACTATCACCCCTCTAGTCTCCTATTTCCAAAGCCATTAAAGTATATAAGAAAATTCCCTTAATTCACAAACCAAAATGGCCTCAAATAAGATTTTCATCTTCATCCCTAACAACTTTGAATGACTGTTGTCATTAGATTGAATGTTGAAAACTTGAAATAATTCAAGCACGAAAAATAAGACTGTTTTTCTGATCTTGAGGGTGCCTCCTTTTCTCTTTCTCAAAAGTCAAAACCTTTGATCTTCAAACAAATTTTCCTATTTTTTTAACTTATTTTAAAGAAAATTTTAAAAATTAATTTTTTAGAAAAAATGTAAAATTTAAATTTTATTTTTAAATTAATCTCTACTATCTATCAGATAATGGACAGTGAAGATTTTTTTAAACTATTCGTTATTCTTAATTTCTATTTATTTTTTATAATTATAAATAAGAGGTCCAAACAAAAATTAAAGGATGACTCAAACTGTAAAACAGGTAAGTGATGAAAAAAAGGCACTTGTACTTCTATAAAGCTACATGCATGATGCAAAAATTAAAATTTTTCAATGATCCAAAAATATAGTCCGGTAAGCTTTAAAGAAAAATTGACTCTCATAATTTATTAAGAAAACTTTACAAATATACTATTAGATATGTAATTAAGCTACTAATTCGATAAGTACACATGTAACATGGTTTGATTAACATCCAATATAAAAGTCCTCCCTTAACAAGCTTAAATCATAAATAGGAGACCCAAAGAAAAAGGCCAACCCATGTCGAGGAGGGAGTCCTTTCCAGAAGCATAAACAGTACGAGAGGCCTCAACGGCTATAAAGGGTTTAGTTAAAAACTAAACTTTTTGTGAAGACCCATTTGAGAAATGACCATTTTTTTATAAATCTTTACAGTGTGGCTTTTTTTGAGCAAAAATACCCTTGATTACTCAACCTAATTACAACTGACCCATGCCTTTTGTGTGTGTGACAATAACTCTTTGTCTACCAAACTTGTCACTCTCTTTCTCCTTTCCCAACTTTTTTCTCTCATTCTCGTTCTAGGAATCCCAACCCACTGTCCGAAGTCCTCACCTTCGCACATCCACCGACCACCGTCGCACCTCATCTCCACCCACTGTCGATCAATCTCTCACTATCCAACAACTTTCTTTAACCTTTGCACCTCCAACCACCGACGTTTACTATCCGAGTAGCTAATCTTTTTGTTTGACAGTTATACGTCTTAATCGTCGCATCTTACCGATCTCTGACCTCCATTCGCCACCATCCGATTGCCTGGTCTGCTTGACTCTCAACTCCGGAGAAGAACAGGTACCCTTTTTTTTTCATTATCTATCACAAACCCTAGCATCACCTTTTCTTCTCCCTCACAACCCCCTTTTCTTCTCTCCCTTACACCTTATTTTCTCCATCGTCATCATATATCACCATTTGGTTTACTCAACTGCATCTCTCTCTCTCCATCGTCGTCGTATATCACCGTCTGGTTTGCTCAACTACAGGACTCTCTCTATCATCGTCGTGTCAACTCTGATTTGCTTGACTACGCTTCTCTCACTCTGGTTTGCTTAACTATGTTTACTTGTTTTCTGTTAACTCTGACTTCTCTCTAACATCAACTCTCAATTCGCAGGTTTCTTTGCAGCTTGTTGATTGACAGCCTCTCTCCTTCAATGTTGCCCATCTCAATCAGTAAGTCTCTATTACATTTCTATTTTTGAAAGGATTTAAGCAACTAGGTATGATTTTGTTTTGGATTCTCAATGGTTTTGTGATCAAATTTGGTGACGTGGGATTTGAATTATGGTGTTTTGTTTTGCTTTGTTGTACTTGATTAAAATATTTAAAAGGAGAGTGATAGAAAGTAAGCTTCATATTGAAAACAGAATTTATTTTATGAATTTATGAGCAATTTATTAATTGTTGACTTTATTATGGATGATGAGTATGTTTTTGTTTCCTTATTAGGATAATAAGTGTTCAGGTGCATTTGTTTTAGTGTTTTGTTGGTTGAAGGAAAAAATTCAGTGAATAATGACTTGGATTTGGTATAATCGAGTGTTATTTTGATTGTCTGGTATAAGATTATGTGAGTTTAGTTTTGGATTATGATATATAATTTATTTTAGTGGACATTTGCATTTGAACATGATTTAGGTTTAGATTTGAATAATGACTTAGGTTTTTTGCATGAAAATTGAGAATTTTTGGGTTGATCGATTGAGTTGCTATTCACGTTTTTTGGTAAACACCTGATATGATTTGGATATTTAATCTCCTGTTGTTACCAGTAGTATGAGCTGGAAAAATTGAGGGAAGAATTGTTGGCCAACAAGGTTCACATGCTTCAAGTGCTTATCTTACATAATGAGGTGCTTACTATTCTTATGTAATGGAATAATGATGTGAAATTCTCTTCAATTTTGTATTATAGGAGCATATCTCAGGCAAATGAAGACGCATTGAAGCAATTGGAATTTTCTCACAAAAACTTCAAGACTGAGGTACTTCCTATGTTTTGAGCTCTCAATACTAAGTTTAAGAAATATTTCAACTAATCTGCTCTAAAATTTGTTATTTAAAAATATTTGTTAGGTGGAGAATTTGAAGAAATCTTTAGAAGCTAAAATGATTTCATTAAGAGAGAGGATCATGGAGCTTGAAAAAGAAAATATTTTTTTACTGTGTTATTTAAAGCTGAAAATGTTATTCCTGTGTTTTTCTTTTACTTCTGTTTTTAAATATGAGAAGCTCCGGAGTAGAAACTAGTGTTAGACCTTTTGGTAAATTCAGTGATTACATAGCAGCCAATGGTAAGGACGTAATGAAGTATTTTTCAATACTTCCATTGCATTTTGAGAAATGTAACCAATATGAGAGAATGCAATTGAGCTTGTACAACCATTTTTACATTAGATTTTTAGTATTTGGAAAAGTTGGTTCTATTCCATGTATGATAGTTGATGAAATTGAATGATGTATTACTATGGTACATTAATTTCATGAATGAACGCTCTTGATTTACTGTTGTTAGCTGCTTTATTTTTTCAAATGAGACAACATCAGCAACTTCTGGACTATACTCTTAGCATCCTTATATTGCTTGTTTTACTTGTAAGATCATTTGGTGTAGTTATGATTAAATTTTGCAGGATTTTATGAAGTGGAGTGCTACTCAAGTGTTCAGCAACGCTTTGATGAAAACAAGGTGAAATGATACTAATAATTCCAAGCCCCCACACAACAAGTGGCCTACTTATTTTTGTGAAAGTAATATAAGCCTCTTGCAAATAGGTACCCTATTGTATTTCTCATTGTTGAAATACTCATTAATTAAAATAATGATTTTTTTAAATGTTATTCCCCTTATAATGGATGTTAAGCCTTTTCTAGATTCCTCTTATAATGGATGTTTAGTCTTCACCTCTAAGCATTGTGAGTTCAACCTTTGAGGTTTGATTTGATTGATTACTTAATATGAACCACTTTTGTGTTAGCTTTTCCTACTTTGCTTTACGATGATGAGATGATTTCAAAGTGTACTCTTAAACATATCACATTATTGACCATGCAATAAATATATCGCTATGAGAACATCCGGTAACAACAAAAACCTGCAAGCATATAAGCTATAGAGAAATTTCATCACTATTTTTCTACAACATGACAACAGCAGACTGATCCTCCCTAGATGAATGTTGATGAGTTCTTGAGCAAAATCAAACTAGTATTTCCAAGTCTTACGAAGCACTTTGATAGTGCAGCTTCTATCCTTCAAGAAGCTAAGATAATTGCACTAAATGGTTGCATAAACAATAGAATATTCACTCATCTTGGTGCCTTTTCTTTTGTTTAAGCAGTATTAAGTATAGGTATATATTGTGCCCCTATTAACATATGTTGTTTATCTATGATTCATCATTTCACCTCATTTGTAATTACGTTTGCTCCTTGCAGCATGTTCTTACTCTGTTATGCTGGCTTCAGAATGTATTCTTATTCTGGAATCTGTTGTAATCTCACTTTTTTGGATTGCACTTCTATTTTAATGTTGCTTTCTGTTAATGCATTTTTTGTTGGATGTCAGAGTTCTGCTAGTAGACAATTAGTACTTTGAGATCTCTATATATTAAAATAATTTTGGTTTTTTTATAGCATTATTGGCCACTACGGTGTGGCATACATTTCAAAAGATGTTAGTTTTTAGCTTCAATTAGGTACTAACTATTTTCTCTTGCAGTTATGCTAATAACTTTTTTACCTAGGGAAGATTAGGACAATTCAGTTGGAGTAGACAGATGCAAAAGAATCCTTCATGCAACAGTTACTAGGAAAGCTGCTATTGCAGCTCTTGGTTTCGGAGTTCAATGCAACAACTAATTCAATCATTGTTCATTGACTGGTAGAAGAAACTCGTTAGAGGACTTTTTTCATGCAGAAAGGCATGGAAAAGTCTTTAAGACCATATTTTGATTTAACAAATGTAAGTTTTAGTTTTCCCTTTTTAACCATGGATTTTAATTCTTCAGTTAACAACATGGTTAAATATATATATTTGTATACATAGTTGGCTTAAATGGACCACGAAAAGAAGGTAAAATTACTTGTGTTGTGGCCATTATCCTTAAATATAGTTATTTGTTCATGTATTTTATCAATATTTTTTTCATGCATTCTTAATGATCTCTACGTCGATTGAACTCGATTTATGCGAGTGCTAATATTTTCCTCTTTCTCTATAATTACTTAAAGTTTTTAACCCACAATTAATCTAACATCATGGTTTGTGATTTGCTATTGCTGAAAGATGGCGTCTTGCCATTACATCATTTTCTCATCAATTGATTTGCATTAATCTAACCTAATGGTAGTAATTATTTCAAAGGTTGTGTGCATTGGGGATTTGTAGCTCTTTACCTTTGTTGCTGAAAAGGTTCAACAGCAAGAGCGAAAGCTCACAAGACACATTGCTGAGGAAAATGATGATGAGTTCTAAACAAAAATAATAAACCTGGAATGCATTCAATCACATCTATTTGGTTCGTGGAATGTTTTCTTGGAGCTAAGAATCTACTTTCCTTGCTTTTGTTGGCTATCATCAGTCTGATAGATAGCTCTTACCTTTCCAGCTTATGCCATAGGTCTTCTATATTAAAACCTGAGCAACAAATGGTATACTGTTCTGTGTTCAATTTAGTGTGTTGCTCATATCTGACTCTGCCCTTTGATGTTAATTTATTATACTTGCAATTGCATTATGTGATCATTTGATGCATAGATGTTGTTAATTCCATTTTGGGATGATTTGATTTCGAATAAATAAATTTCATCAACCAAGTTTCAAAATGACCATTTCTGCTTTTATTTTGTTTAATGAACAAACTTATCAATCTAGTCTCAGTCATTACATTGATTTCATTAAATAAATGATGATCCAATGGTTACAAGCAATATTCATAGAATTTTGCCAAGTGAACTAATTTCAGTAGCAAGTACATGCGCATAAAATACACATGCTAGGAAGCAAACAAAGCAACCAGTTGTCGTAGGGATTAGGATGAAGGAAAAATTGATTTTTTTAATTTAATGCGGAAACGTGGATTTTAATAAATTTTTCCAAATAAAAACACGTCCAATCGATGCTAGTAATAACAATTCAATAATTAAATTAATAAGATCGAATCTTACCTTGCATGAAGATTGAATTGATCCCTTTTGATTCGCAAATTCTTTACCACCCGATCTTCCTTGCTATGACTCTTTACAAAAGAAACTGTGTATGGGCACAATCTCAAAGAATTATATCATGAAATCTTTTTAATTAATTGAATTTTTTTGGTTCATGTAGCCAAAAATTCTCTCTCTTTTTCTCTACCTCGTTACCAATATAAAACACATTTTTTATAATGGTAAGTTAGAGTTTTCTAATTTAATAAGGAATACAATTTCCTAATTAAATTGAAAAACTTAATTCAAATCCAATATGGAATCAAATTTCTTATTGGTTTAAAACTCTTTACTTTTAATTTAATATGAAATCTAATTCCTATTAAATTAAAACTTCTTTAATCTAATTTAATATGGAATCTAATTCTAATTAAATTAAATTACCATTTCCATTAATTAAAAGATTTTTCATTAAATTAAATTATTCTAAATCATTTATAATTTAATGACACAATTTAAAATTAAACTCTTAATCTCTACAAATAATTAAATAATTAACAATTAATTAAATAATTACTTATATTTAAATAATCAAATTATTTAAACTTTTCGTGAACGTGTTCATAAAATTGTATGTACACTTATAATTGGACAATTCAATTATATTCTTCCCTTTGTTTCTTTTTATGGTTCTGAGCTAGCGAGGGGATCAAATGGACCTACAATTTGAGCTCCAATAATATCGAAATTATTAATTAAACTTTTTAATTAAATAATTCACTATTATTAACCTTAAAGTTACTCCACTAAAAACTTAATATTGCACTCTCAAAATTGTAGATGTTTTATACAATCTGAATTTTCAGTGTCCATCGATTTAATTATTTCATATGGTTCGATCCTCCACGAGTTGAGCTAGGTCATTAAAGTCCGTTATACCTCTCTAATTATATCTTATTCCATTAAATACCATTGATTCTCTAATGAACAATATATTCATAACAACTTATGAATTTATCTTTCCATTTATTTACAAATAGAAAGTTGAGCGCTCTTATTGTTCAAGACCCGAATCAACATTTAAGAGAACTACTCATCTACTTCTCGCAAGAAGGAGTGGATTCCACTATTGTATAGAATGTTCTCAACCACTTATTAAATCACATCTCCAAAGCACGAAGCTTATTGACCGTAAATCTATAACAGTCTCACCCATGTAAATCAAAAGATATGACTCAACAAATAGGAGTTCATAAAACACTCAGGATTAAGATCAATCCATATATGATCATTTAGTTAATAAATATGAATTTCTTTATTTAACGGATATTAATAAGAAATTCATTTTATTATAGTCTAGTCCTATATAATATCTATTATATAAGGTGCCTAAATTTTCATATCGTTACATGAACAATCCCGGATAAAATTATAGTATCAAATACAAAATGGATCGCAGCTGTGGATTTACCACAAGTAAAGTACCCAGCTTTGTTTGCTTTCTACGGACTCTTTAAATTACTGATCTCAAATTAAATCCTCTTATATATAACATTTATATACTTAGTTTGAGACTACATAAGTAACCATAGATGTTACATGATATTTGTATGAAGCAAACATTTCATAAATGCACATCTAATTGAATAAAATAAATATATTTTATTATTTAATTTAAATATTTACAAATTACAAGCTCTTAGGGCATATTACCCTAACATAGGAAACGACGTTGGTTCAGTAGCTGGTTGATCATTATTTCTTATCCGAATCCTTGCAGAGTAAATTCCTATCTTTGGAATGCTTTTTCCGAGTTAGTGTATCAACACTTTATGTGTCACTTTTAAGCATTTTTGGTGACATTTTTCTTACTTCTGTTTTCTTTTGATATGTAGAAATTAACGAGCAGTGACCTATGTAATGCCATAGCATTGGATGTGATCCAAAATAGGAATGCACATAAAATAGAAGAAAATTATTGCTAATTGCAATGATTCTTGTTTACATTTTGAAAAGCCAATCGAGAACAGATGATATCATAGATGAATTTTAAGTTAAAATTATAGGTTATTAGTTGCTCAAAATAGCAGTGGTATATAATATCAATGATGTAAAAGTATGATTGTGATTAAGAGGAATTAGTTTATGTTAACACTTAATTTCGGTCAACTTAGTTCTTTAAGCCCAATACTTGCAATACAACAAACCACACGCGAAACCAGAATGACCAAGACCAAAACAAGTAAAACACAACAGGTTTTTACGTGGTTCGGCAAAACAATGGCCTACGTCCACGACAATTACCCTTTATCTCTCTCAGAGTAATTGTATTTTACTTCACTCTCTCCTTTACACTGAATTTTATCTCCTATTTATAATGGAGATGTTACAATTGGAATTGGCTTAAGAATCTTATAGATAAGGTAAAAAATAATATACATTAATTGAGATAATATCTTCCAAGATTATCTCTACCGCATATATAGCAATTGCCAAGAGTGTCATGATTTGATTTGCATGAAAATAGGTAAGTTGACTCCTTTCTTGATTTGAATTGATTCGCCGTCCAGAAGGTCAACAAGTCAACTCTAGCGAACAGCTTGTTCAACGATCAGATATCGCCTCTGACGAGCAGCTTACCCCAACAATCAGATGTTGCACCAAACGTGTGGACTATTTCAACGACCAGATGTAGTATCAACGAGCAGACTGTTTCAACGACCAGACGTTTCCACTATCAAGTAGATTCAACTATCCTTCTGTCTATCGAGCAGACGCGAGGGCTTCCTAATTGCTGGGATAACTTCTAAAGGGCATTTATCGAGCAGCCTTTTGTTTACAAACAGATTATCTTTATGCTTTGTTAATCGGTCAAACCTTCAGACAGTCAATCTGGTTATTCAGCGATTTAAAGCGGTCAACCACATAATCAAGTATGTTCGGGTACACAGACTAGCAGACGACCATATGCTCTTCCCTTTGACCTTTGACTAGTTTGACCTGCACTTTTTGGACTTCTCCTCATAGAACAATACAATGGGCCTCATCCTTAGGCATTTTCCAAAACACCAAAATACCCACAACACTAGTCCCCTTGTTTTTCAGTACATTCTTTGTACTGGAAACAACATTCTCGTACCCAGAGTACTTTTGGCAGGATATGAACCGTCGTCTTTTTCAAATATCAACCAACTCGTGCTACGCGTCATTTCCCTATGCGTCAGTTCCCTGTGCATCATGTGTCGTGTGCTTATTAATGCGTGCATTTAATGCACGTCTCCTCACTGGCGGCTCATGATGGCAAAATCGTGGGTTTCGCGCCACATCACTAGATCAATGACAGTTACGCAGTTGTATTGATCTTGACGATTGGTGCTAAAAGGCAACAACTACATATAAACTCCCAGTCGATTCATTTTCTTCTTTTACCCATCACTTTCGAAGACAGACACTTTACTGCTTCCAATTTTCCCTTGTCCGCCATCACTTTCCTGCATCTTCTTCTTCCTTGCTAGCGGAACCTTCCATATTCAAGGTAACTTCTCATAATCTTTCTCAATATTTTTAACTATGATTGGTGCTTGCATTTTGCTTGAGTACGTATGCATAAGTTTCTGTTATTTGCAAGTGTTTTTGTTGCATCTTTGACATAATTTATCTTGGAGAGCCTGAAGTAGATTTTTCGCTTAGTCTTTTTAAAATTTTACCTACACATGCCATTCCTTGTTGGCATTCGTCTGGTACCCTTACTATGGTAGGGTTAAGAGTCCATTGGTTGGTTCAATGTTCCCTGTAATCCGTTAGGCTTGTAAATAGGGCTCCTCTTATGCCTGGTAGCCCCTTTTGCACGCGCGACTAGTCTTAAAAAAGTAGGAATAACCTTGAACACTGAATTCTGATCTGTTTTCTACGACCTGATTTCCCTGTTGCTTTTGTAGATGTCTGGTCGTAGTCGTCGCGGTCATAAAGTGGGGTCTACTGATGCGGCCTCCGAAGAGGAACTTAGCCGAGTCAGGAATACTGACACTACGACTTTACCCTCCGGGTGCCGTGCTATGGTGCCGAAGACCCACGATCACGCAGCCTACCCGCCTAAGGGTTTCTTTTCTATAAGTCGCCAGCATATAGAAGCTGTCTTTAGATTCCTAGGTCACCCTTATTTGGTCGCCCTTCTGAACGATCTCAACCTAGACCCTTTTCAGCTTACTCCTAATTCTTATGCTCATCTTACTGCCCTAGCTTCAATTTTTCTCAAAAATGGTCTTCCTCCTCCGACTCCTACGATGATCTAACATCTTTTCTTGTTTAAGAGCACTACGGGTCCTAAATCCGAGAAGAAGGACGGATTTTATTACACCTCGGCCCGAAGTTCTCCGTACAAAATAAACCTCCCAAAGGGGGTTGTTAAGTCAAACGTAGGTGATTACAAATCACGATGGTTTTATGCATCATGCCTAACTTTGGCTGATCTCAAGAACTTTTCTTTTCTCCTTTCTCCTAGTAAGTATTCTTATATATTTATGTTTATTTTGCTCACATTCTGCTCGTTGCTAATATTCTTCCTTACGCAAACGTTGCCAAAAGTGAGATTCCTTTGTCCGATTAGGAGCTTTATTTATTGGAACGATTTTCTGAGGTGAAAACTCCTGCGGACGATCAACCGCCATCTGACCTCCTTTTCCAACTACACAGTCTTGCTCCTGCTACTCAACAAAAGTTATTAAACAAATGTTCCGACTTGGGAGCTTGCGAGGATAAAGAGATCTCTTCTGCTTTCGAGGCTTTTAGGAAGGAAATTCCGACTTCAGGAGAAAAACAAACTCCAGAAGTGGTGAGGCTCCATTTTGAACAGCCCTTACCCTGCCAGGCTTCATCTTCAAAGAAATTCGGACAGGCCGCTAGGGGTTTGGATACCCCACTGGCAGCTGAAGCTTCCACGGGGTCACATCTACAGAAAGATTCTGACGGGTCTCCTATTCGCTTAATGAGACAAAAATCAGTTGGGAGAAAGCCCTCGAATAAAGAGGCTCACAAAGACACCATTTCTCAATCAATTCCTGCTGCTAGCAGTTCACCGGCTGCTCGCTCTCGAAGCATTGACAAGGGCAAAGGAATTACCGAATCAGGGGCTGCAGAACCCCCCTTAAAGAGTCGAAAAACTCAGGAGACAGACCTTGTCACTGAAGAGCAAACCCAGGATTTTGATGCAGTGATATACTACAACGATCTCTTAGATCGGACGCCTCAATTCCTTGGCATGAAGAAGCCAACCCTATACAATGAAGAAATGAAGGGCGAGAGGCTAATCAATTACTTAGGCTTTCACAATATGCTCGTAAGTTCTCACACCCATTGCTATCAATTTTTTCTTCGTACTTCCTTGTTTTACTAATAGCTTGTTTCAGGCATCCATGACATATATAAAGCTCCTTAAAGAGATTTCGGATTGGCCCGAAGAGAAAGCTACCATGGAAGCGACTATAAACTCTCTGGAGGACGAGAAGAACATAATGCAAGAAGAAGTGAGTTCTCTCAAGCTGGAGGTTGAAAAGTCAAGGGAGGCTTTCCGCGATCTCTAGGGACAAGGAGATCGCAGAGCTGAAGAAGGCACTTCATCTTTCTCAGGATTCAGAGAAGAAATTGGAAGTGAAAAATGAGCAACTGAAAGGGGAGTTAGCCTTAAGCGAACATGGGGCGGCTGAAGCTAGGTTAGTCATGGAATCAATGAGGCAGGAGGTAATTTCCTTTAAGGAACAAATAGTCCTGGAGCGGGAACATACTGAGACCCCAGTCCGGGAGGCGGAGGAAAGAACAGGTAGTCTGTTCCTCGACAACCTATGGCTCAAACGACCAGACGTGGATGTTTCATTCTTTGGTCCTAAAGCTGTGGAAGAAGTGAAATCGTATACTCAAGAGGCTCAATCAAAAACCAATCTCCCAGCTTCCCAATCTGGTCACCTTCCCTCTGATAGTGCTGCTCCTACTAATGTAGGATCCTCCTCCAGCTGTCCCCGTTCAATTAATATCGACGATGGCAGCGGGGCTTCGGGCGAGCAGAATATCCCTCCTAGCAGTTAGAAATTTTTATTTGTTTTTCCAAACTCATGTTATAGACAATACTTGTGAATTGCTTATCATTATTTTTTATTCGCATATTTTTCTTAGTCACTTTGTTAAATCATGTAGACTGGAATAGTAATTAAATTCACTCGAACAGAGTAGGTGTGGGGACAGTTATCGGGCTGAAATTATCCTTTTTATGGCCCCTTACCTCTGCTCGGTCAAATATCCGGCCAACTCATTTGCCTTATAAAGTTGATTTATAAGTTGTCTTTTTTCCAGCATTTAAATTTATTCAAGCAGAGTAGGTGTGGGGACAGCTAGTGCGCTGAGATTATCCTTTTTAAGGCCCCTTACCTCTGCTCGGTTGATTATCTGAACAAACCATTTCTTCAGTTGGTTTTATAAGTTGTGTCAATTTTTCCCAGCGTTTAAACCCATAGATCAAATGTCCCTTCCAGAGCTTGCTCGCTTACAGGCTACATAGATCTTTCAGGGTTATTTCATAAGTCCACAGGCCATGAGCATTCCTTCCAGAGTTCGTTTGCTCATAGGTAATGCTAAGGCCTTCCAAGACATTTTTAGCTCACAGATGATGATTATACCTTTCAGAGCTCGGCTACTCACAAGCGGTAATCATATCTTTCAGAGCATTTGCTTACAGGTATCAATTGAACCTTTCAGAGTCTACTCGCTCACAGGTAGCAATTGAACCTTCCAAAGCATGAGTAGAAATAATAATCAGCCGAATATGAAACGATAAGGAATTTCCTTCTGAAGAAAATCTTTATTAACTTAACAGTTGTATTCATACAAACCAAACAATAAGTTATCAAAACATAAACTAAATAATTTAAACATAATATGGCTGAAGATTCTCGGCATTCCATGCTCGGGGAACTTCTGCTCCTTCCAGGTTAGTCAGGTGGTAAGCTCCATTCTCCAGGCTGTCCTTTACAATATAAGGCCCTTCCCAGTTTGGACCAAGTGTTCCATCACTAGCTCTTTGGGCAACTGATAAAATAAGGCGTAAAACCAGATCTCCTACCTTAAACTTTCGGACGCGGACCTTCCTGTTGTAGAACCTGACAATTCTTCGTTAGTAGATAGCAATCCTCATATGGGTTTCGTCTCTTGCTTCCTCGATCAGATCCAAATTAACAGCGAGCAGATGGTCGTTATCTTCCTGATTGAACGTAGCTCTACGTTGACTAACGACGTCATATTCTGCTAGAATCATTGCCTCCGAGCCATAGACCAATGAGAAAGGAGTTTCTCCTGTAGTGTTGCGAGCAGTGGTTCTGTACGCTCACAACACCTTCTGCAGTTCATCTACCCAAGCTCCTTTCCTTGCTTCCAACTTAGTCTTTAAGTTTTGCTTGATGATTTTGTTGACAGCTTCCACTTGCCCATTTGCCTGTGGGTGATCTACTACTGAAAAGCTCTTTTTAATCCCAAGATCCCTGCAAAACTTCTGAAACTACTCGCTGCTGAACTGGGTTCCATTATCTGTCACGATCTGCTGTGGAACTCCGAATCTGCAAATAATATTTTCCTAGACAAACTTCTTAACTTTGGTGGAAGATATCTCGGCAAGCTCTTTAGCTTCTGCCAATTTCGTGAAATAATCCACTACTACGATGGCATGCTTGCACCTTCCTCGAGCTGTTAGGAGCGGTCCAATCAGGTCCATGCCCCAGATAGGGAAAGGTCACAGACTGACCATCTGCTGTAAGAAAGCTGGTGGAGCTCGAGGTATCTTGGCAAATCTCTGGCATTTATCACACTTCTTGACTATTTCGATCGAGTCCTGCTTCATTGTCGGCCAATAGTACTCCTATGGAAGAGCTTTCTGAGCCAATGATAACCCCCCGACATGATTGCCATAATGTCCAGCATGTATGTCATTCAGAACGGCTTGACAGTCTATGCCATCAATGCACCTAAGCAGTGGAGCCAAGAATCCTCTTTTGTATAGTCTGTCGTCATAGATGCAATATCGAGCTACTCGTGCCCGAAGACGACGAGACTTCAATTTATCTTCGGGTAATTTTTCGCTCTGCAAATACTCTACAAGAGGATTCATCCAGGAGTCTTGTGCCACCATAATCGCCATCATCTCATCTCGTGATTCTGTACTTGGGACCGGCAGAACTTCTATTGGCACAGCTCCCAAGAAATCTGTATCTTTAGCAGTGGCCAATTTAGCTAATGCATCTGCGTTTGAATTTTGTGATCGCGATACATGGTGCAACTCGTATCTCTCAAACATTGCCAAAAGTTTCCAAACCTTTTGCAGATAGATGGCCACTTTAGATCCTTTGGCCTGGTATTCTTCTAGGACCTGGCACACAACAAGTTGAGAATCACTATAAATTCTAACCTGCTCTGCTCGTACTTCTTTGGCCAATCTTAATCCTGCCAATAGTGCTTTATACTCGGCCTCATTATTAGTGGCCTTGAATTTGAACCTTAAAGCGCACAAAATCCTATGACCCTCAGGACTTATCAGCATTACTCCTGCTCCAGCTTTCTGCTTGCTTAAGGATCCGTCCACATACAGCTCCCAGAATGGACCTTCAGAAGATTCGGGTTCTTCACTGCCCGGTCCTGTGAATTCAGCCACGAAGTCTGCTAGCACCTGCCTCTTGATTGCTGTTCGGGGCTTGAATTCTATCTCAAACTGGGCAAGCTCGATAGCCCTCTTAAGTAGACTACCAGAGGTATCAGGTTTTTGAAGAACCTGTTTCAACGGGTACTTGGTTGGAACTTTAATAGTATAGGCCTGGAAGTAAGGGCGGAGCTTTCTTGATGCTATCACCAAACAGTATGCAAGCTTTTCCATGGGCGTATATCTGGTTTTCGCATCGAGTAACCTTTTGCTGATATAGTATACGGGAAGTTGCCTTCAATTTTCCTCACGGATCAACGCCCCGCTAAGGCCGTGCTGGGAAACGCCCAAATAAACGATCAGTTTGTCTCATTCCACGGGCTTAGATAACAAAGGAGCTCGGCCCATGTATTCTTTTAACCACTGAAAAGCTTCCTCACACTCGTCGATCCACTGAAAGCTTCTTACCTTTTTCAGCACATCAAAAAACGGAATGCATCTATCTGTCGACCTGGATATAAACCTGCTCAAGGCGGCAACTTGACCGTTTAGACTCTGTACTTCTTTGATCTTGGTAGGTGACTTCATGTCAACGAGGGCTTTAATTTTTTTGGGGTTTGCTTCAATCCCCCTGCTGTTGACCATGAATCCTAAAAACTTGCCCGAAGCTATTCCGAACGCACACTTCAAGGGATTCAGCTTCATCTGAAATTTTTGCAGGTTCTGGAACATCTCCCCCAAATCATGCACATGTTCGCGTGCTCGTTTGGATTTTACCAACATGTCGTCGACTTATACTTCAATCGTTCCCCCTATAAGATTTTCAAACATCATATTTACCAAACGTTGGTAAGTTGCTCCAGCATTCTTCAATCCAAACGGCATCACCTTATAACAGTAAAGCCCTCGATCAGTAACGAAGGCAGTATACTCCTCGTCATAGGGCTTCATTGGGATCTGGTTATATCCTGAGTAGGCATCCATGAAGCTAAGGAGCTGATGCCCAGTAGTGCCATCAACGAGCTGGTCAATCCTTGGTAAAGGAAAGCTATCTTTCGGACATGCCTTGTTCAGATCGGTGAAGTCGATAAAAGTCCTCTATTTTCCATTCTTCTTCTTTACTAGAATAGGATTTGCTACCCAGACCGGGTAATAGACTTCTCTGATGAATTTATTCGCTAGAAGTTTCTCTACCTCTTCCCTGAGCGCTTCATAACGCTCCTCTATCATCGGTCTCCTTTTTTGACGAACTGGTTTATGGAGAGGATTGATGTTTAGCCTGTGCGACATCACGTCTAGGCTGATCCCTACCATGTCTTCATGATTCCATGCGAAGACATCCAAATTTTCTTTCAAGAACTTAACGAGCTACGCCTTAATGTCTGGGAGTAAATCTTTCCCTATCTTCAAACACCGTCTGGCATCCTGCTCGCTAACTTGCACATCCTCCAATTCTTCCACAGGGCCTGTTGCTCGGTCTTCATCTATTTCTCTTGGATCCAGGTCCTGACTCACCCCTGTAGTGCTGATCGATTGTTTCTTTTCCTTGGTCACCATGCTGACCTTCTTTCCTTTGACCCCAATCTTTACTGCATTTTTATAGCACCTCCTCGCCACTTCCTGTTCTCCTTTAACACATCCTACCCCATTCGGAGTGGGAGATTTAATAGTGAGCATTCTGGTGGATATTGCTATATCTAGGTCGTTCATAGCTGATCTTCCGAGGATAACATTGTATGCCGAAGGACAATCGATAACTGAGAAATCTGCCATCGTAAAAGCCAATCGACAATCGATAACATTGTATGTCGGTCTGAATCTTCGATAGCGAGGGGAAGTCTGATCTGCCCCAATGGCACAATTGCATCTTTTGTAAAGCCAAAGAGGGGTTCAGGAGATGGTGCTAAATGCTCGGATGCTAGGCCCATTTGTTCGAAACAACCTCTGTACATCACATTCACCGAGCTGCCCGTGTCTATCATTATCCTCCTTACTTCAGTATTGCCAATTCTTGCCCTGATGACCAGCACGTCATTATGGGGTCAATGTACACCTCTGGCATCTTCCTCACTAAATGTCATACCACCTGAAGTCATTCCATCTCACTGTGCCCTGTTAGTAGGACGCGGCTGGCCTCCCGCACATAACGCTCTTGTGATTTGTTGGATGTCCCTGCAATGTGCGTTCCTCCATGGATAGTAAAGATGGTTCTTACAGCGGGTAAGTGACTCTGATCAGTCGTCTGCTGCGGTTGCTATTGGGCAGGTTACCGAGACGAATCAGGGCGTTCCTGTGCTGGCTGATACCCTTGCTGGGGACGCTGATTTTCTAGTCGTGCCACATACTCCCTCAAACGACCTTTTCTGATCAATTCTTTTATTGCATCCCAGAGTTCCCTGCATTGAGAAGTATAGAGCCCATTTTCCCTATGGTAGGCACAATATTTCCTCGAGTCTTGGAATCTCCTCGGGATATTTGTGGGACTTGGCTTCCCGAAGTTCTCTCGTCTTCTTTTTGCTTCAAATATCCTGTCCCGTCCATCTGTCAGGACGCTGTAATTTTGGTAGCGATTTCTCGGTGGAGATGTCTTTCTTTCGGACTCATTTTTTGATTGCTTCGCTACCTGATTATTGGAGCGATGTTTGTGATCGCTCTCTTCACTTTCACGTTGACCCCTCTTTTTTCCCTGGTGCGAGTTGCTCGCTTCATTTTTCTGCTTGCTAGATTTCTTCTGCCTGAAAGTATCTTCCCAGCAAATCTCTTTCGTCGCACGATCATAAAATTCCCCCAGGCTTTACACAGGGTTCTTGTAAATGCTTTTATAAAGCTTCTTGTCCTTCCTAAGTCCTGCTGAAATCGCCGTTAAGATACTTTCGTCTGAGTGGTTCTCCATATTGTTTACCTCCCGCCTGAATCTGGCAATGTAGTCTCTCAAAGTCTCATCCCGCTTCTGAAAGATAGTTGTCAAGTGACAGGTCGGTACGAGCTGTTTTTTCAATTCCTTATACTGGTCAGCAAACTTTCTTTGGCATTCCTCCCAACTGTTTATACTACGGGCTGGAAGACTCTCAGTCATACCCTCGGCACATTCCCCAATGTCGCTGGAAACACTCGACACTTGACCAGAGAGTTAGACGTCTACAGATCCATTTGAACGTTGAAAGTGTCCAGGTGTTCATACGGGTCACTGTCCCCATCATACAGTGGGATGCTCGGGAGCTTGAATCTTTGCGGCAGCGGCTGTGTCTCAACTTCCCTTATGAATGGGGTTCTTTCTTCTCACCCCCCTACTCGACCGTGGGGCTCGGGTCCAGTTTCCAATTGCTGGACCCTCTGCATTAATTCTTGCACCACTGGGTCCCGCCGTTCAATTTTGTTTGTTGGTGACCGATGATTCCTCCTACTTTCCCAGCCTTCAGAAACACGAGTCTGTGACCCTTCTCGATCCATAGGCGTTCTTTCACGCAATTTATTTCTTTGGTGAGAACTTCCCACATGAGGTGATTCCCTTCGGCGCACACGCTCTCTATTGCGCTGCTGAAGTCTTTCATTCCCACGATCAGTCTCCACACGGCGACTGCCATCTTGGCTTACTCTGATCCTCAGGTTGGGAGGGTAAGGCGCTACTTCTTCTTCATAAGCCTGATGCTCTTCACCTCTCGGGCGTAAGTTCGAGGAGCGAACAGAAACCGTCGGCTGTACTCTCACTCTGTCAGCTTCCTCTCTTCTAGTAGGCACGACACCTACCGATTGGCGTTGAGGGTCTACATTCTTAGAGACCTCCCGGGCCTGGGTTTGCATCAGGGTTCTGATTGCTTCCGTTAATTGTGCTACTGTATTCTCCAACGCCTCCTGACGAGCTTCTTGACATTGCTGCTAACCTGTGCAGCTTCTGATCGGGCTAAAATTATGCACGATTTTATATTCTTAACCTATACTCTTGTGATGAAAACCTGAGTAAAATAGGGGTGTTCTAATATTTTCTGAGTATTTTGTGCAGAAATTGAATGCAGGGACTGAACTGTAAATTTTATAAATTTTTGGGGTAAAAGTATAATTTTTGGAAGTTTAGGGACAAAAGTGTAATTTCCAAAACTTGAGGGGGCTTTTTGTAATTTACCCCGCAGGTCATAGCTGCTGGCTGGTTTCCAGTAGCTCACACCAACAGCTACCCGCGGGAAGCATACGCGGGCTTGTGGCCTGCGACCTTAGGCTGCGTCCAATGATTTTTTCGTGTTTTGCGCGTAAGTGACTTGCAGGCCAGCGGGAAGCGATCCAATCGTGCGTTGCAAAACTTCCTTACATATTTCACGCGTGGAGAATCACCAAGATTTTCTCAATTAATTTCTGGAAGATAATTTAGGTAATGGATCAAAGTTTTGAAGGAAATTCAAGTGGTCTTGCGGAGGATTTTTAATTAAATTGGTAAGCAGTCAAGCAGTGATTGGAGGATTGACAGAGGGCAATTGGGAGGATTTTTCTGGAAGGAAACTTGCACTGAAAATTGACAGAGAATCAAGAACGAAAAGGGAAGTCAACCAATGCGTTCAATAGGTTGCCCTACTCATATAAAATCATATTATTGAGCAGCAGACAAGGGGGGAGGTCGGCAGGCAAGGAAAAAAAGAAAAGTTCAGTTTTTTTTCTTTGATCGTTTTCTTTTGGAACGACAGCAGGAGGGTTCTTTGGAGTGTCGGCTGAGTGGAGTTTTCTTGAGAAAGTCTCTCTAGTCTCTCGTTCGGACGACAACAGAGAGGGTTGAAGAAAGAGAGTCTCACTAGGATCTTGTCATCGTCAACATTCAAAGCACTCAGAGAAGGAGACATCTCACACAACAAACACAGTGACTATTTCATCTTTTTATTATTTATTCTAATGTTGATTGTTGTTAATTCAATTTTAGACACTGTGTTATCCAGTTTCATGTCGAACTAATTTTATTTTCTAAGGCTACAATGTAGCCGATTTATTTCATCACCTATTCAATGAGTTTTGGATTAATAGATGATTGTTTTCTTTTATATTGTATTCTATTCTATTGGATCTTAATGCTGTCAATCAAATAAGGCCTGTTAATTGACAGATCTGGTGACTATGATGCGCTTGACAAAGGTATCATGTGTTCGACGACAATAGAATAGCATAATCTGTGTAGGATAGACATATACCTATAGGATTATATAATCATATGTGGGTAATTGAAGCTTAATGAGTCCAGATTAATTTAATCTATATAGACATATAATAGATTAATTATTCTAGATAATATTACTTGACTGATCGAAAGAGGCTGGTAATTGATTTTGAACTTTACCTGATTAATTACAAAATAAAAGTAATTATTTTTGAATAAAATGAGAATAGGTTGATAAAATAAAAAGGTGAAATTGTGCCTTAGATCTATAAATCTGCTGGTAGTCCCCTTATTTAATTTGATTGTGTATTTAAGTTTTACTTTTTCTTTTATTATTTTTCTTGTTTTATTATATTGTCATTCACCTTTATTTGAGTTTTGATAGTTTGAATAAAATTGTCTCAATCAATTTTGGTAATTGATATATAATATTTAGCAATTGTCCCTATGGGAACGACCTTGATTTGCCATTATATTACATTGTGACCGTGTATACTTGCACGTGACCTATTGTAATTAGTGCATTAGGAATTTACCCATCAGCTTCTCCACCAACAGCTATTTGATGCAGGGGAAGCGAGGGCAGAACTGCACTGGACGTTCCTGCTGCATGACCTCGGCCCTGATGGCCCTCCGATTGGTCAGCCTTTGTCGCAACAATCCTAGTTGTCTTGATCCTGGCCATGTCAGCAAATCAAAACAAAAGAGAATAGTATAAAAAAAAGGTTATCAAATCGCAGTCTGGGCCCTCCTTCTAGCGCCAAAAGATGTTGACACTTAATTTCGGTCAACTTAGTTCTTCAAGCCCAATACCTGCGATACAACAAACCACACACGAAACCAGAATGACCAAGACCAAAACAAGTAAAACGTAACAGGTTTTTACGTGGTTCGGCAAAACAATGGCCTACGTCCACGATAATTACCCTTTCTCTCTCTCAGAGTAATTGTATTTTATTTCACTCTCTTCTTTACACTGAATTTTATCTTCTATTTATAATGAAAATGTTAAAATGTTACAATTGAATTGGCTTAAGAATCTTACAGATAAGGTAAAAAATAATATGCATTAATTGAGATAAATATCTTCCAAGATTATCTCTACCGCATATATAGCAATTGCTAAGAGTGTCATGATTTGATTTGCATGAAAATAGGTAAGTTGACTCCTTTCCTGATTTGAATTGATTCGCCTTCCAGAAGGTTAACTGGTCAACTCTAGCGAACAGCTTGTTCAACTATCAGATATCGCCTCTGACGAGCAGCTTACCCCAACAATCAGATGTTGCACCAAACGGCAAACTATTTCAACGACCAGATGTAGTATCAACGAGCAGACTGCTTCAACGACCAGATGTTTCCACTGTCGAGCAGATTCAACTATCCTTCTGTCTATCGAGCAAACGCGAGGGCTTCCTGATTGCTAGGATAACTTCTAAAGGGCATTTATCGAGCAACCTTTTGTTCACGAACAGATTATCTTT
The DNA here is from genome assembly GCA_022984855.1 of Dimocarpus longan. Lineage (NCBI taxonomy): Eukaryota > Viridiplantae > Streptophyta > Magnoliopsida > Sapindales > Sapindaceae > Dimocarpus > Dimocarpus longan. The sequence goes on from CM041021.1 coordinate 9,269,586, forward strand.
ATGCTTTGTCAATCGATCAAACCTTCATACAGTCAATCTGGTTATTCAGCGATTTAAAGCTGTCAACCACATAATCAAGTGTGTTCGGGTACACAGACTAGTAGACGACCATATGCTCTTCCCTTTGACCTTTCATTAGTTTGACCTGCACTTTTTGGACTTCTCCCCATAGAACAACACAATGGGCCTCATCCTTGGGCTTTTTCCAAAACACCAAAATACCCACAACAGTTTACATTTTAATTTTCTCTTTTGTTTTTTCGCTTCTTTATTTTCTTTCGTATGCAATCAATAACAATAGAAAAAGAAACTATAGCTCATAAATTGCTCTCACGACATTAGAAGAAATCTACCCATAACTTTATGAATATTAACACAAAGAGTGGGACTAATGAGACTCGAACTTCTACTTCACTATTGCCCCTAGCCTGTGATTGGAAGTGAATTTAATTGATTTAGATTGCAACAAATGTTATTCTTAATGTACTCCCTTTAATAGTATGAGGTATATAAAGGTGAGGCTGCTATTGCGAGTAAAAAAAAACTCTCATGGCAGCCATTTGCTGCCCAGTTTTGAATACGAAGATTATCAGTTTTACTTTATACACCCATTAATACTCTAGAAATAACATAAATTGTTAACTCTCAAATTTCTCTCGAAGAAAATTTCAATATTACTTTATTTCTTTTTGTATGAACTGTATAATGTATTTCCTTGACAAGTCTAAAATCCATATCAATTTTTAGTACTGAAGTCCACAAATCAATCTTTAGTTCAACTAGGCCATGTTTGTTTCATCGAATTTGGCAGATGGGATGAGATTTTAAATCCCAAACCCACCCAATCAAGTGTTTAGGCCTGAGGAGTAAAAAATATTTTCTATAATTAAGAATCCCAACCTTCCCAACCTGGACATTAAGATTCTCAACTTGTAGGTTGGGAATCCCAACCGTGATTGACCATACAAGGTGGGAATCCTAATCTGCAGGTTAGGAAACCCAACCTAATTGAACGTCCAGGTTGTGATTCCCAACCTAGAGGATAGACATCCTAACCTCTAGGTTGGGAATGTTCGATCAGGGTTGGGAATCCCAACCTTGATCGAATAACGAGGTTGGGATTATTAACCTGGAGGTTATCCTCGATAACCTCCAGATTGAGAATCCCAGCCTAAATTTTCAATTAAAGTTGGGAATCCCAACGTCGAGGTTGGGATTGGTGGGGAATTCCAACCTTAATTGAACATCCAAGGTTAGGATTCTTAACTTGGAGGTTGGAATTCTCAATCTACAAGTGAGAATCTCAACTTTGATATTTCATCAAGGTTGGGATTTCCAACCTCGAGGTTAGGATTGGTAAAGAATCCCAACATCGAGGTTGGGAATCCCAACCCAATTGAGATTTTCAACCTAAAAATTTGGATTCCCAACCTTCATATGAAGACTTCACCTCTAAACTCCGATTGTCAACCTCCGTTACAAATCTCACCCTCAAAGTACAAATTCACCAATAACAACTACCAATACAATAAAACTTTTACATTCTAATCATACCTACAAAACCACACACAAAATATACCAAATAGCCATAACCCACTTTCACTACGCCAACCTTGGTTTGTAATACCATATTCACATACCCAAAGCAACTTAAACTAGTCAAATATACTACCCACTCACAGAGAAGACAAGTGGCAGCTATGGACACAGTTTTTTCATAGTCTAAAAAACTTATTCTGTTGTTGGGCATCGAAAGAGAGCAGTAGGTTCAACGTAGCCATCTGCAGTTCTTCCATGGTCCAAAAACCTCCTTCTATTTTTGGGCATCGAAAGAGAGTAATGGCTTTGATGTGGGAAGTGATAAAAAAGTGAGAAGTGGAAAGTAAGAAGAGAATGAGGTGTGGGAAGTGAAAAGTGGAAAGTAAGAGCTGCAGAGCTTTTGGACAAGAGTTACTATACAAAAAAAAAAAAAAAGAGTTGTAGCTTTTAGATGTTTTTATTAAGGGTATTTTTGTCCATTCTAGATCTTTTTTTGTAAGGAGAGAAAAAAAAAAAAGGTTAATTTTCAAGTGGACTCTCCTTCCAGAAAGGGTTATTTTATACATTTTCTCCAGCTATAAATTCACTTTTTGTCTCGCTCTCCCGAAAAGTGCTTCGCTCTCAACCGCCTTTATTTTTCTATCTGAAAGTGTTTTACTCTCACTCTTTCCACCGCCTCTGTTTTTCGCTCTCAATCAATCAGCTTGACATTCAACCAACTTTGTTTTCCATCGTCTGATAACTCGAGTTGGGTTCTCTAGTAATTGCTTTTGCCTTTATTCAATTTGTTAATTTTGCGGTTTGAATTTGTAAATTGACCAAATTTGACAAAATCTTGATACTCGCATGTTAAAGCAAACAAAATTTTAACAAAGATTTCTAACTGAAATATATATATATACATGTGCGAAAATGCATAAAATGACCTGTTTGGAGAGGTCAACTTCAAAACTAACCTTTATGTTTTTGTTTGTACAAAAAAGAGCATGAATGGACAAGACTGCCCTTAATGAAATGGGAGCTATAAAGCTGGAGCAAATTGATAGAAGTTGAACTCCTTTTGGTGAACCTCTCTTCTCCCTCCTTCGTAACCTCTCCCGACAAGCAGCCTCTCCGGCCAACTAGCTATGCAAGTAGCCTTTCCTCCCGCCAACTGGCCTTCCATTCTATCACTTTCGATGGTGAACATATCTTCTTACTTCCCACGAGCAACCTCTCTTCTCACTTCCTAACCTCTCACGCCAAGCAGCTGTGCTGCAGTCTCCACCATCGACCTTCCATTCTGTCATTTTCAATGACCAATAACTCTTTCCGTTTTCTATGGCAAACTCTCTTCTCACTTCTCATAGCCACCATTTCTTTTGTCTTCCCTTGCCTAAGAATGGAAGAAGCGTGATTTGGGTTGGACTGACGAAAAACTGCGTTGCTCTGCTTCTCTACGGATGCGCAGTATATTTGACTAGTTATGGTTGTTTTGGATATGTGAATATGGTGATATGAACCAAGAATGGGGTATTGAAAGTGGGTTTTGGCTATTTTTTATAATTTGTGTGTGGTTTTGTAACTGAAGTTTAGATGAATTTAAAAGTGTACGATTCGACTATTTTGTGTAATTTGTGTGTGGTATTGAAAATGGGTTCCGGGCGGGATTTGTAACGAAAGTTTATATGAATTCAGAGGTGAAGTCTTCATGTCAAGGGTGGGAATCCAAACTTTTAGGTTGAGAATTTCAACCTTTAGTTTGGGATTCCCAACCTACAATATTTAAGTTGAGAATCGCAAACTTGAGGTTAAGAATCTTAGACTTTTGAGCTGAGAATTCCAACCAGAAGTTTGGGATTCCCATTATTGACGTTGGGTATCTGAAACATTAAGTTGAGAATACAAACTTACATGTTGGAAATCCTAACCTCTAGGTTGAGAGTCCAAATCTTTGGGTTAAGATTCCCAATGTGGATGTCAACTCCAGTTTGGGAATCCTAACCTCAAAATTAAGATTTCTAACCTCTGAGTTGAGATTCTCAACCTGGAGTTTACATCCACGTTGGCATTCCCAACCGGAAGGTTTGAATTCCTAACCTCCAGGTTGGGAAACATCCAAATTTAAATCAAGGTTGGGATTCTCGACCTTTATATTGGGATTTCTAACCGAAGTTGGGTATTCCACCCTTCCATCGAAGATTGAGAAATTGAGAATTCCAACCTTCACGTTGGGATTCACCACCCAAGGGTTGGGAATCCCAACCTTTCCTAACCTCGGGGTTAGGATTCCAGCTTCCCGACCTCCAGCATGATCTAAAGTGGAATTCCTAACCTCGAATTGGAATCCACACTTAAGGTCAGTATCTAAGTTAAGATTTCCAACCCCTAGGTTAAGATTCCTAACCCCTAGGTTGGGAATCATACCTAAAGTCTAGCCGAAGGTTGGTATTTCCCGACCTCTGAATTGGGAATCCAAACTTTCTGGTTGGGATTCCCAACTCAAAAGTTAGGAATCTCAACCTCTAGGCTAGGAATCCCAATCCAGATGTTGGGAATTGAGTACTCTTCTGTATTTCCAATTGTTGGATAATGGATATTAAAACCCTTTCGATTAGAAGTACCTAGGTTGGATAATGGAAGTTAGGGTTATCATTTTCCTCTTCTTTTTTGTTTTCCGTTTCATGTTCATATTTTCATTGTTTAATTCATTAGCCTATTTTCCTAACTGAATTATATTGTGAATGTCAGTAGGAGAGGAAGAAAGGCCCTTAGCTCAACCTAAAAGACGAGCAAACTTTCTGTATATAAATATGTTTAAAAAATAGTAGTTGATCTTGATCAAACCTTTTTCATCCTTGAATGTTATATTTATCATTGCTAGTCAGTAATGGTTCCTCTAATGATGTATAAGTAATTATTTATGTTTGTTTTCGATGATTTCTAGTAGTCGTGAGGGACTGGTCAGGTTGTGCCTGACTGTTGTCATGGTGTAGAAAAACAATGATAAAATTTCTCAGTAGCTTATATACTTATAGGTTTTTACAGTTATACAGATGTTCTCATAGTGTTATATTTATTGCATAGTCAATGATATAATACATTTAGTAGTGAATTTTAAAATCACCTCATCATGGTAAAGCAAAGTAGGAAAGGCTAACACAAAAGCGGTTCATATTGAGAAATCAATCCAATCAAACCTCAAAGGTTGGGTTCACAACACTTAAATGTGAAGACTAAACATCTATTATAAGAAGAATTTAGAAAAGGCTTAACATCCATTATAAGATGAATAACATCAAAAATTATTGTTTTAATCAACGAGTATTTCAACAATGAGTATGAATGGTGTTCCAAAACTTGCTACTCGCTACTTGATCGGCGAGGTAGCGAGCAGTGAGTACTCGAAAACTCGGTGAGTACTCGGCGAGTACTCGGTGAGGGGTAAAATTGGTAAAAATTATAAAAAGTATAAAAAACTATAAATATCATAAAGAAAATGGCTAATTTGAAAATAATAAAAATGATTATACTGTTAAAGATGATGGTTTTTTTGAAATAATGAGAAATAATGAAGGGTAATCTTGTCCAAAAACCAAAAAGTTGAGGGATAGTTTCGAATATCTAAAATGATTATATTGTTCATTTGTCTCAGTTCCAGCTTCCAAGTCCCATTCACTTCTCTCTATCTCAATGTCTCTACTCTACTCTGATCTCTTTCTTCTTCTTCTTCTTCTAATCTTCATGTCTTCTTCTTCTTCTTTCGATCTTCATGTCTTCTTCTTCTCCTTCCCTTCACATAAGGAGACGGCGACTGCGGCGAGAGCGACAGAGGACGACGAGAAGACAACGACAGTAAGAGTCGACCGGCGATAGCAGAACCAGACTCAGTAGGATCGGCAGCAGGCAGAAATGCAGAACAGAACGCGACGGAAGCAGCACGGCAGCGGGCAGAAGTGCAGAACAAAATACGGCGGAAGCAGCACGGAACTGAAGACTAACTGCGTGCTCGAAAACCGAGTAGACTGATTCCGAGTCGGGTCGAGTCGGCCCGAGTTGGGCCGAGTCGACCCGAGTTGGGCCGATTTTGGACAATAACCGAGTTGAAACCCCCGATCTGGGGGTTCTCGGCTCGGTAGCCGGCCGAGCGACGAGTTCTTGGCGAGAACTCAACCAACTCGACCGAGTTTTTAAACGGTGAGTATGAATAACATCAAATAGTATGAATACTCAAGCAATAACATATATGACATCTTTTACAATAAAACGTAATTTGATGACATATTGAGCTACTATATACTTCATATAGTAGGAACTATTGAACTTAGACATAAGATAACGCATTGACTGACATAACCTAGACACAAGATACTTCATATAATAGTAAGAATTAGCAGCAACAACCATTTTATTCGCGTCTAACATCATCAGGGCATTGACCGGAGGAGTTGTAGATTCCCAAGCATCTTAAAAAATGGTATAATTTGCATTTTCATCGAGGAACCATAACTTTAAGAATTGATTCCCTAAATTTCCTGCATTCAAACTTCATTTAAAATGTCACAGGGAGTTTATCTTTGGCTAAGATGGTGCTAACATTAAGAAAAATAACTACTCCTTCAAAACAATCAGACTATATCAAAATGCAACAAGGTTCTAAATATATATCAGTGATCAACATTAGACATAAAATCACCCATAAATATCCCTCTCTCCTTCCCTTCAAATGGAAGAATTCCTTTTAATAGGCAGTACAAGAAATGCAGTCTCAAGATAGGAGCGGGGTGTGTATGTCTCTATAAAGTTTTAGACACTTAAATAGAGGTTTGTCACAGGTAAAAATAATTTGAACATAAAAAATGACATTAAAAAAAAAAACAATTCCATTTAGAAAAGTGCAGAAAATCACACATCATTATCCCTCAAACCACTGCATAGAAAAACCATACACAACTCACCTATATCTTAATGCCAGATTATTTGGGAGTTACATAAGCCCTTTTCCTCATTTACACCCTATCCATGGCCATAAGTAGTTGATGAAAATAACAAAATACAACTTCAATGGGAGTTGTTACAAGATGAATCAATATAAGATTCACAACACAGTATAAATTAGGATTTTAAACAGTTTTAACTCATACCTTTTTAGGATGACGTGTATTCATTTTTTGCACATCAAGTTTGTAGTTATGCTCTGCGAAATTAACTATGAAGCATCCGAAGACTCTGCTTCAATATTCTGTAACAACAAAATGATGGTATTAACAGTTAAGTAATAGAAGCTACTTTATTAAAGTAAAAACAATTTAGAGTGAATATTAATTTAAGAGTCATCTCACTTTTTCTACTCCATCAAAGAAGTCTACGTTAAGAGACAACCCTTTGAAAGTTCATACTTTAAAACACAAAAAATTCTCAATTTTCATGCTAAAAATCCAAGTTATTATTCAAATCCAAACCCAAATCATATTCAAATGCAAATGTCCATTGTTCACTAAATTTTATACCAAACAATCAAAACAGCACTCGATCATACCAAACCTAAGTCATTATTCACTGAATTTTCTCCTTCAACCAACAAAACACCAAAACAAATGCATTTGAACACTGATTATCTTAATAATGAAACAAAAACATACCCATCATCCATAATCAAGTCAACAATGAATAAATTGCTCACAAATTCATAAAATAAATTATGTTTTCAACACGAAGCTTACTCTTCATCATTCTCCTTTCAAATATTTGAATCAAATACAACAAATCAAAACAAAACATTATAATTCAAATCCCATGTCACCAAATTTGATCACAAAACCAGTGAGAATTCAAAACAAAATCCCCAAGCCGTAATGCATTCAGCAAGCACAAATTTGTCTATTTAAAACAAAGAAGTAATCCTCAAGCCAACCAAAGAAACAAATTCCTCAGACTTTCCAATTCCATCAAAATTTTAATAGCAAATCAACAGTATCAAGACAACATAAACATTTCGATATAATACATATTTCAATATAGACAGAAGCATGCAAAGATCCTCTTAACAATCTGAGTTAAGAAGGAGATTTAATTATTTATAAATTTAGAATTAAGGAAATGCTAGATGTTAGTCTCAAACTTCATAGGTTGTGCATCTGATTTAGCTTTTAATTTTAAAAAATCAACCATCTTGTAGCAAATCAGGTTATGTTAGCTCTTTCACACAACCTATGTCATCAGTGACAATGCTCAAGTTTACATTTAAGAAATATAGTGCATAACAGATCCTTGAATCATTATCTTCAACATACGACATTTTTGTTTCCAAATATACAACTGAATGAACAAATCAAGTTGCACTGCACTTATGAGTTAGAATTTCCTAATTTTGTGTGTGCCAAGAAGATCATAATACAAATATGCATGCCTTCACTGATATTATTTTTAAAAAAATATTTGGTAGAGCTATAAAGTCAAATACATTTACATTATCTGGTCATACAAGAAACAAAAGAAGTTCAATAGAGTTGTTTAATAAAAGAAAAAATGTCTGCCACAATTATTTTAACAGGTATGCAATCAACTTAAGCCTAAAATTACCTGGATAACTTGCTTGCCAAAAGTTTGTAACTGTGCTTGGATTTGCCTGGCTACTGTGGCTTCTAATTTCGAAACAACTGACTTTTCTAATCGATTCCTTGCCTTTTCACATACTTCTTTCTGTAAGAAATTCGATAAACATCAATGGGAAAACTTTTTTAACAATTTAAGCAAAGTTTCAATGGCCCACCAAATTGAATAGCTTCAATGTACTGAAAACATTTGAAGGGGCAAGCACATCATTTAGAATGAAGCCATTAGAAAAAGGCAAATTGTCATGCTAATTAATAATATGATTTGTATTATGCTTATATAGTTTCCTAACTGGGTAAAAGGCCTTTGATAACATTATATGTGTTGCAATAATTTCTGTCATTTGTGAATATTAGTATGTGTACTACCATGGCTTCATTCATAGCAGAGGACTCCTCCAAAACAACTGAGATACTAAAACCAACAAAGCACTTCAATTCAAACAAGACATCCAATTACATTCTGAGGTGTCAAGAAATTTTGGTATTTTACCTGGAATGACAGATAATAGCATTAGATGCGCTTTTCTCTAGAGCAGGAGATATTGCACGTGCTATAGATGGCTTAATGACAGCTATTGCCATATGCGGTAAGTCTTTGTTTATAGAATTAGTAATCGAATTTATTATCTGCTACATACAGTCTCGTTTTAACTTCTCACGTTTCACATTTTCTTCTTGGAAACAAGCTCATAGAGCTTCTGTATTAGCTTTAACAGTTTTTTCAATGCTCCAGCCTAAATATCCTCCAGTCTTTTACCTTATTTGTTAATTGGATCAAAAGCCATTGCATTCATCTGCCTCTGCATTTTTTTTTGCATGTGTATTAACTGCACACATAAGCTAAAAACATTAATTACAGAATGCCAGAAAAAAATAACAGTAATTTGGGAAACGGAAAAAATAGGGTGAAGAAGAGAGTTTCACTATCAACATTTTCTTTTCCTGTAAACAATTTATTATTATCTGACTGCTATGTCAATGGGTTTTTCAAGAGAAGAAATTATCTTCATAGCTAAAATATGTGACATGATTCATTACTACCTGTTCACTTAATTTGCTTAGCTTCAAGTTCAAAATATCCATGCATTCAATTCATACTTGTCTTTGACATTATACAAGAATTACAAACGATTTACCTGGTCAAACATATCTTGCATAGCTGACCACTGAGACAAAGTAGCATCAGTGGAGGGGGCACCGGAACTACAAGCTAATTCGTTAAAAGAGTTCGTGGAGTTATAAGGAATAAGTGAAGAGGAAGATATTTAAGAATTCTTCCCCTTTTGTTTTTTCCTTTCAATAGATGGGGCAGGGGAATATGGAATCGCCACTAGAGCTTCCGATGCACCAGCCTCCACACTATATTCCATATGCTCTTCAGGCATTCCTTCCTCAATTACACTCATATTTTCATATTCATGAACCCTTTTAGAATAATCAAATTTAGTATGTGGATTGTCACTGAGCAAAGCAAAGGTCAAAACATGTAAAAATTAATATGATAAGGTAAGGAATATAATTTGGCTCACACTTGGATTCTATTTTCACAAGTCTCCTGGTCTGATAAGTGATAAGAAAATATCATATTCCAAACGCGCGGGCAAATATTATTTTAGGAGTTAGAACTCTATCAAAATTAGGATATGTTACTTCTTCAACACGTATTATAAAGAGTGTTTTTTGGTTGTATACATCAACTACTTTGTAGGGTGGTTTTTTCCCTAATAGAATGTTTTGGCAATCTTGTAAGTAAAACTTAAACTTACTCATCATTTTGATGAGGTTGAAAGTCCTCACCAGCATCAGTTGCATCAAACCTTGCAGAATCACCTATACGTCCAGATGCATTGACATTAAGCCTGGGGCTTCTTCAAATTGCCTTTGATTATCTAATTCTTCAATCTTCTTCTTTTTCTTGTTTTTGTTCTTCTTCTTCTTATCAAGTACCAAAAAGACTTTATCTGAGCCATAGCAAGTTCTTGTCTCAAGGTACCATGGGTAGCAGCAAGCTTCTGGTTCTCTGTTACAAGCTTCTACATCTCCACCAATTGTGCAACAATTTTCTGTTCCATAACTTCAAGAGGCAGCAACATATCAAAAGCAAGATAGGGACCTAGCATTGGACATATTCCAGGAACAAATGGTTCAGGATGAATTATGCCAGGACCTGGAAGCGGACACCTCAGATGAGAAGGTGGGATTCGACCTTTGCTTCCCATCATCGACAGTAGCCTGCTAAAACCAAAAAACTCAACTCTTTTAACTCACATTTTCTCAGCAGCGAAACACTAACCAATAGCCATAATATCTCATCCCAATCTCACAAACTTCAAATATCATTCAAAGACCCTCATTTCCACACAAAACTGCACCTAACAATCTCAACTCTAAAACCCCAGATCTCACTTTCAACCCCAGAAACACAAAAAAGCATCAACACCCCTACAAAACACAAAACACAAAAACGTAAGGAAAAAAAATATCACATTTTGCAAGTGAAAAACAACAACAACAAAGTTAAAGTTTACCAAGATAAGTACTTTGAAGCAGAAACTCTGGTGGATGTGTCTCTATCTGTGGTTTCAGATCTAGAGCTTCGATTTTTCTTATTCTTTTTTTGGTTTCAATGAGAGAGAGAGAGAGTATATGCGTTAATAGAAGATAGGAGTAAACGACGGTGGGTAAGTCGGGCTTGCCTGCTCGATTGTCGGTAGAGGCCAGCAATCGATGGCATGTGACAATTATGAGGTGGAATGGTGGGTCTGGCTTTCTACACAGTTTCTTTGACAAAAAATAACACAAAAACCTTACCGAGAGAGAGAATGACGATGGATGAGTTGGGTTTGCCTCGTCGGTCGTGGATATAGGTAAGCAATCGGTAAGATGCAATGGTGATAAGGTCGGAGAATGGGAGCAACAAGTTGGAAATAAAGAGAGTGAACTAGTTGGTAGAGAGAGAGTGACCGAGACACAAAATTATAAACGGTAGGGTCAAGGGCATTTTCGTCTGAAAAAAGATAATGTGCAATGCTTTGAAAAAAAAAGTTCATGGTTGCATTGGGTCATTAAAAATGGGTTAGTTTTCAATAAAACTCTATACATATATATACTTTGTTTTTTGTTGTCCACGGTTATGATTAAAACTGAAATAATTTTCAAGTTTTTGTTGGATTCTCTGCATTGTTTTCTATGAGATTTGTAAATATGAAAAGTTAAAGCTTGATTACTGCTGATGTTGGAGACCTTAATGGACGGACGACACATGATAATTGAGGCCTTCAGCATAAGATGGGAGCTATTGTTCAGGATGTCATTAGTGTTTCCTGCAAAATTTCTTAAAAGAACTACTTCAATGCAATTAAATTTTAAGTTGATACGTGTTGACGTCAAATATAGGTCAACTCAGGTCCACGAGCCCAATGCTACAAATATAGTCAAGACAGTACAAGAAGCAAATGAAAGCATATAAAAAGGCAAAGGAAGAACAAAGAACACTAAGTTTTTAAGTGGTTCGGCTAATAGATGCCTACATCCATTGTTCTTCTCTCACTATTTCGACAGAGTAACAACACACTTTCACTCAGTGTTTTTCTCTTACTTTACAATGAAAAATGACCCCCTATTTATAGAGAGGGATGATACAATTAAATACAATTAATCTGACAAATAATTAATTAGTTAACAATTTTCAAGACTAACATGCAACAAAGTCAACTCTAGTAGAACTGAGCTCTGATATAGCCTATACTTCGTAGTTGAGATTTTCTTGAATCATGCTACAATTAGTCTGAAACAGATTTCCTTAATGTATACAGCACGCCATAAGCTAAATTTGACCTCGCTCTAGGCAAGTTGAAGCTTGATAATGACTGGCGATCTCAACTTGACAGTAGTATATGATCTCGGTTTAACGAGCTTGACGTCGTTGGATTATTACATACGCGAGCTGAGAGCTAGGTAATCAAGAAGCTTACTTCTATGAGCTGACAAATTGGTCTTGTCTATTGGGCTAGCTTATGGGCTTTTACCAGCCCATTTGGGTAATCGAGAAAATACCTATAACATAAGTGCCCTAGCTCTTAGGGCATTCTGCGGACTGAGAGCTCCGAGCTCATTGGTAAAAGCTGATTTGGGGGGATTTGCTACTTAGTTTTTTCAAATTTTCTTATCTTTAGACACGTAGTGGCTTCTTAGGAGATGGTTTCGGTGCATGTCTCGTGTAGTATGCATTTAATGCACAAGTCATTCAACTAACGGCGCATGATGACCAAATGTCGAGCATCGCGCTGCGTCGTTAGATCTTAGGTAGTTACTGAGCTCTTAAATCCAGCGACTAGGGCTTAGTAGCTATAAAAAAATGAAGCCACTTCATATTCACTTTCCACTTGTCATTTTCAGACTCTGGCCACCATTAGCCCTTTTCGTTCTCTCTGGTTTAAGTCCTCTGTTGCCGTTCTTCATCAAGGATTTGCCTTGGCTTTTGAGGAATCAGTTCTTGCTTCATCTTTAGTAAGTCTTCGTAACTTCTTTTACTATTTTTTCTGGTTCCTATTGTCTACATTACTTGCATATTTTTTGGATTTAGCTTTTAGGTTTGTGTTTCATGTTCTTGGTGCTTGAGTGTTTGCTTGAGACTGAAACTTCATTTTTTGTTGATTTGATCTGGTGAACTTATTTTTTGTAATCTGTTTGTTGTTTGTGACATGCACACGAGCTCATAGATAAGGAGGTTGGTAGGCTGGCAACTCGCAGGTCGTGAGGCTATAGATTAAGCTCTTCATGATCTATAGTAATTTCTTGTGGTGTTTGTAACTTGTTGGCTTTAGAAAAATTTATAGTTTAGAGAATTGGAGCCTTAGATTGTTCGGCATGGTCTGCATATAGCAGCCTAACTGCTCCTTTTCATGTGTAGATATCTTCAGGTTGCTGACACCAACCATATATAATAGGAGAATGAGAAGATTGAAGCTCTGATGAGCATATGGAGCAGATGCGAGCTCCATAATAGGTGACCTCATAAGGTGAGGAGTTCGCTGAAGGACTCTCTGTTCGCAAGGACCCCGATCCGGCACAACAATCAACTACGGCTAAGTAGGCTGCTGCTATGAAAAGGAAGGAAGAGATGAGAGCCCACGAAATGTTTAAACATCATCCCATAAAAATGTCATCTATGGAACTTGTGAGAGTGGCACTAGAGTACCGTATTCTAAGAGATTGTCGCATCATGGCAGCCTCTCCTAGTGAACACACAGCTTATCCTCCTACGAGCTACGTTGCCATTAGCCCGTATCATTTAAAGCTGGGTTTAGGTTTCCAGTTCCTTCTTACCTTGTAGATCTTCTTAACGACCTGGACCTTGCCCATTTCTAGCTTACCTCGAATACTTACGACCAAATTACCTCTATGGCTATTCTTTTTAGAAAGAATAACCTTTCTTTTCCTTGTCCTAAAATCTTAAAGTACATATTTGCTTTCAAAGGTACTAGTACTTATTAGCCAAGGGACGGGATATATTACATCTCAGCTCGCCCCTCCAAGCGTAAGAACATTTTGCTCTAGAGTGAGCCTAAAGGAAAATCCAACGTGGGTGAATACAAAACACATTAGTTCTATGCTTCTTGGCTTTACTTAGTCCACCTTAAGAACTTCAGCTTTCGAGCTGAGCTAGGTAAAGGTTCTCAGATCGTGTCATGGAACACTTTTATTCTTGACTACTTGCTTTCTTACTAACGAGTTTTTTTTTCTTAGATGTAAAAACTCAGAAGATCGGGCTTTTCCAAGATGAGGATAGAGATCTTGAGGTCCTCACAGTGCAGAAGTTAGAGAGGGACGACGTCAAGCTATCAGAAGAGCTCCTTCATACTTATCAGCTCGCACTTCCTCTTAAAGATAAACTCATCAGGAGCAAGTACATAGGCTCTCGCGACGCCAAGGATATTAAATTAGCCTTCAAAGTAGAAGAAGTAAGTGAAAGCTCTAGCTCGCTGGGATTGTCTTCTTCCAGTGAATCTGAGGTCAAGATCATCTCGAGAGAGGCTGTAGAGATGGCTAACCTTAGCCTTGTGGTGCCTCCAAAAAGGAGACCTCGTTAGCTTGCAAGCTCGGCTGCTGCTACTTCTATTGCTCCCAGTTCATCTGCAGCGGCAACAAGAGAGGGGCCTCAGAACGTTAGCGTCGCTGAGTCTCCTGCCCTCATTCCTCCAGAAGTTCTTCCATGGTTATCCCTTCTGGGACCTCGTAGGCTATCATTCCTGTTTCTCAACCACCAGCTCCCACAGATCCAAACGTAGAGGCAGTTGCTACGACCAAAGGCAAAAAGGTCGCCTCCAGCTTGGGGGCTAAGAGAAAAGGCCTTAAAGCTTCGAGCAAGCCCCCTCCTACTAAGCGAACTCAAAAAGATAAGGGGAAGCAGGTCGCGGCTCCTTCTTAGAAGACGTCGTCCAAAGTTATTGTCGAGTTGCATCCTACAAGTATCCCTGGAGTTTATTTCAACCTCATATCCAAGCAACTCTCCTCCTTTATAGGTTCTACAGCCAGGAACCTTGAATATGATGATTTTACTGGCATAGACTTACTTTCCTGGTCGGTACGCCAGTCCTTTAGGGTAAGACTCGCTTTTTTCCCTTTATGCTTGTTAATTTTCTCGTGATTCTTACTTTCATCTTTTGGATTCTACAGTCTTCCATAGGACTTATAAAGGCCTTAGACGAAGGGCTCGCCCTAGAGGAACAGTATGAGAAGCTCAAGGCTGCCAATAAAAAGTTCAAGAAGGTAGCAAAGAGGCATAACAACCAGCTGCTCTTCTTAATGAGTGAGGTCAACAAGGCTAAGGAGGCAGCTAGGCTTCATCAGGCCAAACTAGATGTTACTAAGGCGACCAAGAAAGAGGTTAAGGTCGCTTTGTCGAAAAAGGACAGCCTCCATGAGATAGTTACCTCCACGCTCTACTCCCAGCTGAACAATACCAAAGCTTTACTGGAGGAACGGGAGAAGGACTTGGAAGCGACCTCTAAAGAAAAGAAGCTGGTAGTGCAGCAAGTTGAAGTTACGGCGCAGCGAGCGAAGCTCCGGAGTAGGAGGCCGCAAAACTAAAGGTGGAGGTCACCTTTGGGAGAAACGAGGTGGAAGCTCGCGTTCAGGAGGCGAGGTTCGAGACTGAGGCAGGGTTTTTGTACACCCTGTGGAAATCATATCCTAACCTGAACTTCTCCATCTTTGGCGAGAAAGGAGTCAAGGACGTCCAGTTCTTTGCCAAGGTGGCTGAGGAAGCGCAAAGTAAGGCAATAGGATCAAGTCCAGGAGACTTTGCCTGAAGGAAGTGCGAAGGACCTACCCACTGAAGGTACTAATGATCAGGAGCCCTCCGAATCAGTCCCTTAGGACCCTATCCCTTCAACTCCTGTTCTCCTCTTCGAGTGACCTCATGAGCATAGGCCGAGCTTCTTCTTCTTTTGTTTCATAAATCAGGGAACTACTTAGGGCATTTAGGAAATTTCCTTGCTTTTGTACTTTCAGAAATTATTAACCTCTCTGTTTGCCTCATCTGTGAGGCTATTTCTTTGTTTGTATGGATACTGACCTCGTTCGAGGTTCTTTTAATATTTACTTTGATATAATATTTTTGATTTTGCTTCTGTACATTCTTGCGAGCTGATGAAATAAATATTACGAGCTAGTAGGAATGGTACCTAGTAGACTTGAGAGATCATTAATTCTTATACTTTTCTAGCTCGCAAATTATGATATAGACCTGAGTTGGGTCGTAACATACTTAGCATATTATAGCTTAAAGACTTCAAAAAACATTGCATATGTTTTCTTAATAATACGAAGCTTGTAATATGGATCAGATTAAACAGTGACTTAGATAAGATCAACACATTGAATTTTCAATTAGATCCAATGCTCAAAATAGGTTGCACAAGATAAGCTATATAAATGATCTCTTACTCATAATTTGGAGAAGGCCTTTATCTGCCAATATGTACGTTTGAGTGGGTCATGCAAACTAGGTCGACGATGTTAGCTCGTGTGGCCTGTCAATGAAGGTTGAAGATGTGAGCTCGTGCGATCTATCAACGGAGGTTGACGATATAAGCTCGCGTGGCCTATCAATGAAGGTTGAAGCTTTATGGGCATCGATTCCCTTTATGCAATAGGGTAGGTGTGGGGTCAGCCGAGAGATTAATATTAAGCCCCTTACCCCTGTGGGATCTCATTCGGGGCAAAACTCCTAACTTTATAGCTTTCATTATCAAGTTAAAATCACCACTAGCTTGTTTTCTGTTGTATGACCTCGAATAAATAAATGGCATTAGTGAAATTCATAAACAATATAGAGCTTTTATTAATTGCAAATAAACAAGATTTACAAAATAAAATGAGTGAGCTGTAAATTATTGAAATAAGGCCACAAGTGTTCTGCATTCCACGCTCATGGCACTGTTGCTCCATTCATACTTGTTAGATGATATGCTCTATTCTCTAAGTCTTCTTTTATGACATAAGGTCATTCACAGTTCGGGCACAGTGTCCCATCACTAGTCATGCGAGCTCTAGATAGAATGAGGCGCAATACGAGATCGCCAGGTTTGTAGCTCCGAACTCGGACCTTTTTATTATAGTATCTAGCCACCTTTTGCCAATAGATGGCAGTTCTCATACAGGCTACCTCCCTTACCTCGTCGAGCAAGTCCAAGTTTGTGGCGAGGAGCTGATCATTCTTTGTCGGATTAAAGCTCGCTCTTCATTGACTTGTCACCTCCAATTCAGTCGAGATCATAGCCTCGAACCCATAGACCATCGAGAAAGGAGTTTCTCCAGTGGTGCTGCGAGCTGTTATTTTGTGAGCCTACAACACCTTATGTAGCTCGTCTACCCACACTCCATTTCTAGCTTCCAGTCTTGTCTTCAAAATCTGTTTTATTATTTTGTTGACTGCTTCGACTTGGCCATTTGCTTAGAGATGGTCCACTACTGAGAAGTTCTTCGTAATGCCGAGGCCGTTGCAAAATCTAATGAACTGTTCGCTGCTGAATTAAGTGTCATTGTCAATTACGAGCTGCTGGGGGACTCCAAACCTGTAAATGATGTTATTTCATATGAACTTTTCTACCTTTACAGTGGAGATCTCGACAAGTTCCTTAGTCTCTACCTATTTGGTGAAGTAATCTACTGCAACGATGGCGTGTTTACACCTTCCACGGCCTGTTGGGAGAGGTCCTATCAGGTCCATGCCCCAGATCGCGAATAGTCATGGACTAATCATCTGTGGTTGGTAGATAGGTGGAACTCGTGAGACCTTTAAAAACCTTTGGCAACTGTCACATTTTTTAACCAAGTTGATGGCATCCTGCCATTATTGGCCAATAATACCCCTACCTTAGTTCTTTCTGGGCTAAGGAGAGCCCTCTGGCATGGTTCCTATAATGACCTACATGAATCTCCATTAGAATCTTTATGCAATCAGGCTTATCTACACACCTCAATAGTTGAGCTAAGAAACCTTTCTTGTAGAGCACATCATCACAAATGCTGTATCTTGCAGCTTGAGATCGTAGGCGACGTGCTTCTAACTTATCATCTAGCAACTTCCCATCTTACAAATAATTGATCAAGGGGCTCATCCACGAGTCATCTACCATAGTCATGACCATCACTTCTTCTTTTGGCTCTATACAAGGTGTTGGTAAGAACTCGACTAGTATGGTCCCAGAGAACTCCGCATCTTAAGTTATTGCCAGGCTAGCTAAAGCATCAGTATGAGAATTTTGAGCTCACAGGATCTGGTTCACCACACAATTTTCAATGTTCCCAATAACTCTCAAACTTTCTACAGGTAGATCATCATCTTTGACCCCCGAGTCTAGTATTCACCCTGCACTTGACAAACTATAAGTTGGGAGTCACTAAAAATTCTAAGTCGTTCAGCTCGTATTTCTCTAGCTAAACGGAGTCCTGCCAGTAAGGCCTTATACTCAACCTCGTTGTTGGTGGCTCGAAATCCGAACCTAAGTGCGCAGAGAATTTTATGCCCTTCTAGGCTGATCAGCAACACTCCAGCTCCTACCATCTATTCGCTGGAAGATCCATCAACATACAATTCTCAATATGGACCTTCTGAAGTTCCAACTTTTTCTTTTTCAATAGGTCCGGTAAACTCGGCTATAAAGTCAGCCAGTGCTTGCCCCTTAATGGTTGACCTCGGTTTGAACTCTATATCGAATTGGGCCAGCTCGATAGCCCATTTAAGGAGGCGGCCTAATGTATCCAGCTTCTGGAGGATCTTCCTGAATGGAAAGTTGGTCGAACTTCAATTGTGTACGCTTGAAAGTAAGGACACAGCTTCCTTGATGCCACCACTAGACAGTCGGTGAACTTTTCCATCTGTTGTACCTCGTCTCAGCATCAACCAGCTTCTTATTGATGTAATAGATAGGGAATTACGTTCTGCTATCTTTTCGAACTAAAGCTGCACTTAGTGCGTGCTGAGATACGCTTAGGTAAATCATTAAGTCCTCTCCTTCTTTTGGTTTTGAGAGGAACGGAGCTTGCCCCATATGTTCCTTCAACTGCTGGAGCGCCACTTCGCACTCCTCTGTCCATTCAAAGTCTTTCGCCTTTTTCAGCACATCAAGGAAGGGAATGCAATTATTAGTGGCCTTTGAAATGAACCTGCTGAGGGTCACGACTTGGCCATTTAGACTTTGCACTTCTTTTACCTTTGCTAGTGACCTCATTTCCAACAAAGCCCTTATCTTCTTAAGATTGGCCTCAATCTCTCTATTATTCACTAGAAAACCCAAGAATTTGCCCAAAGCCACTCCAAAGGCACATTTGAGAGGATTGAGCTTCATCTGATACTTCCTTAATACCTGAAATGTCCTTTTAAGGTCACGCATATGATCAATGGCTTGCCCAGATTTCACCAACATGTCGCCCATATACATCCTCATGGTCTTCCTTATCAATTCCTCGAACATTATATTTACCAGTCTTTGGTATGTTGCCCTTGCATTTTTGAGTCCAAAAGGCATTACCTTATAGCAATATAAGTCACCATCTGTAATGAACGAGATATGCTCCTCATCCTCAGGGTGCATTAGGATCTGATTGTAGCCTGAGTATGCATTCATGAAGCTAAGGAGTTCGTGACCAGTAGTTGTGTCTACGAGCTGGTCGATTATGGGCAAAGGGAAGTTGTCATTTGGGCAAGCTTTATTAAGGTCTGTGAAGTCTATGCATGTTCTCCACTTTCCATTCTTCTTCTTTACAAGCACTAGATTGGCGACCCAAGTTAGATAGTAGGCTACTCTAATGAAATTAATAGCCAGCAGCTTACCCACTTCTTCCTTTAAGGCTGAATACCACTCATTTGTTATTGGTCTCCTCTTCTAACGAACTGGCTTATGGTGGGGGTCAATATTTAATTTGTGCGACATAACCTCAGAATTTATCCCTACCATGTCTTCATGATTCCAAGCAAAAACATCTAAATTCGCTTTGAAGAAGTCAATGAGCTGGTCTTTATTTCAGGAGTCAACCCTTTTCTCAACTTCAGACATCTTTTAGCATCTACCTCATTGATTTGGACATCCTCGAGTTCATCTATGGCCCAGTTGCCCTATCTGTATCCATCTCGTGAGGGTCGAGGTCGTAGCTCACTCCCTTCTCGATCATTGCACGTGGTTCGCCACCTAAGACAATGTTTACATTTTTCCCTCTAGTTCCCATTTTTACTGCGTCTTCATAATAATGGTAAGCCAAATGCTACTCACCTCACACATACCCTATTCCCTTAGGGGTTGGAAACTTCACCATAAGGGTCCATGTTGAAGTGACCATATCTAAGTCGTTCATTGCGGGCCTTCCTAATATCATGTTATTGGCAAAAGGGGAGTTCATGATCAAGAAGTCCGCAAACACAGTTGATCGATGATCTACATCTCCAAGGGTTAGGAGTAGTCTAATCTGCCCAATAGGAGTAACCGCATCTCCAGTAAAACCATACAAAGGCTCAGAGGAAGGCTTTAGCTGCTCGTCTCCAATCCCTATCGAGTCATAGCACTCTTTGTACATCACATTGACTGAGCTTCCAGTGTCAATAATTATTCTTCTCACTTCTACATTTCGACACGAGCTCGAATCACTAAGGCATCATTATAGGGCCAATGAATGCCTTTGGCATCATCTTTTGTAAAAATAATCTCTTCTTAGGCCGTCTTTGCCCTCTTGACAAGTCCCTCTAATTCTTTTCGACCTGCAAGTTGTAAGTGATTAGCTTTGCGCACGTAGCGCTCATGCGATCTATTTGATGTACCTGCTATATGAGGACCCCTGTGGATGGTGAAGATTGTCCTCACAGCGGGTGCTTGTTTTGGGTCAAAAGCATGCTGGGCTAATCGTGGTGCTGATCGCTATTGAGAACGTTGATATTGTGGTCGCTGACCCACAAGTCATACCATATAATCCCTTAGGCGGCCTGATGCGAACCCCGTATATAAAAATATAACACACACGACCAAATTGAAACACAACCCAAAAAAAAATTAAAATAGATTTATAAAAAAAAAATGAGAAATTTTGACACATTGATTATATGTCAATCAAGAACTAAAGTTATAAAGAACTTTGACCCAATGATTAGAACTCAATCAAGAACCAAAATTATAAAAGAAAGACATTAACGTCACTCCCAAGACATAGATGAGAAGGTGAGAGATA
Organism: Dimocarpus longan; assembly: GCA_022984855.1. Lineage (NCBI taxonomy): Eukaryota > Viridiplantae > Streptophyta > Magnoliopsida > Sapindales > Sapindaceae > Dimocarpus > Dimocarpus longan. Next base: position 9,290,444 of record CM041021.1, read on the forward strand.
AGTCATGGTTTTGATCGCCACAAGTATAGGTTGATAAGATCACGTGTTCGTGAAAAACAAAAGAGAAAATTCATTCTCTCAATTAAACTTAAATGGCTGTATCTTCATTCCTCCCATGTTTGCTTAGGGTTACAAGGCTTTTTATAAGCAAAGAAATAGAACATAATAAAAAACTCTAGCCCCTAACAATTAGGCTTACTAAACATACTCATGGGTTTAAAATAATTAAATATGGGCTTATGTTAATTATAACATGTCAGCCCAAATAATATAAACTAAAATAAAATAAGTTTACTTAACTTAAAACTCATTACAATTAAAAATAAACCCGACCCAATTTATTTAAAACCCAAATAACTTTAATAAGTCTCCAATAAAGTCTAATTAACTTTATTTTGCCTTCGATTGTCTTCTATTAACACCCAAAGCCTTCAAGTTAGTGTTGTTGAACTTGAATAATGTTTTGAAGCTTTGATGACTCCTCTGAATCGTCCAAATTTGCTTGCTTCCTTAGATTCCATTACGGTCATTCCTAATCAATTCTTCAATGGCATCTTTTAGTGTACAACATTCTGAGGTTTTGTGCCCTGTTTTATTATGATAAGCACAATACATGTTTTTGTCTCTAAACCGATTGGACACATTTATTGGAACAAGCTTGCAAAAATTCACCCTGTTCTTTTTTGTGGTGAAGATCTTGTCCCAAGAGTCTGACAAGACAACATAACTTTCATAGCGACTTGGGCGAGGAGGTCGTTCACATCTTTGATTGGTTCTTGGTCCAGGTCCGCTTCTGGCTTTCTTTGCTACCATGTGATTACTTCTCTGCCCCTCATTACTATTATTCCCCTCATTGCTCCTCTTCTTACTCTGATTGGAGCTACCAGCCTTGTTTTTCTGATCGTTTGACTTTTTCAACCCAAAGGTCTCCTCCCACCTTATTTCTTTCGTAACTCGCTCATAGAATTCCCCTAGGTCCTTCACTAGGGACTTATAGATGCTCTCATATAGCTTTCCGTCTCTCTTTATGTAACACCCCGAAAGTTATATCCATGTGATTTGTTTTTGTTAATCGAATAATTAAATTCAATAAATGAGATTAAAGTTGGAAATCGAGTGGATTCGTTCGAAATTTTATACTTTGATCGTTTATGAGTGAAATTTCAGATTTTCGGAGGCGTTTTTCCACGAAATGAGTTAAATTTGAATTTAAGTGAAGTAAGTTGAAGGATGGAAGGTTAGGATTGGAAGAGAAGTGAGTATGATTGAATCGCATAGAATGATTTTTTGGGCAAATAAAGAATTTTCAAAAGTTTTTATGAAAATTATTTTTAAATTAATTATTTTTTTTTATAAAGATAATTTTATGGATAAGTTTGAAGAAGTGGAAGTATGAGGTGTCAAGATCATCCATTGGGATGTTAGCATGTGTGATAGTGATTTAAATACAAATAATAAAAAGTTTTGGGGCTAAAGTGTAAATAAAGAAAAGTTTGGAGTAATTGTATAAATAGAGAAAGTTAGTGACTTTATAATGATTTTTTTCTGGTTTTTTTTTCCAAATTTTCTCCCTTGCTACCATCTTCTTCTTCCTCCTCTATTGCCGTTTCTTCTCTTCATTTCTTCTTTATTTTTCTTCACTTTTATTTCTCTAAATCATTCTTAAATCCTATTTTTTCCATTTCTTGCCATCTAGACCTTTGATTTCAAGCAAAACTCATCCATTTTGTCAAGTTAATTTTCGGGTAAAAAAGAGGTTCAAAGAGGTAAATTGGTTTGGTTTGGTTATTTTGTGATGCTTTTGGTTAGGGATGTCCTAATGCATCATCGAGCATGATTTTGAAGTTATTTTAGCATTTGATTTCTTTGTTTTGATTTTTATGTTGATTTTTGTCTATTTTCGAAACCCTAGGTGAGGGTTTTATGCATGAGACTTTGGATAAGGCTAAGGAGGCATGATAAGCTCTCCTTGGAGGTGTGAAAAACTATAGAACAAGCTCATAAGGTTGGTGTACACATATCTTGAAACTTTGATTTTATTAGTTTACTTAAATGTGAATTTTCTTTTCAAAACTTGATTAATTTGTTCTGTTAATGTGATAAATGAGTATTGATGTTAATTGGGGGTTGATTGCTTGCCATTTGATGGTTTTATTTGAAGAAAAATGATTTCGAAAATGATTTTAAAAAAAAATTACCCCTTATGGCCGAATACTGTTCACAAGCCAAACCAGGGGTATTTTCATCTTTTTGCCTCTATTTTTGTGTTCGTTGGGTGTTATTTTGGTAGTACGTGTGACGGATTTAAAAACCGAATTGTAAAACTTGAGAAATCTCTCTTTCTGGGTTGATTTTTAAACTAAATAAAAATGAAAAATGTTTTTTATAATGTGATATTGAAAGTAGGGGCAAAATGATCATTTGATATGGCCATGAATGGTGCTTCAAAGAAATTCAATAAATAGTTTTAAAAAATTTACGCAATTAAAATTTTTTTGAAATTTCGTATATTATGTAATTTTTAAAAGTTAAAGGGCCTTCGTAAATCTATTCATTAGTAGATAGTGATGGTTGATAGTTAGCTAGCTAATAGGGTGTATATTAGCAGTACTATGTCGTTATGACTGAAACCAATACTGAATAACGGACCCTGAAAGGCACCGAGTGCTCAGTCCAGAATCTGTGAATATATGTGAAAAATGCTCCAGCGGGGAGATACTGAGTGTTCGATACTGGGAAAACCAGTTATTGATCTATGGTATCGTGATAGAATTTACAAAAAGCTCTAAAGTTTGTAAAAATGGCAAGTTTGTAATTATGTTTGATAAATTGATTATGAAAAGAGTATGACCGTAAAATGTGTTAAATGAAGGATTTTTTGAAAAGTGGTGTGAGTGTAATGTGGATATATGTGCAATTCAGAAAATTTTATGGTATATGCTTATTGTTGATTTCCTTATTGTAATATCGAGATTGATTTTAACCCCAATAGTATATTTTTTCCATTTACGTGGGCAAATTAAACTTTGAAAGGGTAAACTAGTAAATGTGTTTAACAAAAAAATTTTGAGAATGTTATTTGATTGAAGTTTGTTTTTGAGTAATGTTGGTATATGCGTTTTTGAAAATTGGATCGTCTGTATATATGGTTTGAATTTATTATTGAGGTTATGAAATTTAGTTGATTTTTGCAAAACGTTAAAGCTAAGTATTTGCATTATATTTAATGTAAAGGTTTTCGTAAAACTGGGTATCGTGCATGTTATTGGATTTTATTATTGTATTTCCAAAAAATGAGATTTGTGTTATTATATTATGTGTACATCCGCTAAGTAAAATTACTTAGCGCATTGGTTTTACCACGCATAGATAGGTAAGTGGGCTAGATAACGATGATTTTGTGATGATTATTATGGTTGTATGTTGAAGTGGTTTTGAATCGGAAGGGAGGTCCGTATGGTGGTTGAGAAATAAATTTTATAGAAGTGTTATTCAATTTCTTGTAAGTTTTAAAATTTAGGTTTATCTGAAAAATAGGAGAAATTCTACCGAAATTTCTAAAAATATGGATATTTCAACTAAACGTATTTTCGCTTATTAATCAATGAGTTTTCGTTTTCCAATTTTTAATAAGAGTAAATAACTTTTATAACGGTTTAAATAGATTTGAAAAAAGAAATGTGACCCTCTCCGTTCGGATTTTCGCTCCGTACGGGATTCGGGTGGAAGGGTGTTACACCTTAGTCCTGCCGAGATAACTGTTAAGATCCTCTCATTCATAGGATTTTTCACGTTATTTACCTCGCACCTAAACCTGCTAATGTAGTCCTTTAATGGTTCACCAGGACGTTGAAAGGTTGTAGCGAGGTGACAAGGTAGCGTGAGCTACCTCTTCAGCTCCTTGTATAGGTTTTGCGAACTTCTGCTGACATTTTTCCCAACTACCAATACTGCGATGAGAGAGGTTCTTGAGCCACATCTGCGAAACATTACCAAGCGTCACTGGAGAGATACGGTATTTGACTAGCGAGCTGGTAGTCTGCAAGTCTATCTGAACATTGAAGGCGTCCAAATGGTCATAAGAGTCAATGTCTCAATTATATTGTAGGATATTGGGGACCTTGAATCTAGGAGAAAGCGGTTCCAATTCAACCTCTAGAGTAAATGAGGCCCTCTCTCCACCTTGATCCCCCTGCTCTTGAGCCCCATGTCATGCTTCTAGTTGTTGGACCCTCTGAAGGACCTGCTCAATGACTAAATCTTATGTTTCAGACTGTCTGATTGGGGATCATCTGCTTCGCCTGCTCTCCCTGTTCGGGGAATATTGGTTTTGCACCTCGTGCCTTCTTTTGTATTCAAGCTCAAAGGAATAGCGATCTGGTTCATGCCTCCAGTCCAACCTGTTCGACCCATCTTCTCTATGTGAGCCTTCATGTCAATGTTAACGTTCATTCTCACTTCTCCGAGCTGACACCCGTACATGTCCGTGGGTTATCTCAACCTGTCGATGCCCGTCATGGCTCACCCTCACTCTTAGTCCTGAAGGCTAAGCCATATTCTCATCCTCATGAGCTCATTGAGCCAGAGCTCCAGATCGCACGTTCGAGGAATGGATTGATCACTCTAATGTTGGTACTTCCTTGGTGAGTCTCTCATCTAGGACCAAAACTCCCACGCATTGGTGCTACGGAACATCCCCCATAGTAGCAGTCTCAATAGGTCTCTGAGCGACCTGAATTTGGGTATGTGTCAGTGCCCTAACAGTATCTACTATCTATATCATTGTATTCTTTAACACCTCCTAGCATTACTGTAAAACCTGCGTAACATCTCCTCATATGGCATTGGATGCAAGTTGACGAGAGGGGAATGGAGGCATACTTTGGGTAGTTCCATCCATAGGCGCATTTGAAGTGTCCACACCTATGTTAGCTGGCAAAGCACCTCGCTGTTGGTCTACATCTTCCATTCTGTCAGTCATCGCACCAGAACTCCTGGTTGTTCTACCCTTTGCCATAATAATAATCAATAGAAAACTGCAATTGGGTCCTTCCTTTAACGCCAAAATGTTGCCGTTAAATACAAATCAACCCAAGTCCACGAGCCTAATGCTACAAATATAATCAAGACAGTACAAGAAGCAAATTAAAGCAAAGAAAAAGGCAAAAGAAGAACAAAGAACACTAAGTTTTTAAGTAGTTCGGTCAATAGATGCCTATGTCCACTGTTCTTCTCTCACTATTCCGGCAGAGTAACAGTACACTTTCACTCAATGTTTTTCTCTTACTTTACAATGAAAAATGACCCCCTATTTATAGATGGTGATGATACAATTAAATACAATTAATCTGACAAATCATTAATTAGTTAACAATTTTCAAGACTAACATGCAACAAAGTCAACTCCAGCAGAACTGAGCTCTGACATAGCTCATACTTAGTAGTTGAGATTTCCTTGAATTACGCTGCAATTAGTCTGAAACAGATTTCCTTAACGTGTATGGCACGCCATAGGTTGAATTTGACCTTACTCTGAGCGAGTTGAAGCTGCTGATGATGACTAGCGACCTCAGCTTGACAGTATTATACGATCCCAGTTTAGCGAGCTTGACGTCGCTGGATTATTACATACGTGAGCTAGGAGCTAGACGATCAGGAAGCTTACTTCTGCGAGTTGACAAACTGATATTGTCTATTGGGCTAGCTTATGGGCTTTTACCGGCTTATTTAGGTAATCCAAAAAATACTCATAACAATACGTTATCCTGTCCGTTTGTTCTTTGTATTCTGTTTCGTATACCCTTTACTAGTTCTTATAATTATATATAAATTATAATACACCTCTTATTATTTATTATTCTCAATTGAAAATGCATACATTACAGCAGTTTAAGCGGATGGTTATATTTGATTGCGTGCTCGAAACTTTCTAGTTTTACTTTCCAGTTAGTAATATGAATTTTGTCATCCAGGCTAAGAACTACTGTAAGCTGGCCAAAGATGGCAGGCTATTGTATCCAAAGTGGCTCCTTCGGTTTCTGTTCATCAGGATGAAGCCAGTTCAAAACAAAAATTAGCCACAGAAACAATAAAAGCTGAAGCCAAACGAGAAGAAGTTTTCACTAGTTTGGACACAGAATTCATAAGGGAGTGTGGTATCGATGATCAAAGCTTTGCACATCAGAGTTCTAGAAAGCCTTCACGGACCCAAAGTTCTCAAAAGAAAGGTTTGCATTTTTCAATTCTCCGAAGCATGAGACATGTTGAATCCTTCCTAAAGATGTAATAGTTCATAGTTTAATTTTGTTATACAGATGAGAAAATAATATGTATGAAGTGAGTGACTTGTAATGTTGCAGTATCTGCTCTCTGTAGTAGTTTTTTAAGCAGCTATTGGTGTGCACTAAGGCCTTATCTAATGTGCTTGCATGCCAAAAGTTCTGGTGTTCTCTGTTTTTTGTAATTTAGGAATTTCTACCAGAGCAATCAAATGTGAAGCATACTACTAAAATAAATCCCTTTAAAACTTTATAAACATCCTTATTACCACCACTTATGTTTTTCTTTTTCATTTGCTTACGAGCAAAAATTGAAAAATTTGTGTTTACTTTTCTACTCCTTGTCTCTCTCTCGATCAACTTTTTCTCGTACTTAGAGCTCAGCTTCTAGCTAGCTTTCGCAATGTATTTGTTTCAGTTCATTATAGGGATAACAGCTTATATGACATTGTTCTCATGTGACATTATAAGGATAGCTAGCTTTCCCAATGTGGCGTTCTAATGTCTTGAAGCATAGAAAGTTGTTTTAAGCTAGCTTTCCCGATTCCGGTTAGTATGCAAGCTTTAATATTTACGGCTAACCAATTTTCAAATGTGAAGTTCTGGTGATTGAAATAATTGTTCTTCCATTTTCTATCTATAATAATTGTCATATGATATGTTGAATCACCTGGTTGGGAGTCTCTCACATTAAGAATGTAGATTGCAATATGGATCTTTAGGGTGTCATTTTATGTGAGAAGGAAATAAACTGTGCCATGATCTTTCAACAAGGAATCACATGTCTAAGCTGGAACACCATCTCTTTTTTATGCTGTTGTATGTAGTTGCATGCAGTGCAGAAAATATTGACATGTATGTTTCAGACTGTTATGACAAAGAAAAAAGTTCTTTCTGGGAAATTGATGACATCATGTGATCCCGACTATATTGACATTGATTCTGATCATACGGATTCTTAATTGTGTAGTCTCTGTGCTGCTCATATCCATAACGTTTATTGTGTTGCTGAGGTTTGTTCTTTCGTTTCTCTTTTTCTTTTTCCTATAATTTCTATAGCCATAATACTTCTTATTTTAGTTGTGCTAATATTTTCTTTATATATCAAAGAACTTGTTTCCAAATCATGGAATAATGAGAAAGATATGTTCCAGATATAAAACGTATGAAACCTAGGTAATAGTAAAGGTTAACATAAACTGAGTGTTTGCCTTTTGATTCTTATCATATGTTTATTTCAACTCATTCACAATTTTTCTACTTTTCTCATTTCTGTCTTCTTGTGCTTGGCCTATCAACTTCAAGTAATATGAATTAGATTTAGCCTCGCCACAAATTGAAGTGGTATATACCATCAGGATTCAGATCTGATTACAAGGGAAATAAACTTTCCTTAAAAAGAGTTGCACCTTGGATTATTGGTAGCTGAGATTTTCATTTATTCTGTTGTACTTTTTTTTTTTTTTTGACAGATATGAGCAAGACATTTTCACTTTTTGCATAAACATTATCCCTTATGACTGCACTGGCAAACAATGTTGCATGTGCATGCTTCAGCCACAAAAAAATTTTTGCAATCCTTGTATCAGAAATATTTTGTGAATGTTAGTATTCTTGTGAATGCACAATCTCAGTTTGATTCTAGCAGAGTGTGACTTTGATATAGGATCCCTGCTTCCTTCTTGACATTAATATCAGTCTCTGGATATCAGACCTGGCTTTTACTTATGTTATAATTTTTGGTTTCTACAGCTCAACCGAAGACCATCTCCTAAGCATATGGAGACAAGACAGCACGCGCGATATCACTAAAAGCATGCAAGGAATTCTGGTGGATTGGCATGTGGACATAAGTGTAGTTACACTATGCAATATTTGTTTTCTAATAACGTGAGTCAGGTGCTTTGTTTTCTATAGAAAGGTTTAGGTTCTAAAATCTCTGTTTATGAGTTGTCTCTGTCAAAATTTCTGGTGTATCAATATCAGACACTTAATGATGCATTTTTGAATCCGCATGTCTTAGGTATATCTAACTCTATTCTATGGACTTAGAACAAAGACCATCTATAAAATTTCAATTAAATTGATTTTGGTCTATACCTCAGAGAAGATGCAAGTATAGCATATAAAGTGGATGGTCTTCATGATTTCTTCCTAACTATTGTAACCATTTTTACAAAGTTTCGCACCGTACCTTTACTTTCATCATGTATGTGCAGCATCATAGTCTGCTTCAGTGATAATGCAATGCAAAATATAAATGGTGAAGTTCATGTGCATGTTAAATGATGCAAAACTCTTATGGGTTATTTGCTAAGTATGTATGCCAAAGTTTTCAGAATTGTCTTATCTTAATTTCAGGTCTCTGAGGATTATAAGTTGGAGCCAGATACGCTTTATCTAGCAGTGTATCTCATTGATTGGTTTCTCAGTCAGAAGTACATTGAAAAAGGCTTCAATTGCTTGGCATAACTTGCATGCTGATTGCCTCGTAAGCTCTCATGCGCATTGCAGAGTTCATTGTATAATATACCTTTAGTAAATAGACTAATAAGAATTGTCTTACTTTTAAACTTTAGGGAATAAAATGTCGCAGCAAATTGAGAATTTGAGCTGGTACTATGAATATACTATGGTATGCTGAGACATTGTTTTAAGAAATGACGAGCTGTATTTGTGGTCTATCAAGCTCAATCTCTTTAAGGTATAAGAGTGAGTCTTCTGTAGCTCTGCCCTGTCTCCCAAATCTAGGGTTGAGCTGCTAGAAGCAGCCTTCACGCTATTGCGTGCTTTCTCACCGTAATCGGTGCCTCTCCCCTCTTTTCTTGTAGAGGATTCTCTTCCCATTTTTCTTCTCTTTTTGGAATCGATGGACGCGGAGGAACTCTCTCGTTATTGCGAAAAGCTCTCCTTGACAGAAGACGATGGACCAGTCATTAAAATCGGAAAGGAAGTTCAACAACAGGGTATAAAGGCAGCATCTATATGCCTCTTGGGAAAGGTGGTAAGCAACAAGGAAGTAAACAGGGAGGCTTTTAGGTCCATAATCCCAAAAATATGGAAAACCACCAAAGCAATAGGGATTGAGTTAGTGGGAGCAAACACTTTTGTCTTCAAATTTGGATGTGAATGAGACAAAAAAAGAGTTCTTGAAGGTGGTCCTTGTTGCTTCGATAAATGTCTGATTGTTCTAAAGGAGGCCTGTGGACTAGGCAAAGTTCTTGACACGGATTTTCAAATATCCCCTTTCTGTGTTCAACACCATAATTTACCCCTTTCCTGCATGTCTAAAGAGATGGGTCTCCTACTTAGTGAAAGGTTAGGTCATGTTATAGACATTGACCCAGGTGCAAATGGAGACTACCTTGACAGATTTCTCCGAGTCAAAGTTGAGTTAGATATTTCACAACCCCTAAAAAGAGGCCACCGAATTCTTCTAGGGGAGCCTGAGGAGCTCTGCACTATACCTTTAAAGTATGAGAGGCTCCCTAACTTTTGCTTTTTCTATGGCAGACTTGGTCATTCGGTAAGAGAATGTGTGGATTTTGATAGCCCCGAGGAGATTCCCCTACTCATCTTTCCACATGTGATACAAGCATGGATTTTGAGGGCCCTACCTCACAAGAGCAACCCTTTCTGAAAGTTGTGACAACCAATCAAGCCCTCTATGTGCCTGATAAAAATCCTAAGAAGCAGGTAATTACTTATCCCCCCCAACAAAGAAGAATTGGGTCCCATATCAAACGACAGTATCAATTCCATGGTTGTTGAGGTTAATGGCGAACAACTCCCTACTCTATCAAGTGAAGTCCAAATCCATGCCACGGATTTTATTTCCAATGGCAGTTAGATCTTTGAAAAGCCTTTTCAATCGACAAGGAAAAATTGGAAAATGAGAGCCCGAAAAGGAGTCGTCGATAATTCAGCTTCATCCCCGACATCTCCACACTCCAAAAAGAGAAATACGTCACCTGCCCCTATCTCCGAAGGCCGAACAAAAAAGAGGAAGCTCATTGCCTTAGAGAATAATTTGGCAGTGGCTGGATCTCAGCCCGCCATTCATAATGAGTTGTCTTTGCTGGAATGTTCGGGGGTTAGGGAGTCCTCGAACATTCCGAATTCTGCGGGAGCTAATCCGCATTAACAACCCCGATATTGTTTTTTTATCTGAAACCAGAGTTGATAAATCTCAAATGGAAAATTTCGAGTCTTGCTAGGCTTTTTGGTGTTTTTGTGGTCAACCGAAGAGGTTTAAGTGGAGGTTTAGCCCTTTTTTGGAAAGAAGATGTGGACTTATCAGTTCAGTCGTATTCTGTGGGACATATTGATTCGATCATTCGAGAAGCTTCGGGGTCTAGATGGCGTTTTACTGGTTTCTATGGAGAACCCAAACCAGATTTAAGGTTTTTGTCCTGGCAGCTCTTGCGTAGGATTGGTGCCAGCAACTCCCTGCCTTGGCTGATTTGAGGGGATTTCAATGAGATCTTGAGGTCTAAGGAGAAAGCTGGTGGCGCTCCCAAGAGGAGCCAAGCTATGTCAGCATTTGGATAAGCTATTAATGATTGTGGGCTATTAGATCTTAGTTTCAAAGGTAGCCATTTCACATGGTTTAACCGTCAGCAAGGTCAGAATTAATTCAAGAACGTCTGGATCGAATGCTCTGTAATATTCAATGGAAACTCCTCTTCCGAGAGCACCAAATCTATCATCTTTTACGAGCAGGTTCTGACCATTCTCCCATTCTTACTATTTTCTTCGTCCTCCATTTACATTTGAATTCAGATATTTACAAATGGGGATCAAGGTTCCATTTTGAAGAAGCATGGCTTTAGGATCAGGATTGCAAGAGAGTGATTGAATGCAACTGGGACCAAAATTCAAGCGAGGATGCAATCAGAGATATACTTTCCAACTCTCAGAAGGTGTCAGCGGCCTTAGCCTTTTGGCATCTGAGCAGAAAAAGAAGGGGGCTCAAAGATCTCATCTTGATCCGTAAAGATTTAAAAGCTCTTTCAGAAAACGAAGCCGACAACCAGAATCGTATTAGGGAGCTTGAATCACAAATGGACAATATTTTACTTCAACAGGAGCTCAAATGGAAACAACGATCCAGGGTGTCTTGACTTAAATCTGGGGATCGCAACACAAAATTTTTTCACTTAAAAACCTCTGCCCGCATAAAGAAAAATAGGATTCTTAGGGTCTTTGATGCTGGTGGCAATTGGCTGGATAGTGTTAGCGAAGTGGAGCATGCTATTTCTTCTCACTTCAACTCTTTATTCTCTTCTTCTTCCCCCCGGTCAGCTGATATTAACTACATCACAAAGGTAGTTCCAAGGAAAGTGACAGCGGAGATGAATGCTTTCCTGGACAAACCTTTCTCAGAAGCTAATGTGGTGGAAACGCTCAAGCATATGAGTCCTACTAAAGCCCCTGGTCCTAATGGTCTCCCTGCCTTATTTTATCATAAATTCTGGGGTATCGTGGGGCCCCAAACTTGTAAAGCTATTCTTCAAATTCTTAACGAAGGAGTTGACATCTCACCTTGGAGATACTTTGATCGCCCTCATTCCAAAAGTTTCTTCCCCTATGTTGGTCTCAGACTATCGCCCTATTAGTCTTTGCAATGTTGCTTACAAACTGATTGCCAAGATGCTTGCTAACAGGCTGAAACCTCTCCTTCAAGACATTATCTCTCAAGCTCAATCTGCCTTTGTCCCCGGTCGACTAATAACAGATAACATCCTCCTTGGTTTTGAATGTCTCCATTCCCTTCACAATAAAAGAGTTGGCTCAGGGCTTATGGCTCTCAAGCTAGACATAAGCAAAGCTTTTGACAAGGTTGAATGGAGTTTTCTAACTTATATGATGGAAAAGCTAGGGTTCTCCTCCTCTTGGTCTCGAAAAATATTCACTTGCATCTCTTCAACCTGCTTCTCTTTTCTTATAAATGGGACTCCAAGAGGTAATGTGATACCTTCCAGAGGGCTTCAACAGGGCTGCCCACTCTCTTCTTACCTTTTCTTGTTATGCTCAGAAGGGTTTAATGCGTTGTTGCAAAGTTTTGTTGAAAAGGGGTCCATTCATGGTATTCGTATTGCTAAAGGTGCTCCAGTCATCTCTCACCTTCTTTTTACGGATGACTATCTTGTTTTTACTCACTCTTCTAGGGATGATGCCACTTCATTGAAATCTATCCTCCAATCATATGAAAGAGCCTCGGGTCAATCCATAAACTATTCGAAATCCACCATTGCTTTTAGCCCTTGTGTGGCCCCTTCTACCCGCTCTTTCATTCTGGAAAAGTTACACATGTTGGAAGTTTCATCCCACCGTATTTATCTTGGTCTCCCCGCTGCTAATAATCGTAACAAGTGATCCCTTTTTTCAGGTATAAAAGACAGAGTTTGGCAAAAGCTTCAAGGATGGAAACATAAGTTCTTCTCAGAAGGCGGCAGGGAAGTTTTAATTAAGGCTATTGCACAAGTTATACCCACTTATGCAATAAGCTGTTTTCGCCTGCCTTTTTCTCTTTGTTCAGAAATCCATTGTCTCTGTGCCAATTTATGGTGGGATGGTTCTGCTGGTCACAAAAAAGCCCATTGGACTAATTGGAAATCGATGTGTAGCCCAAAAGAAAATGGTGGTCTTAGCTTTCGAGACATTTTCGCTTTCAACCAAGCAATGCTTGCCAAACAAGGCTGGCGCTTTCTTCAGTATCCTTCCTCCCTTGTGGCCCAATCTTTTAAAGCAAAATACTTCCCTCACTCTTCATTTCTATCCTGTAATACAGGTTCCTCCCCATCTTTAGTTTGGAGAAGCATTTTATGGGGTCGTGAGACCCTCAAGCGTGGCATTAGGTGGAGAATTAGTGATGGAACTAGTATCTCAATCTATGATGATCAGTGGCTTCTGCGCCCCTTTACATTCAAATTCACCTCCCCAAAGCTTCTTCCAGATGGAACTTTCGTGTCCTCCCTTTTGTCTGAACCTGGAAAGTGGTCGGAAACGCTTGTGAGGTCGAATTTCCACCCTGAAGAAGTTAAGTTAATCTTGAGCATTCCCCTCAGTTCTTATCCCTGTCATGATCAGATTTTGTGGCATTATGACCGAAAGGGCATCTTCTCTATCAAAAGTGCTTACAAGGTGGCTTTCCACTCCTTGGGTTTAGGTGTTGCTTCTTGCTCTTCAGATTCTTCTTTTCTATGGAGGAAGCTTTGGTCACTTCCAATTCCGGGTAAGATAAAAATTTTCTGTTGGAGAACCCTTAAGCAAATTTTTCCTACAAAGGGTTTTCTTTATAAACGAAAGATAGCTTATATCGGTTTGTGTCCTCTGTGCTTCCTTGACTTAGAATCTGTTGACCACTCTTTGTGGAATTGTAAGGTTGCAGTGCGTAGCTGGCATTCTTGCCCTCTTCGCCATGATGATAGCTTCTGTGACATAAACTTTGTTGACTTCATGGATAGATTAGCTTTCGTTTTCTCTGCTATGGATGTCAGCCTAGTAGCTCAATTTGTTGTGGCTGCTTGGTTTGTATGGTACAATAGGAATGCTTTGGTCCACGACAGCAAACTCCCTCTTGTTGCAGACTACTGGGGGCGTGCTGGTCTATTTTTGTAGGAATTTCAGCAAGCAAATTCCCCCCTTTCCAGCTTTGGCTCCCTCCTTCCTCCGTCAATGTGGTCCCCTCCTCCTCCTGGTGTCTTCAAGATCAATTGCGATGCAGCCGTGAATAAGGCAAAAAAGAAGGTTGGTCTGGGTGTTGTGGTCCGCGACCAATTAGGGCATATCCAGTTTGCAGCAGCTTTCCCCCTTCGTCATGTTTCTGAGGTTGACATTGCCGAAGCTCATGCTATTCTGAAGGGCTTGTCTGTTGCCATTCACAATCACTTTCTGCCTCTCTGCCTAGAATCAGATGCTCTATCAGTTGTAAACCTTTGTAATGGAGAAAGCTCCTCTTGTCAAGATATTGGAAATATCATATTTGATATTAGGTCCATCATGAAGGTCCATAGGTTAGGTCCCATTGGTTTTGTGCATAGAGATCGCAACAATGTTGCTCATTGTATAGTTCAGTGGGCTTTGGGTTTTAATAGTCCCACGGTCTGGAGGCATTCTTTTCCTCCTTGGCTATTAAAATCTGCAGAGCTGGATATTTTTTGTTCTCCCTCTGCTAATGGTTCAGTTGTTGTTTCCTCTTTTGTTTGTTAATATATTGATTCCCTAAAAAAAAAAAAGTTTTGTCTTAATAGTAAAAAGAGAAAATAGTGCAAAGAATTTAATTACATTTGGAATAATCTCAAAACATAAATAGTTGTATTGTCAACTATGGTGTTTTTGCTATTTAATCTATCCATTTGACTTTTGAGTACATTATAACCATTGCTTCTGCCTTGTTTGGTTTGACGTTTAATGCTTCCTCTATATGGGCTGAAGGAAGTACGAAGAAATATGTGCTTCTCAAGTAGAAAAATTTTACTTTATGACAGACAACACTTTCTAGAGATGAGGAAGTCATGAACTCACAACCAATCATAATGTTTTAATAGTCCCCTAATTAGAAATGAGGAAGTTGAATGTGAATGCAGTCATCTAACTATGAGGACGTGATTCTTGACACCAATAAAATTCTGAACGTAAATGCACTTGATTCATACAGTTTTTCCCTTCTTGCAAGAGTATTTTTGATGATGCGTTTACTTCACTTAGAGAAATCAGAATCGGAATCGGAATGATCTGGAATCGGAATGATTTGGAATCGAAATGAAGTATCGAAATCAGAATAAGTTGTTTACTTCAACTGTAGGAATCGAAATCGGAATCAGCAGTATTCACATTTAGTTGTTTACTTTAGTTTGAAATCGGAATGAATTAATTATAAATTATAAAAATAACTTTAATTAAATGAATTAATTATAATAGTGTGCAGTTTTTTATTATAATATATAGTTTTTTTACTATCAAATAAAAAATTGTACATTACAATTAAAAAAAAATTGCATATTATTTTAATAATCCACTATGATAATTAAGAAATTTGTTATGAAAAAAAAAATGTACAGTTTTTTATTATAATATACAGTTTTTTTTTTAATATCAAATAAAAAAATATACATTACAATTTTTTTTTAAAAAAAAATACATATTATTTTAATAGTCCACTATGATAATTAAGAAATTTGTGATGAAAAATAAATGATGTACAGTTTTTTATTTTAATATGTAGTTTTTTTTTTCTTTTAATATCAAATAAAATTGGTTTTTCTTTATTTTTTAAAAAAATGTATAAGAAACTTTTCATCTTGATAAAGGGAATAGGAATGAGATTTCTATGTAGGTTGGGGGAATGAGATTCCCATTCCACAACCTCAAATTGATGCGGGGTCCACACTTTCATTCTTATTACGGAATAAATTTTAAGTAAGTAAACACTATCAATCAATCACATTCCTCAATCCATGAAATAAACACACATTGAATGTATTCCGGATAAATGTAATATGATAGATGCTAAAGATGGAGAGTCAAGCAATAAAATTTTGTGGCTTTCAATTTTTTGCACCTACTGCATAAGCCTTTCTGAGGTAAGTCAACTCATCTGGTGTTTAGATTTGCATTATGCAAAATATGTAAATCCTAATGCATTTTCTGGATAACTGTTTTGGGTCTCAGGAGATTTCTACGAGCAGCTTAAGCCTCTACAAGGTAATGTGAATGGTTTAGGTGATACCAAGCTCTTTCAATTGAAGAAAAGACTAACTTCTTTATTGAATTGTGGATTTGCAGAGCCCCAGTCTTGAGTTGGGAGTACCTGGCCAACTTTCTCACGGAACTAACATTGGTTGATTATGGTTTCTTGAATTTCATTCCTTCTGTCATTGCTGCTTCATCTATGTTTCTTGCCAGATGGTCGCTTAATCAATCAAGTCATCCATGGTTATGCATTATTGTCTTCATTATCAGTGTCTTCTTTTGGTTGTTATTGTTCTATAGATATTCTCAGTGCCTGACATTGTTAATGATTTTGCCAGAAGGCAACTCTTGAACATTACACATATTACAGAGCATCGGATCTGAAAGTACCGGTATTTGCATTATGAGACCTACAATTAAATACCAATGGTTGTCCTCTGAATGCCATACGCTTGAAGTATAGGCAAGAAAAGGTAGTAACAACTCTGTATGAGATTGAAGAATACCATGCATTTTCTTTTTGCATTGCCCTTCGTTTTCTTTAAAGGCAATATCATCCATCTCCGCTTTTTTATAGCACGCAAAAGACAACTAAGGGACTTGAGTGGCTTCAAAAACCATCACGCATCTCCTATGCCATGAGTCTCCATTGATTAATTATGGAATTTACTGTGTATGATGTTGTGATGTCTAAAATATGTTTAAAGCCTACAATGCAAGTTTTCATAAAGGTACACTGCAATAAAAACTAAATGATGGACGGAATGAAAACAAATTAATTCGACAATATAAAAATAATTTTTAAATAAGAAAACAAGAACAAAGGAGGAGGCTGGCCACCTTTGAAAAGAGCAGGAGGCCCTCTCTTGAAGTTTTAGAGAGGAGGCCATGATCTCATCCACTCATCTGAGCAGGCCATGTCTCCTCCACATATGCCAGTGGAGAAGGCTGCAGCCTCCATGTTTTGGTTTAAAATTTTAAACTTTTTATTCAATAATATTTAATTTTGTCAAAAATTAAGTAATTGATGATGTGTGAAACTATTAAAGCTGCTAGCATTTTAACCAAGTTTCAGATGAAGATGATATTGCCCCTTCTTGTAATGTCAAATGTTAATCATAAAGGACATGCGGCTCCAACATTGTCACAAGAATATAAGTGATAAATTGTTTGGTTTTTCAGTAAAATTTTCCAAAAGTATACCTTTTTTTCTTCCATGTCCTTTAAACCATTAGTTCCTATATGTTTACGGTTTAACATTAAAGACAACTGAGAATAAATAATTTAATAAATTTTGAAATAAGTTTTTTTATCAGTTATATTTTATATTTTTATTAATATTTTAAATCATAGTAAGTTAATTTAAAAAGTTTTTATGCATTTTTAAATCATCGTGTCTAAAATAGTTGGAGTTGATACGTCTTTAATACTTCATATTTATATAGTTGTTACAAATCAAGAATTTTAGGGCTACTAGATTATTTTTAATATGAAAAGAAAATATATTAATATGAGTAAAATTTGTGAGAGAAGGAAAAGAAAACTAATAATACATATCTTATCCAGTGTTCCAAAACTCACTACTCGCGACTCGACCGGCGAGGTGACGAGCAGCGAGTACTCGGCAACTCGACGAGTATATGGAGAGTACTCGGTTTGACCATCGGTCAACGGTCAAACCGTTGACCCACGGTCAAACCAAGTCAAACCTATAAAAAATAAAATTTAATAATTTTCTATAGAATAAAAATATAATCATATGACCACAAAAACCCTTAAAATCTATCTCATGCAACCTTCAAAGCCATTTTAACACAATTATATAATTACAACCTTAAAAATTTCGACAGCATAACCACTATTTTTTCAACAATTCCACCTGTAATATATCAAAATAACAACACTTTAAAAAGGATTACTCTCCCCTAATCCCATGGTACCAACATTTCAAGTCCTCCCAAAAATTTCACTACATTTTATAATCAATCAATTAAATTATAATATAAGATGTATATATGTATATGTATAATGTATTATATTATCATATAACCTTTGTATATATGTCACTGCCACGTAACATAAGTCACACAATATATTTTCAATCCTATGTTATAATCTCATTTCCATCAATGCAACAAATAAATCACAAATGTACAAAACTCTAAACAAATATAGTTTATATAATCCATCAATCATCAATCCTAAACAAATATATGTGAAAAAAAAAAATCAAAATCACTGGTGAAAGCAAAAAACAAAATGAAAAAACAAAAAAAAAATTGAAAACAAACAAAATGAGTGGACTCACAACGACGGCGACTGCAGCAGAAGATATGCACCCCACTCAGCGATGGTGACAGCGATTGTAGCAGAAGGAGCGATGGACGACACCGGCAGCAGAAGTCGCACCCCACTCGACGTTGGCGAAAGCAGCAGCAACACAGCAGACGTCGCATACCAACGGATGACAGCGGCAGCAACACAGCAGAAGATATGCACCCAAAGGAGGACAGCGGCAGCAGAAGTCGCACACCAACCGGCGACAGTAAGACCAGACTTGAGCACTCCAATCGGCTGCAGCAGAACTCAGAGGCAGGACGACGGACAGAAGCAGAACAGCGAGTTGAAGCATAAGCGCAGAACGCAGAAGCAGCCAGATCTGAGTGAAAGAAGAAGCAGCCAAATCTGAAAGAGTGAAATACATGACGCCAAAACGGCGTCGTTTTGGTGTGCCAAAACGGCGTCGTTTTGGTGTGCCAAAACGATGCCGTTTTGGCAAAAAAAAATTAAAAAAAAAAAAAAAAGGCCGACTCGACTGATCCGAACTGGGCCGAGTCGGGCCGATTCAGGCCGATTTTCAACAGTAGCCGATTTGAACCCCCCGATCTGGGGGTTCTCGGCTCGGCACCCGACCGAGCGACGAGTACTCTGCCGACTCGGCCGAGTTTTTAAACAATGATCTTATCTTATACTATATATAAAAAGTGTGAAGAAAGGGATGAATAATAACGTCAAATTTTAGACCCCAACATTTATTTGAAAAGGAAGTTACTCTTTTAGCTTTTTCACTGACTCACTGAACAATAACAAATACAAATATATAAGAATATAAAAAAAATCAACAATTTCTCTTGCTTCACCATTGATGAACAACAATAGACCAAATACCCTAACAATTACGCCGGTCATATCTCCATCGGAAGAAATTGTCGGTTGACAAACACCCTACTTAATTACCACCCTTAACACGCAAACATTAACATAAACATCACCCTTAAACACCCAAAAACCAAACAAACCAAAATACAAAAATAAATAAAGAAAGAGAGTGAGAGAAAGAGAGGGTTGTAGGCGAACACCACAAGAACTATAAGAAGAAAAAGAACAAAAAGAGACAGAGAGAGTTGTCGGTGAACACCGCAAAAGCAAGAAGAAAAAAAGAGAGAGAGATGAAAGAAAAAGAAGAAAAAAGAAAATAAGGGAGAGAGAGAGAGAGAGAGCTAAGGGTGGTTAGGTTGGGACATTTAATGAGTAATTTGAGGGATACGAAAGAATAGAAGAAAAAACAATAAAGAAATAAGAGAGAGATAGGGGTTAGTACAGGTCTTAACCCCTATCTCTCTCTTATTTCTTTTAACAAGAGATAGAGTTAATGTGATCGAAGAACATTTTTGTTTATTGAATCATGCAAAAAAAAAAATCTTTTGTCTATTTTATTCTTTAACTTACTTTTGACGGATTGATTTAAGTTTTTTTTTTTTCTTCTTCTTAAAACCATCCATAAGTTCTTGATGATCCACTTGAAGACGTTATGTGAATCGGCCAGTTGAATCAATAAACACGTATAAATCGAAGGAGATCTGACACTGTTTGTCCAACTTTATAAGACTACAAAACATAGAAACCTAGAGAAAATTTAGGTTAATATATCTAGGTTTGTGCATGAGTTGATATGTGGTTAATCAAGTGTTTGATTGGGAAAGATAAATAAATAAATAGAAGCAAAAGTGATGCATGCATTATTTCAATTGCATAAGATACTATGCATATATATATATATGTATGTGTGTGTATATATATATATATTAAAGCTTGACACTAACTGGTCATGCATAATTCCATTAGTACCTTTTCAGAAATATCTATTTTCATAATTGAAAAGTAACTACTTTTATAATAAATAATAAAAAAAAATTATATCCATACAAAGTTTATTAAATATCTATAAATATTGATATAATATAAGATATATGACACAATCCTAAGAGGTTTTAATCTTCAAAAGTAAATGCAAGTAGAGACATACAGTAATAAATACAAATAGTAAAGTTTATTGACATTGCATGCAACTTACATATTTTGTGTTTTTGAATTTGGTGAAAATTGAAGACCAGAATTGAAGAAAGAGATGAAAACTAAATGACAACAAACAATTAGCAAACATTATCTCATGAGATTGTCCCGATCGTCCCATTGATTCTGGTCACTATTTTAATCTCTTTGTTCACTCTTGCAAGTTTCGAGAATATAAATTCACTTAATTGCCGATTGAATCGGTTCTTTACACTTTCAAAAATAAAATAAAATAACCTTATTTACAGTTGAATTTAACATTATTATTTATGATATTATATATATTATAATAATTTAAGTAAAACTATATCATTGATCCATTAGTTAAATATAAACATTCACTCATAAAAATTATAAATAATAATATTTAATTAGTTTAATCTTAAAACTTATTTGATAAGAAAAACAAACATAAATTTAAGCACTTGCCTTGCACGTGCAACTAAAACTAGTAATTAATGAGAAAAGTTAAGGAAGTAAAGATGTTGATTTAATCATATAGTTAAGTGATTTTATCACATTAAAAGCCTAACAAGATAACTTAATGGAGTGTATTCAATTTAAGATTTCATTAGAATTTAAAGTAAAAGTTTGAATATATTCAATTCAGATTTGAATAGATTACTTTGAAATCTACATGTATTCAATCCAAATTTGTATTTCATCCATTAAAATCTAAATATATTTAATTTCGATTTATATGAAATCTAATAAAATTTATGTGCATTCAATTCAGATTTGTATGAATTTATAAAATCTAAGTATATTAAAAAAGTCATTAACTTCATAGACTTCATTTAAATGGTGGATTTTGATAGATTTTATAATTATTTTTATGAATATATATATATATATATATATATATGTTGATGCTAAAATTGATTATGAAGGTTTTATCAACAATAAAATTGAAACTCAAGAGTTTAATACAATCTAAAAAATGAATCCCCAGGTTCATATCAAGGACCCCTCAAGGGATTGGACCCCTAATGCAGATGCTACAAACTGTTATTGACAAGGCCCTATTGTAGCATCTGCATCAGGGGTCCTATTATAGATGTTATAGATTGTTTATTGACAAGGGTTCCAAATACTTAAGGTCCTATTGCAAATTCTACAAACTGTTTGTTGGCAAGGGACTCAAATATTTAAGACCCTATTGCCTTCCTTTTTCAAAGTTCTGCCTCGTTGAGGAGATTTGTCTCCTTTCTGGTCAAGTTGTTTTCTTCTTAGGGTAGGAGTATTCTCCCCTCGTTATTCGTTCCTTCCCTAATTTTACCTACAAGATAAAGATCAGAGGTCAGGGGTTGCCTATGTTTTACTAATGAAAACCCTTCGATGCTCAAGCCAATTGATTTTTTTAGGAGAAGCTCCCCTCAACTCAAAGTCAAGGGGTTTTAGGATGAGGTTTTTAGGAAAATAAAGGAATGTAATATGAGTAGACAAGCTTAAAATGAGACCTAATATTTGTAAGAATCTTTACCAGGGGAGTCTTCTCGCAAACTAGCTCGTCCATGCCCTTTTTGAACTACCTACCTCTTGATGAATAGTTGGCTTATTATATATGTTGCCTTTTATGCCTTGGGGGTTTGCTAGTCATTTTCTCGTCTGGTTGTATGGTCAACTCTTCACCAGCATCCCTTCCACTTCCGTCTCTACTCCTTGTCGCCTGTTTCCTTTATGTCTCGTCGCTTTTCTGCTCCCTTATTTCTTGCTTACCGGTTAGGCATAGGGAATACGTGTTCCCTTTTTATTAGCTTGCTTGACTCTAAAGACATGTGGTGCATTGTTGGCTTTTTCTTTTATTGAGGTCTATCAGGCCAGCATTGTATTAGTGTCAGGCCTAACATTGAGGCTATTGTAATACACCCTCTCGATTAAAATACTGTACATGTACGGTATATTGTATTATGTAAGTAAACCCTTATCTACGGAATAATAAAGTGATTTTAAAGTACCTAGATATGTAATTAAATTTTAGTAGGACTTTCGGATAGGTTGAAGATAAATTTGACTACCAAAAGTGGTACAATGATTGATTTAGATTTTAATGTGAGATTTTGAAAAAGAAATTTCCAAAAATGAGTATTGTTGGAAAAGTAATAAAAGACAAGTTTTAAGAGCAATTGGTGGAAATAAAGGAATTTTCAAGAAAGAGGCAAGAAGGTAATTAGAATGATATGCTAAGGGCATCTTGAAAAATTGAAGAATTTACTAGAAAAGGGGCAAAGTTGTAATTAAAATGAGATGGCAAGGGTATTTTAGGAAACCTAAAAAGTGTAAAGATAACCATGACATTTTGTTAAATTTGGAGACAAAGTAACTAGATGGTTAGGTTGTGGTTACAATGGAATGAAATTGGCTAGAATTGAATGGATAGTTGGATAGTAACCAATCAAAAGTCATGGATTGAAACTAATAGTATTTTTGTAGAATTCAAATTAGTTTAAGGGCAATTTTTAAAATAAGCAATGGCAAA
Organism: Dimocarpus longan; assembly: GCA_022984855.1. NCBI lineage: Eukaryota > Viridiplantae > Streptophyta > Magnoliopsida > Sapindales > Sapindaceae > Dimocarpus > Dimocarpus longan. The sequence continues at coordinate 9,313,250 of CM041021.1, forward strand.
CTTATAAAAAGAATGATAGTTGAGCGCAATTGTTAAACTAAACAAATATATATATATATATATATTGAATGGTGTAGAATGAAGTAAAAGAAATCAAAAGAAAAATTTAGAGGGAGAGAGAGATGCATTCGGCCAAGAAGGAAGAAAAAGGAAGTGAGTTTTTCTTGATCAATTTTTCATACTAAATCCATTTGATTTACTCAAATTTGAAGTTAGAGCAAGGATTTGACAAACAAAGTGGGGTGAAAGTGGCAAGTGTAATTAGTTTTCATGATATTATGATGAGTTTTTAGATGAATGAAAAATTGATGATTTTATGAAATCTTTGTCATGTTTAGAATGTGATTGACTTGCATTCAAGTAGGAAATTGAAAGGAACTCAAAAGGAAGTCATTAAATAAGTGAGGGATCAAGGTAAGCATTCTAATATGTTAGGGTTTTATACAAACTTTCAAGTAAAGTTTAGTTGAGTTGATTTTAGGAAATTAGATGAATTTTGAAGTGCTTTTGATTTGTTTAATAGCAATGGAAATGAAAGTATGATGATGGATGCATGTGAGATGTGTTCGGCCATGATAAAAGTTTAATGTCAATAGATTGATTTTAATGTTTTGATGTATATATCTAAAGCCATACATGATTCTAACATGATGTAATTCAAGAAAGTGAAAAGAAAAGTTTGGATTGGGTGATATGTGCAATTCGGTCAAAGCTAAGATGTGGAGTATATGAATTAATTTTAATAGTTTGACATATATTTATGTGACATGTTGCATGATTTTAAGATCAAATGTATCAAGAAAATGAAAAGAAAAAGCTTAGATTTCATAATGGGGTGTATTCGGCCAAACATGCAATTTAGGGGTGCATTTCATGTTTTGATCATTTGAATGGTTTAAGGTGAGGTTAAGATGAATTTGAAATGATTCATGCATGAAAAATTGAAAGAATAAAGCTTATGTGAAAAATAGAGGGAGTAAACTAGATGAAGGGCATGTTGGTTAGCATGCCATTAGAGTGAATTAATGTGGGTTCTAATGATTAAATGATAAATTCTAAATTGGAATGTGTATTATAGGTGAAACGGAAACAAAAAAATCAAAGAAGAGGTGTTGAAGGGTATTCTAGTAATTGGAGGTCAAGTGAGTGTAAAAGTGTTTTAAAGTATTAAATGCATTTTAGTTTACTTTTAAAACAATTATGAAAGTTAAATGCTTGTTAGTTTATTTTAAAAGCCTATTCTTATGAATTTCCATTAAGTATATTAATGATGAATATGATTATGAAAAGTGCTTTATACATGCAATGGTAAAATTATTGAGCTTTTATGCTTTTATGAGATTCCATAAAATATGTTTAGCATTTTCATGCTTATGGAATAAAATATTCAACCTTGAATTATATAAAAGTAAAGTTTTCGAACACTAATAGCATACCCAAATTATATGAAATTATGGATTCAGACCTGACCATTATTTTCAAAGACTAATGACATATCCAAATTATATGAAATTATGGATTCAGATCCGACCGGTATACCTTATACGTGTATTACAACCGTTGGGAAAGCGTGTCACTAACATCGGGAGGATTAAGTCTCAAGTCTTAAGTCAGTTGTGTCGCCTTCTACATGTGTGAGTATTATCTTATTCTATGATTGCGATGTAAAAAAATCTCGTTGCATAGTAGTAAGACGTCTTAGCAATCGTCACGATGAGCGGTGCTAGCTGAGTCGTCATATGACCCATTTTGCAGCACTAGACGAGTCGCGATATGATGATATCTCTTTGAGTCCCATTAGTGTAGTTTTATGAAGAAAAACACACCAATATATGTGAATTTTAGAAAAATAATGTTTTAGAAATTCTTGAAAGTTTATGAAATATTTTGGTGATATATAAAATTATTTCTAGTACAAAATCGTATTAAAATTTTATATGCGATTACGATTTTTTTTAAATTGCTTAGCAAAGTTATAAAGTGTATGATTTTAGAAATGAAAATGTTTAAGAAATATAGACTACCTTTAATTATTTTTGGGAGGTAGAATTTTAAAGAAATAGTTTAAATAGAAAAATCATAAACACTCACTGAGCTCCTTTAGCTCACATTTGTTTGATTTTATGTTCTAAAAACCTCCTCAGGTACAGGGACGAGTGGTCAGGGTGCCTATTCTCTTACTTTAGATTAGGTGGACTGGATGCGACCGATGCCTCTGTGAAACTATATTCATGCATATTTTGGTTTAGATAGCATCATATGCATATCTACGTTTTGGTTGCAAACGAATTTTGTAAAATTTCTATAATGATAACATTGTGTTGTATTTATGTAAACTAAATATTTAATAACTAGTTTATGAATGTGATGGGAATATTTGAGATTTGCTTAAATGTTTTAAATCATGGAATATTTAAAATTTGTGTGAATAGTTCTATATGATGTGTGAATAGTTTCGTAGTTGCTTATATGAAAATACATTTTTAAAGTTGTGATGGTTTTTATTGAATTAGATTAATTATGATTAAGATTGTGCTGGAAGTTGACTGGAGGTCCAAATTGAAAGTAGTGGTGAATGTTTGTAATTATTGAGAGTGTTTATAAATGAAATTTTGTGATTTGATAAGATGGAAAATATGGAAAAGCAGTAGTTATACTGCCGAAATTTCGTTAAAATTTTAAAAACAAAAATAAAATATTTTTAAAAGGTTTATGAATTTTATGATTGTCAAGAATAAAAATTTAAGGGTTCGTTTCACGGAATTCTCTTGATCTTACTAGTTAGAGATTCCAGAAGATTTTCGTGGAGTGCCCGACGAGATCGTGGAGTTCTGATAGAGGAAATTCGAATCTGGTCCCGTCACTGTCCTTTAGATGACGTGAGGGAGATTTGCTAGTTTGAGGGTATCAATTTCCATTTGAAAATTTCCCTCATTGTTTAAGTCCATTTCCCTCCATTTTGCTAGGATAACTTAACCCTTCCTAGCTCATCTTCTTTGAAGAGATAATCGGATCTTAGGCTTTCCTTCTCTTGAGTTTGTTCTTATGGGCTTTCCCTTATAATCAATTAATTACAAATTGGGCAACCCAATTTCAATTGGACAACCCAATTTCAATTGGACCTAAAAGGGGCCAATTGATTTACATTGATCAATTCCAATAAATCCTAAAGTGGTAAATTTTCCCTAAACAAATTATAACAAATCTTATTATTCTCTTTAATATTTCATTGGATTTTTTTAAAGAATTCTAACAAAATTCAATATAGAGTATAAAGAATCTATAAATTTCACTAAAATCTATCATAAAAATAAAATTCATCAAAATCCAATAAATACTAGATTAAATTCAGTCCCCTAAATTAACAACTAGCTTTTTAAACTTAGGGAGTATATTAAATCTTAAGTTTATTAAAGTTTGATGAATTTTTTTTAATGATAATTTTAGTGGAATTCATAAATTCTATACACTTCATACTGGTTTTGTTAAAATTCATTAAGGAATCTAACAAGATCTTTAGAAAAATAGTTATATTTGTTATAAAAAAATTTTCTTGATAAAAATCACTATTCTCTTACCAATGGTGTTAACTTAAGAAATGTGTATTCAATCAAGAATTCAATGGAATTTAAAGCATTTTAAAAATTTATGTGTATTTAATACATATTTGAATAGATTTAATTAAAATCTAAATGTATTCAATTTAGATTTATATGAAATCCAATAAAATATAAGTATATTCAAAAAGTCATTAGCTTCATAAATTTCATTTAAGTGATGGATTTGGATGGATATGAATTAGATTTTAAAGTGATTTTTATATAAAAAAAAATTATAAAAAACTTTGCAATTTTTCTAAAGATTTCATTAGATATTTTAAAGAAGTTTAACAAAATCAATATGAAGTCTATAAATCTATTATTAAAAAAAAAAATCAAATTTCGATAAACTTTAGGTTGTATACACCTTGTTAGAGTGCATTCACTAAATGAAAATGAAAATGAAAGAAAATCAAAATTTAAAAGGGTATTAAAAAAGGAACTTCATTCTTTGGATGAGATAAGGGGATTAAGTTCCCTTTCTATCATAAACTTAATACATGTTTCCTAACATAAAATAAAAATCAATAGGATTCAAGATTAACTAAAAAGAGATTTTGATTTCTTGGATGAGAGGAGAAAATTGAATTCCCTTTTGAAAGAAAACCTAATTCTGTATGAGGTCCACATTATTTTATTTTGAACTATTTCTTGTAAATAAGATAACCATAAATTATAGATTAAGTTACTTTTTTCCTCTTACAATAAAATTATAATCGGCAAATGTTTCAAATTATTAAATGTTAATCTTTGATAACTTATTTAGTAATACTCTTAGAATGATTTAATCTTACGTCCTCAATCTAAATTTAATATGATCTACCGTACCCTCTTGTTATAAAATAATTTACTCAATTTTTGTTTTTTTAATTGAGATTAATTTAGGGGATAATTGGAATTGATCAGCGACACCATCCGAAAAACTCCTCTGAAATAAGAGTGATTCGTCAATACAGAGATAAGACAGACAAGCACATGGGAGAAGCTAGAAATTTCCAAATAAGGAGCTGTCCATATGAAGGAGCAGGGAATGGCCAAAAGAGGGTGGGAGACAAATCACAGAGAAAGTGGGACAACACTGATTACTTTACGTCATGGGGTGTTGACCGACGCATACAGAGGCACGAGGGCAGCTGGCGCACTGACCAGTGGCCCCAGCAGCCATTAATTACTCAATCTCATTTGACGTCATCTAATTTTTCCGCGTGTTATAAAAGTAATGATTACATTGACTTACAAAAAAAGGCAAATTATTTCATTGCATTTAAGTGCACGTCCTTTCTAGATGGACATTAGCACGTGACTTCCCAATCCCGAAAAATGTGGGTGTGTAATCTCCATTTAATCTGACATTAACCATTAGGCTACGCGTACTTAAAGGAGCGTTAACTCTACTACCATAAACACTATAAAATTCACAACCACCTTGTGACACTGGAGCTGCGTCGGCGGATTCATAAACTTTTACGTAAAGGGTTATTTATATAAAATAATAATAATAAAAGAATTAAGATAAAATTTAAATAAAATAAAATAAATAATACACTTAATTTAGATGAATTAAATAATTTAACATTTAAAAATTTCTAATCAAAATATTAAAAAAATAAAAATAATAAAAATTATATATCATTATAATTTTTCTCAATTAAATTTATTATTTTAAATCATTATAATCTCATTTATTAGTTTTATTGAAAATATATGACTTCACATAAGTACAAGAGCTATTATTCAACCTTGTATTCATTTGATTAAGTAAGTAAAACCAAAACTATTAGATATACAAAAAAAAAAAAAAAATTTGAGATTTTAGGATTTATTAAATACATGTAGCAGATTAAAATATGACATTTTAAAATTTATTGATTAAATATATATCAAACTAAAATTATTAAATATAAAATAATTCAAAATAAGAACTAATTTAAAATAAACTTAAGTTACATTTATTAATTTAGAACTGTTAACGTCGGAAAACGGTTCCTTAATCAACGAGGTTGTTTTCGGACTCAAACTGTAGTTTCGTATGGGTGGTATGAATGCATGCAAAGCAGAAAGAATAAGAAGATGAGGTCAGAGTCGAGGAGCAGAAAGACACGAATATTTTAGAGTGATTCGACCCAAAAAGATGCCTACGTCCACTGTTCACTCTCTCACTATTTTGGCAGAGTAACGGCACTCAAAATCGGATCCCTTTTACAAGGAAACTCGTCCCCTATTTATAGAAAAAGGAGACTTGCTACAATAAAACAGAATAAGACAAAAACGTACAGTAAACTACAGTTACAATGATGGACCGCATTTAATGCGCCGGAATCTCAATTAATGCAGCTGACAGTGCATTAAATGCGGCCGAAAATACATTTAATACGGCTGAATCCGTCGCTTCTGAGGTCTGCCCAAGAAGGATTTCGGGTGATTGATCTGCATAAATCATGATGAGCTATCGAGACCTTAGCTGTAGTCTTTGGCAGAGATGGCGTGCATGGCAAGTTTCAGCACTGTATTCTGCATGGCACCTTTGACTTCTGTTGACTCGTGACTCTGAGGAGCATGGCGAAGATGGATCTCGTGACAGGATACTCATTTCACCTGGCGAATAGATTGGCTTCTGGCGATCTGGACATCTAGAGAGTTAAGAAGACAAATTATGTGTCAAGGTCCCTGCGACTAGTTATGATAGTAAGCGGGTAATCCCGTGAGCGAGCAGGTATAGGAGCACGCTCAGAAATCATCGAACAACCAGACGGATGATCTTGGACGAATAAGTCCGAACGAAACAGATATGGCGAACAAATTGAGCGATCAGAAACATCGGTCAGAATGACGGATGAAATCAGCGGTCACAATGGAGGATGAACTCGGTGCCTTCGGTTAGGATCAACGCCAGCGGTCAGGATCAGCGTCAACGGTCAAGATCAGCGCCAGCGGTCAGAATCAGTGCCAGCGGTCAGGATCTGCGCCAGTGATCAGAATCAGCATCAGCGGTCAGAATCAGCGTCAGCGGTTAGGATTTGTGGACAGGCTGAGCGATAGCGATAGCGATCAGCGGTCAAGCCGAGCGATCACAAATGGGCCCCTTGTCAGGAAGGTGGGTTGGAAGAATGGCGAATTGTTGAGCCTTTTGGGCCGATGGGCCCGCACTGTAGATCTTTCTGGGTCCGATTAGTCTGATCGCTAAATTACCCATAACATTAAGCCCCCTAGCTCTTGGTGCTTTACAAAGGACCAGGAGTTACAGATTCCAGAGCGAACAGATTAGGCGGGAACAATTACAAATAGGAACGGTTACAATACCTTTCAAATTCTGCTTTATTGTCAGGCCACGTGGAGCTTCCCCAGACAACGGTTACAGGTCATACCATGCGTCGTGCGCATTTAATGCACGTCTCTCAACTGACATGTTGCATGATGACAAAATCCTGGGAATCACGCCATATCGTCAGATTGTGGACGATTATATAGCTGTTTTGATCTAACGGCTGGGGGTTGATTGCTTTAAAGAGAATGAGACGCTCCATTTTTTCCTTCTTCCAGCATTTTCAAAAATTACAGACTCCTTTACTGCTTTCTAAACTTACAGACTCCTTTACTGCTTTCTTTCTCTGCTTCGATTTTTCATCCCCCGTTCATCAATCTTCATCCGAAGTCGCCGGTCATCACCGCATTCAAGGTAAGGTCTCATCTCTCTCTCTACCCATATTATCCTCGTTATTGTTGTCTTTTGTTTTTTGCATGGTGTTTGTTTCTTTGACAATCTGGACCAGTGGAGGTGGAATGTCTCCGTGCTGTCTCTGGTCCGGATAGGCCTGGAGTGTATGTGAAGTAATTTTATTTGCTTCTCTCTCCCTTCTTCTCCTTCAACCTGGGGTGAACTTTATAAAATGAGGCCCTTATCCCCCTCTTTATGGCTTCCTAGGCGCACAGCTTGACGCTTAGGCATAGTAGACTTAGGTTTTCTTTGTTCCTCGGGTCTGGTTGGCTGTCAGCAGCCTAACTAGCTGCTTCTTTTATAGATGTCAAGCCGTGGACGCCGATATCGACGAGTCATGTCTAGCGACAAGGGCTTTGAGGAGGGTTCTTCTCAACAAGACAGAGATTCTTCGAGCGCAACCACCCAGGGCAGTGGGGATGCGCCGAGTTCCTCTGGGCAAAGGGAAACTTTCGCCAATCAGACTTTCTACTAGCACGACTCCCAGATTACCCTTGAGGAGCTTAAGACCGTAGCCGAGACATTCCATTTTCCTTCAGGGTGCCGCGTCATGGTCCCCGCTCATCGCGACCACATGGCCGGTCCTCCTGATGGGTTCATAGCGATAAGCCGTCAGCATGTGAATTCAGGGTTTAGGTTTCCGGTCCCCCAGTATTTGATTGACCTGCTGAACGACTTAGAAATAGCTCCCTTCTAGCTTACTCCAAACTCTTATGCCCAAATAACTACCCTGGCTTACATCTTTCTCAAAAATGGCCTTCCGCCACCCACTTCGAACATAATCCAAAGCCTTTTCTTTTTCAAGTCCACTACCAATCCTCAAGCCATAAAACGGGACGGTATCTACTACATGACCGCTCGCAATTCACCCTACAAGGCGCTTTTGCCACAGAGGGTTGGCAAGTCAAATGTAGGGGATTACAAATCTCGTTGGTTTTATGCGTCTTGTCTATCCTTGCTGAAACTTGCCAATTTTGACTTTAACAACGATCCAGGTGAGCATGTCTCTGCTCGCTGCTCGCGCATATACACATTCATCATCATGCCCCATTATTACTTACATTTTCTCCCCTTGTGTGCAGCTTTTATCAAGGGCTCGATCAGTCTTTCAGACGAGGAGACAAGGATACTTAACAGGTTTTCTGAGGTGAAGGACCCTGAGGACGATTATTTCCCAGCTAATTCTCTCTTGGGGAAATACGGGCTCGCACTTGGAGTCGAGACCAAGCCTCTGAGATTGGCTTTGGACGTTGGGATACGAAAGGGTAGGGAGGTTCAATCTGTCTATGTAGGACCTAGCGAAGGAACTTCTGCTCCAGCCCCAAAAAAACCCAGAACAATAGTGAACCTTGATATGCTCTCTCCCCCATCCTCGCCAACAATTGAGACAGGAGAGCCTGAGGTAGAGATAACGGGTTCGAAGGAGGCCCCAATGCAGGTAGCAGATCTACCAGATACAATGGTCGACCCGTCTGCCAAAAAGCCGGTAATGAAGTATAAGTCAGTGGGGAGGAAGATCATAAAAAACATACCCCCACCAAGGGACGCTATTGAGAAAGGGGTCTCAATTTCTGAAGGTGAGCCAACTAGACCCTCAGGGGCCGAAGACACAGAAGAGGAGGCCACGGAACCTCCAGCCAAACTTCTGAGGTCCAAAGGCAAGGGTAAGGTGCCCATGATAGGAGGAGCCGCTGAGGGACAGACCCACGAGGCTGATGTTGGGATATATTTCAGCGACTTGTTAGATCAGCTGCCAGAATTGCTGGGATCCGACAAGCCAGACGTCTATCAGAAGCATGTCCGCGACGATCAACTGATCTCCTACGCTGCCCGCCACAATGTGCTGGTAAATTCCGTTCCTTACCTTATAATCATGTTTCACATCGATACCCATTGCTAATACACTTTCTTTTCAGATTTCATTGGCTCTGATGAAAATGCGTTGGGATTTTCCTGACTTGGCGGAAGAGAAAACCTCACTTGAGGAGATGGTCAGGAAGTTGGAGGTAGAGAATAAGAAGCTCAAAGAGGAGTCCAATGCCAACAAGAAGACCATCCGCGAGCTCGAGCAAAAACTTAACACCGCTCACGGGCTCGAAAAGAAACTTGAAGATGCGGAGAGGTCCTTGGAGAAGGAGAAGAAGCTTCGACAACTCACTGCCTCCTCGCTTGAAAAGGCCACTGAGAATGTAGACAAGGTCACCCGCGAGGCTATTCTTTAGAAGAGACGAGCTGATGACGCCGAGAAAAAGAACGAGTCGGTGTTACAGGATTTATCTGTAATGAAGGGATCATCTTGCTCGTGCAAGGGAGATGGTCCGCCAGTCGGAGGTTCGGGCCATACAAGCTCGTAAATAGGCAACCAAGAAGACGAGCAGCAAATTCCTGTTCACCTTGTGGAAGTATCACCCTGAGCTGGATTTCTCATTCTTCGGGAAGGAAGCAGTGGAGGAGGTGAAGAAGTATGTGGTCCGCGCTGCCAGAGACGCCCAGATAAAGGCCGCACAAGCTATTAAGAAGGAGATAATTTCTGCAGCTCAGAAAAAGGGTTCTGAGTCTTCATCTGCTCAAACCAGTGCTCCATTAACTCAGGGTGGCCCCTCCTCAATTCCTCAAGGATCGGCGTCGGATGGGGGGGCAAGGTTCATCTCCGCACGGAGCCCCCAGCAAGAAAGATCCAAAGGACACTCTTGCTAGTTCTTCAAAAGCTCCATAGGATAGATAATTTTAATACTCACCTTTGTTGCCGATAAGGCTTATCTTTGAACATTGATATTGTAGATATTTTTCATTTAAATCCATGATGCTTCACAATTATTTATTCTATTTTGTTTTGTGAAATCCCCGTTGATTTGCTGCGCTGCTTTCTGCGTCTCGTAGATTTACTCAGAATCGATTGTGAACAGGTACCCCCTGTGACGTAAATAACAAATAAAAATAATAAGGGGTTGATCGCCCAAGTATGTACCTTTAGAGAGGTAGAATAAGGAAGATAATCCCCGGGTTGCGAATGTTTTCCAGCAGACAGTCCTTAATATGCGTAGTCGTTTGAAAGGCAGGAACAAAACCCTAGAGGGCAGATAAATAACCTAACTTCTACTGTCGAACAAATATCACCAGATTAGGAGCAATAGATCGATTGGCTTGCTTGTAGAAATTAACTGACGGATAAATAAATGGACCTATCTTGTGCTATCATGTGGTCGCGAGATATTCAATATACATATATGCACAATATAAGGCAATATAGATAATGAGAAGTGTGTTGAGGAAAAGAAGAAACCAGATGGAGAGCATGCGGGGCTGTTCGCTTATTTTTCTGACCGCTACTGGGATTGATAAGGGGTTGTGCTCGAAAGGTAGGGACCCGAGCATTTACAGCCGACTGCGCTCACAAGGTTAAACCTGAGCATTTACAGCGGACTGCGCTCACAGGGTCGATACCTGGTCTATACAACCTATTGAATTTTTTAAGCCGCGCTCACAAGGTTAAACCTGAGCATTTATAGCATAATGAACCTCTCCAGCTACGCTCACAAGGTTAAACCTGAGCATTTACAGCGAGAGTTGTGGAGGTTAGGACCTCAGCTGCGCTCACAAGGTCGGAACCTGAGCATTTACAGCATAATGAACCTCTCCAGCTGCGTTCACAAGGTTAAACTTAAGCATTTATAGCGAGAGTTGTGGAAGTTGGGACCTCAGCTGCGCTTACAAGGTCGGAACCTGAGCATTTACAGCGAGAGTTGTGGAGGTTGACGATCAAGTTTTCCATTTTGGGTTCGCACGCGAAAGTGTGGATGGGAAGGCCAGTAATCGAGCGACGATTAGGTGCACAGGCCCGTGGCCGTTTTAGCCCCTCCCGCCTTGTATGGCAATCAAATGTTTGAGCTTTAAGCTCGCTCTTTCCCTTTCACGGTCGAGTACCTCACACACAAGAACACACATGAGCATTTTGTGTCAGTGGTATTTCATAATAATAGATGAGTAATTTTTCATTATGTCTGTACATCGTTTGCTTTACATAGGTAGCAGAACAGTAATAAAAATACAATGGTTATGTATAGTAAGACCTTAGATTAATAGCATTTCATGCCCTCGGAAGCATTGCCCCGCTCATATCTGCAAGATGGTAGGCTCCATTCTTCAGGTCTTCGTGGATCATATATGGCCCTTCCCAGTTTGGCCCTAACACCTCTTCACAAGCGTCAGGAATGACTTCTCGGAGTACAAGATCACCTGGTTTGAACTGACGTACTTGGACTTTCTTGTTATAGTGCCTCGCCATCTTCTGCTGGTAGACGGCTGCCTTGAGACGAGCAACTTCCCTCGACTTTTCAAGTAAGTCCGAGTTGGCGGCCAAGAATTGGTCGTTGTCGTCAGGGTTGAAGTTTGCCCTTCGGTGACTGAAGACCTCAAATTCCACAGGAATCATAGCTTCGGACCGGACCTATAGACCATTGAGAAAAGAGTCTCTCCCGTGGTGCTGCGAGCAGTAGTGCGGTAGGCCCATAACACCTTCTGTAATTTGTCTACACATGCTCCTTTTCTAGCCTCCAGCTTGGTCTTTAGGATCTGCTTGATGATTTTGTTGATCGCCTTCACCTGACCGTTAGCTTGAGGGTGGTTTACTGCTGAGAAGCTCTTGACAATACTGAGACTGCTGCAGAATTCCTGGAATTATTCGCTGGTGAATTGGGTCCCATTGTCTGTCACAAGCTGCTGGGGGATACCAAACCTGCAGATGATGTTGTCCCACATGAATTTTTCAACTTTCGTCGTGAAGATCTCAGCCAATTCTTTTGCCTCTGCCTATTTTGTGAAATAGTCGACTGCCACGATGGCGTATTTGAACCTTGCTCGTCCTACTGGGAGAGGCCCGATCAGGTCCATGTCCTAGATGGCGAAGGGCTATGGGCTGATCATCTGTCGGAGATAGGCTGGCGATGCTTGGGGGACCTTGGAAAATCTTTGGCACTTATCGCATTTCCTCACCAGGTTAATGACATCCTGCTTCATGGTTGGCCAATAAAATCCTTGTCTGAGCGCTTTTTAGGCCAAGGAGAGTCCCTCAGCATGGTTGCCGCAATGCCCTTCATGAATATCCCTCATCAACGCGGTGCACTCCGGCTCATCGACACACCTGAGCAAATGGGCCGAGAAGCCTCTTTTGTAAAGGACATCGCCATATATATAGTACCTAACTGCCCTTATACGCAGGTGGCGGGCCTCCATCTCGTCTTCTGGCAGCTTTCCTTCTTGCAGGTAACTGACCAGCTGGCTCATCCATGAATCTGCGGCCACTGTCAAAATCATCACCTTTAGGCTGGGTTCGTACTTGGCTTTGGCAGGAACTCCACAGGTATATTTTCATTGCAATCTGTGTCTTGAGCGGTCTCGGCTGTGCGTCTGCATGGGAGTTCTGGGCGCGCGGAATTTGGTTCAACTCTAATTTTTCGAAAGCCCCCAGCAACTCCTGGACCTTCTGCAAATAGATTGTCATTTTCGATCCCCTGGCTTGGTACTCACCTTTTATTTGACAAACCACCAGTTGAGAGTCACTAAATATTTTGAGCCGCCCAACATGCATCCTCCTGGCTAGGCGAAGCCCTGCTAACAATGCTTCATACTCCGTCTCATTGTTAGTCGCTCTGAAACCAAATTTAAAGGCGCAGAGGAACTTACCCCTATCTGGGTTGATCAACAGAATTCCAACCCCCGCGCTCCTTTCACAGGAGGATCCGTCCACAAAAAACTCCCAAAACGGACCTTCAGAGGATTCATCCTTGTCATCCACAGGTCCAGTAAACTCAGTAATAAAGTCTGCCAGCGCTTGTCCCTTGATTGCTGGTCTTGGTCTGAATTCAATATCATACTGAGCAATTTCAATGGCCCATTTGATGAGTCGACCGAAGGTGTCTGGCTTCTGAAGGATTTGCCTAAGCGGATACCTCGTCAGAACTTCAATCTTGTGCGCTTGGAAGTAAGGACGCAGCTTTCTGGACGCCATCACCAGACAGTAAGTGAGTAGTTCCATCGGGGTATACCTGGTCTCAGCTTCCACCAACTTCTTACTGACATAATAGACTGGGACCTGTGCTCCATTTCCTTCTTGCCTTGTTAGGGCTGCGCTCAGGACGTGCTGGGATACCCCCAAGTAGACTATCAGAGTTTTCCCTTCCCTTGGCTTGGTCAGCAGTGGGGCACATCCCATATACTCTTTCAGTTGCAAGAACGCGGCCTCACACTCTTCCGTCCACTTGAAGTTCTTGGCATTCTTCAGTACTTCAAAGAATAGAGCACACTTGTCGGAGGCTTTGGATACGAATCTGCTCAAAGCTGCTATCTGGCCGTTCAGACTTTGAATTTCCTTTACGCTGGTTGGTGACCTCATGTCCAGCAGAGTCTGAATTTTCTCTGGGTTGGCCTCAATTCCCCTGTTATTCACAATAAAACCCAGAAATTTACCTGAGGAGACCCTGAAAGCGCACTTGAGGGGGTTGAGCTTCATCTGATATCTCCTCAGGATCTGAAACATTTTTTCAAGATCACGGACATGGTCTGCAGCCTGCTCCGATTTGACGAGCATGTCATCTACATATACCTTCATGGTCTTCCCAATCAGATCCTCAAACATCCTGTTCACCAACCTCTGATAGGTAGCCCCTGCATTTTTTAGACCGAAAGGCATTACCTTGTAGCAATATAATCCCTGGTCGGTCGTGAAAGATGTGCACTCTTCGTCTTTGGGGTCCATAGGGTTCTGATTGTAGCCCGAGTAAGTGTCCATAAAGCTAAGGAGTTCATGGTCTGCTGTCACGTCCACTAACTGATCAATTCTGGACAAGGGAAAGCTATCTTTCGGACAAGCTTTGTTCAGATCCGTGAAGTCTATGCATGTCCTCCACTTCCCGTTCTTCTTTTTCATCAATACGAGGTTAGCTACCCAGGCTGGGTATTGGACTTCTCAGATAAATTTACTGGCCAAGAGCTTGTTTACTTCCTCTTTTAGAGCTTCGCTACGTTCCCGGTTCATTTGCCTTCTCTTTTGGCAGACTGGTCGGTGGTGGGGATCAACGTTCAATTTATGAGTCATCACGTCAGGATTAATCCCCACCATGTCCCCATGATTCCAGGCAAATACATCAGAATTTGTCTTGAGGCAATTAGTTAATTGAGCTTTTACCTCTGGGGCTAGGTTTCTGCCCAACTTGAGACATCTTGTTGTATCCGCTTCATTGACCTGGATGTCCTCAAGCTCCTCCACTGGGTCGGTACTCTGACATGCATCGAATTCCTTGGGGTCCAGGTCGTGGCTGATTCTTGATAAAGTGATCGTCTGCAGCTCACGTTTTGGGATCACGTCTGCTTTCTTCCCTTGAACTCCCTTTTTTATTGCATCCATGTAGCAGCAACGAGCCAGAGATTGCTCGCCCCGCACACATCCTACCTCATTGGGAGTTGGGAACTTCACTGTGAGGGCCTTGGTGGAGACGACCATGTCGAGGTCATTCATAGCAGGTCTTCCCATCACCACATTGTATGCAAAGGGAGAGTCGATGATGAGGAAGTCTGCTAATACTGTAGACTGATGGGCGACATCACCGAGGGTCAAAGGCAATTTAATTTGTCCGGTTGGGATGACCGAGTCCCCAGTGAATCCATAAAGGGGTTTAGGGGATGGTTTGAGCTGATCGTCACCAATTCCCATCTGATCATAGCAATCATTGTACATCCCGTTCACTGAACTCCCAGTATCAATCATGATTCTTTTGACCATTGATTTGCTGATACGCACTCTGATTACCAAGGCATCATTGTGGGGGAGGCGAACATCTCGGACATCTTCATCTGTGAATGCGATGTCCTCTGATACCCTTCTAGCCTTCTTCGCAGGTCCACCTGATTCTCTCTGTCTCGTAGGCTGGATACGTCTCGCTTCACGCATAAAACACTCCTGGGACCTATTGGATTCTCCTACATCCGAAGGACCTTCGTGAATGGTATAGATGGTTCTGACAGAGGGTCCTGGGACAGAGTTTGGCTCCAGCTAATTCTGGATTGGCGGGTCTTCTGAACACTGGCGGGGTCGTTGCTGTTGGGATGGTCGCATTAGAGGTCTGACAACATAATCCCTCAGGCGACCATTTCTGATCATCTCTTCGCTAGCGTCTTTGAGGGCCCAGCAGTCGAAAGTGTTGTGCCCTATTTCATTGTGGTAGGCGCATAACTTGTTCCTATCTCTTCGCCCTTCAAGAGCCAGAATGGGGGCTGACCGCCCGAAATTCTCCCTACCCTTTTTAGTCGCATAGATCCTATCCTGAGAATCAGATAAGACATTATATGTATTATACCGACCTTGATATCGTGGTCGTTCCTGCCCCCGGCTACTCCCTGGTCTTCGCCAATCTCTAGCCTTCTTAGCAACCTGATAGCTCTCCCTTCGCCCCCCAAGGTTACTTCCTCCATTACTCCTTTTCCTTCTATGACTGGAACTACCAACTTCGTCTCTCTAAGAACTAGCCTTCCTAGGATTAGTTACTTCCTCCCACCGAATTTCTTTCTCCGCCTGCTCATAGAATTCTCCCAGATCCTTCACAAGGGACTTGTAGATACTCTCGTATAGCTTTCCGTCTTTCCTCAAGCCTGACGAGATATTTGATAATACCCCTTCATCCGTAGGGTTTTCCACATTGGTTACTTCGTGCCTGAACCTGTTAATATAATCTTTTAGCGACTCACCCGGACGCTGGCAAATGGTCGTAAGATGGTAGGGTGGCGCAAGCCGCCTCTTCAATGCTTTGTATTGGTTCAAGAACTTCTGCTGACATTCTTCCCAATTGTTGATGCTTCGGGGGGGAAGGTTCCTGAACCATGTCCCCGGGATGTCCCTGAGCGTAGTCGGGAATACTCGACACTTCACGAGCGGACTCATCGTCTGGAGATCCATTTGAATGTTGAAGGCGTCCAAATGGTCATAGGGGTCGGAGTTCCCTTTGTATTGAGAAATGTTGGGAACTTTGAATCTTGGTGGGAGCGGCTCCAGCTCAATCTCTGAAGTAAATGGGGTCTTCTATCCAGTCTGGCCCCTTTATTCCTATACTTCGGGCCGCGCCTCAAGCTGTCAGACCCTTTGAAGGAGTTCTGCAACTAATGTACCCCGTGCTCGGTTCCCCCAACAGCGAAATGCCTATCCCTCCTGCTCGGGGATCGGTTGTCTCTAGCCCCCAGTCCTCCAGTATTAGGCCTTGGCCCCGTTCTATCTACGCGGGCCGGGATTTGATCATGGTTGTGGCCAGTTTGCTCCGGTCGATGTTCATTATAGGCCCGAGGGAGTCGAGCACTAGAATGTATGCTGGAAGAATGGACTGACCCCTCTCGCCCTGATTCCCTGACGTCCCTCCTGTTCACATCAGGGTCTCCAACATGCCTTCCTCGGGGAACCTGAGGAGGCTGGGCTTGTGTCCGGATCAGAGTCCTGACTTCACCAATAAACTCTGTGACTGTATTCTCCAGCATCTCCTGTCGCCGTTGCAACGCCTGCATAGCATCTCCCCCTGCAGCATTGGATACAGGTTAGCGAGTAGGCATAGGAGGTATACCTTGAGCGTCCCCCGCTGCGGGCACGCCAGATGTCCCTGTACCAACGTCGGGTATCCCTCTAATAGATACAACATGTTGTTGTTGATCTGAAGCTTCTGGACGGTTTTCTATTACGTTGAAGTCCCTGGAAATCCTCTCTCTGACCATGGCGAATGAAGAATGAGCTTTGAAAGCTAAGGAAGTAGAAAGGTGACAAAACTGAAGATGAGCCCTCCTTCTAGCGCCAAAAATGTTAACGTCGAAAAACGATTCCTTAGTCAACGAGGTTGTTTTCGGGCCCAAGCTGCAGTTTCGTATGGGTGGTATGAATGCATGCAAAGCAGAAAGAATAAGAAGAGGAGGTCAGAGTCGAGGAGCAGAAAGACACGAATATTTTAGAGTGGTTCGGCCCAAAAAGATGCCTACGTCCACTATTCACTCTCTCACTATTTTGGCAGAGTAACGGCACTCAGAATCGGATCCCTTTTACAAGGAAACTCGTCCCCTATTTATAGAGAAAGGGGACTTGCTACAGTAAAACAGAATAAGACAAAAGCATACAGTAAGCTACAGTTACAATGATGGACCGCATTTAATGCGCCGGGATCTCAATTAATGTGGCTGACAGTGTATTAAATGCGGTCGAAAATACATTTAATGTGGTAGAATCCGTCGCTTCTGAGGTCTGCCCAAAAGGGATTTCGGGTGATTGATCTGCATAAATCATGATGGGCTATCGAGACCTTAGCTGTAGTCTCTGGCAGAGATGGCGTGCATGACACGTTTCAGCACTGTATTCTGCATGGCACCTTTGACTTCTGTTGACTCGTGACTTTGAGGAGCATGACGGAGATGGATCTTTCAGTAGACAAGATACTCATTTCACCTGGCGAATAGACCGGCTTCTGGCGATCTGGACATCTGAAGAGTTAAGAAGACATATTATGTGTCAAGGTCCCTGTGACTGGTTATGATAGTAAGCAGGTAATCCCGTGAACGAACAGGTGTAGGAGCACGCTCAGAAATCATCGAACAACCAGGCGGATGATCTTGGACGAATAAGTCCGGGCGAAACAAATATGGCGAACAAACTGAGCGATCAGAAACATCGGTCAAAATGGCGGATGGAATCAGCGGTCACAATAGCGGATGAACTCGGCGCCTGCGGTCAGGATCAGCGCCAATGGTCAGGATCAGTGTCAGCGATCAGGATCAGCGCCACCAGTCAGAATCAGCGCCAACGGTTAGGATCAGCGCCAACGGTCAGAATCAACGCCAGTAGTCAGGATCTGCGGACAGGCTAAGCGATAGCGATCAGCGGTTAAGTCGAGCGATCACAAATGGACCCCTTGTCAGGAAGGTGGGCTGGAAGAATGGTGAATTGTTGAGCCTTTTGGACTGATGAGCCCGCACTGTAGATCTTTCTGGGCCCAATTAGTCTGATCGCTAAATTACTCATAACAAGAACATAATAACGTTTACTAAGATTTTGATAACGTAGAAAAATTGTAAATGTTTGTTGTGCAAAAGTATAAAGGAAAATTCAATGTTAGTTGATAGAAGATAACATATTTGGAAATAAAATAAATAAGGTAAAGTTAAGAATCCACCAAAGAAAATTTAAAAAGAAATAATATATAAAAAAATATCTTAAACTTTATATATATATATAGATATATATATATATTAATTTCAAATTGTAACTAAAATAAAGTGCGTTATGGATGGTTTATAGATGCATAATCGGTTTTGAAAGTAGTTGAAATCCCCCATGATTTCAATAGCTGTCGTTTACATAAATAATTAACAGGCACAACAAATTTGCAGGAGGGGAACAAAAATAAACAAAAAGTAAAAGAGTTGGGACCCGTAATAATTACGGTGCTCTTAAGATAAAATTGTTGCAGATTCTCTTAGTTGTTTGGATTTTACCTTCCATGATACAACAATATCATTCAGACTGATGAACTGATCTACGTTTAAGCAACGAGCAGACCAGCAACGAGTAAAAGATCAAGAAGCAACAAACTGATCGAATGAGAAATAGTTTGTGCCTTCCTAAAGAAGCTTAAATAATGTAAGACTGCACTATTCCTTGTCACGGTAGGATTTTGAAATCGGAAAAGTTCTACGTCGAATAGGGAATTGCTCAAAACAGGAAATTTCTAGAAAGTGTAATTCAATTCAAATACTTCATATTTGACACAATTTGATGTAAAATATTGAAGGAATCCTAAAACTTCCTAAAATCTAGAATTCTATTTATACAAGAAACCCTAATAATATAAATAGGATCATGTAAGCAGAGAAAAAAGGATCTTTTGACTACTGTAGTCTTATTTTATTACTAATTAGAATGCAGACAATTGTTATTGATTAATCTATTAGAATGAGTTGATTGGTGGTGTTGGTTGGTGGTTTAGCTAACTTCAGCATTTCTAGCTGACCCATTCCACTCTATATATACATTCAAACTCATTTGTACCAAAATAAAAAAATGGTATAAAAACATTTAATACTGTTTTGTTCTCTTCCTCTTCGTATCTCTACTATTGTGTTCATTTTAATTTCTTCTCAATTATATCTCATTTTCTTTTATTTTATGACAATTTTTAGGTTACATTAACTTAAAACTGCGACTTAAAAATAGTGATTTCAACATCCATCCCTCAAGTTTCACCCATTCCAAAATTGGTTGGATTGGGTATAAATAAATGGACAAATGTTAAAATTGATTTTTTAAATCAAAATTTTAAATTAATATAACCTAAATACACTATATATTTATCCTATACTGATAAAGTTGGTGTATGCTAACATAATCTTGCAAATGGTAGTAGGAGGCATTTATACTAAAATCAAAGGAAAATTTTCACTTTAGTCTCTAATTTTTTGTAAAATGTTACTTTTTTATTCATTAATACATTTTTAGTTTCCGTTATCTCTAACGTTTTAGAAATTCATCAATCTAGTAAGTTGACCGTTAGTCAAACTTAATGATTGGAAGAGTATTTTGGTCTTTTATTCCATTAATTATTTCAAATTAATAATTAAAAAAATTAAATTTCCACCATCCATCAAAGTTGTGATGGATGGTGGTGATTTAATTGAGAAAAGATAAAATAAAAAGATATATTAAATTAAAAAGTTAAAAAAAAAAAAAAAAAAAAAGATCACGGTGGATTATAGCAAATAGAGGCGAAAAAGGTGGCAAAAAAATTAGATTTTGTGAGGTCATTTGAAGTGGTTGGAGGGCGGATTGAAGACAAGGACAATCTAGTTTTGGCGACCGACTGGCGAGGAACCTTTCTGGATCAACGGTGAAAGCTGACTCATGATAGTGGAGTGGTTACTGAGATGTTAAAGACAAGATGTTCTTTGATTTAGGTAAACCAAATCTTTTTTAAAAAAAAAAAAAAAAAATTAAAGAACACAGAAGTTCTTCAATCTGGGTAAATAGAATTGACGAACATATGAGATCGATTTGGTTCAATCCAAATATAAATAAATAAAAAAATGAAAAAAAAAATAATCTAGTTCTCATTCATAAAGGTTGGTGTTGTGGTAATTTCTATTTGGTTCGAGGAGTGAGTTTGTATAGTTGGAGTGAGCTTGTGAGTTTGTGGTTTTTTTTTTTATTTTTTATTTTTTAAAAAATAATTTTATATATTTTAAGATGAAGATCTAGGTTGGACCTGGATCTTTTATTTTTATTTTTGAATTTTTTTGTTCTTTTTATTAATATATATATATATATGCACATCTTTTATTAGTTTTTCATTTTTAATTTTATTTTGATTTTGATTTTTTTAAATTTTTTAATTTAATCAAAATAAATATTAAATGATTAAAAGTATTTTGATTTTTATACATATTATATGATGTTTGACTATTAAATATCGTTTATTTTTTTGTCTGAAAATTGAATAGTACTGTTAAAAATTGAAAACTAAATAGTGACTAAAATCTAAAATCTGAATGATATATTTGTGTTTTTTTTTTTTTTATTACCTTTGAATGTATGATAATTTTATTATTTTTTAAAGTTAAAATTGTCTAAAAACTAGTAAATTGACATTTATACAATTTTATTATTAGTTGTTATATAACTTCATTTAATATAATATAAATAATTATAATAAATTATTTAACAAATACTAGAATACTTTTATGTGTATATATTAATAACATTTTTTATTTATAATTAAAATATAATTAAGTATATATACATAGATTTCAATGTCTGGATTTAGTCGACCAGGTTTTTGAAACCTAAACTGCAAGTGTGGATAGAGAATGAAGAAAATAATGGAAGGAAGAGGAAGAAATACTATTGCGATTAGGTTTTTACGTGGTTCGGCCTAAAGAATTGCCTACGTCAACAACTGTTCATTAGCTATTTCAGCAGAGTGACAGTATGTGTATTATTTTTGTGTCCTGCTTACAATGAATTTTCAGTCTCTATTTATAGATGAAGAGGTTATAGTAATGTTACAATAAGATAAAGTAAAATTATGATAAATTACCTTTTTGATACTGTCATTTGCCAGGTCAACTCTGTTAAAGTATGGTTTAGACGTTAAACTCATACTGTTTAAATGAAATTTCCTTAAATTAAGATGTAATCTCTGAAATGATTAGCGTATACGATACCCTTAGTTGAATTTCGTTTGACAGTTCTGATAGTAATAGACTTGTAAATTATAGTAGCAGAGAGCTTGTTTCCACGAGTTGGAATGTTTGAGGTCTGTCTGAGTTTGCTTTCATGGATTGAGCATGTGGAGAGTTGAGAATCTGAGTTCATGAACTGATTGTCTGACGAGCTACATGTCTAGCGAACTGGAACTTTAGCGAGCTGAATCTTTAGCCATCTGGGCAACCTTAAGATACCAATAGATAACAATAGATAACAGCTCATTTAAGTAATTTCAAAATATAGATAACAATAGATAAATTATGATAGTAAAGTAAATTAAAATTATATATTTAAATAAAGATAAAAAAAAATATCTTTAAGTTATTATTGGAATAAAAGTTGAAATTGTAAATTAATATATATTTTAGTTATTGCAATATTTTATTCAAGGATATTTACAATTAACCCCCTAATGTTTGATCATAATCTAAAATCGCCCTCCTTAGTTTCATAATTAGCATTTTGCTTCTCCAAAGTTTAATTAAATAAAGAATCACTCGTCATTACTAATTTCATTCATCGTCGTTAGGTGTGGAAGAGTAAAATAGTAAATGAATGTGATAAGTAAATATAAATTAATAAAAAAAAAATTAAATTAAATTTTATTTACGTCCTTAAAAAAAATCAATTAAAAAATTATTGATCTCCACTATTCAAATGAATGGTAGAGATCAAATTAAAAATAAAATTAATAAGATTTTTTATTTTTTTTTAAAAAAAAACTCACACACACACACACATACACACACTATCTTCATCTTCATCGGTGGCTTCATCAATGTAAATTCGATGACGACGGCTTCATTGGCGATTACCCTAACATAAAATTTCCCTCATTCTCCTATTCTCTTCTGTTGCTGCTAGTCCTTCTCACATTTCTTAATCCATTGAGATCGACGAAAAACCCATCATTTGAGTTCGAACTAAAATGATATTTTGTTGATTTTTGATGATTTTCATTTAGGTTTGGTGATTTTGGATGATTTTGGTGGTGTTGGTGGGAGGGTGATTTTTACGTATTCTGGGTGAGTATGGTCGTGTGAGTGTTTGATATTAGTGGTGGTAGTGGAAATGGGTTTTTGGGAGTTTTGGATGGGTGTGGGTGGGTTTCTAAGAGTTATAAATGGGTGTGGTGGGTTTCTAGGTGTTTTAAATGAGTGTGGGAGTTTGATTTTAGTGGTGTTCTAAATGGGTCATTATCCATGGGTAGGTGTGATTGGAAAGCCATCTGGTTTCATCATCATCATCTTTTTCTTCATCTTTTTAAACTCAGAAATATAGGTTCATTTAGTTTTTTTTTTTCCATTTTAATTTTTTTCTAGTGGTTAATTTGAATAAAGTTTCAGTTTTGGTGTTAAAGTTGATGTTGAATTGGGTTAAATTTTGTTTTTTTTTTTGTTTTTTTTTTTTTTTGAGACTGGAAGAGAATGAGAATTGGGTTGAACTAGGTTTCAGTGTTGAATTTTTTTTTTTCAAATTTTTAGAATAATTTTTTTAAAAGATATAAATATTAAAATTTATTTTTAAATTAATCCTCACTATCCATCATATGATAGACGATAGAGATTTTTTTTATTAAATTATTTATTATCTATATTTTATTATTATTAAATTGATTTTGATCTCCTATCCTTCATTTCAAAGATGAACGGTGAAGATATTCTTTTATAATTTTGCTTTTATAATTTTATTTTTGTTGACGTCTGGATTTGGATCTTAGTCAACGAGGTTCGTTTCTGGGCCCAAACTATAATTTCGGATCGTGGATATTGAATATGCGAGGTAAAGAAGTAAAGGAGAAGAGGTCAGAGACAAAGAGAAAAACACAATGAGATTTTAGAGTGGTTCGACCCAATTAGATGTCTACGTCCACTGTTCACTCTTTCACTATTTTGACACAGTATCGACTCTCAAAAGATTGTACATGCTTCACAATGAAAATCTTCACGTATTTATAGAGAAAGGAGGGGTGCTACAGTAAAACGGAATAAGACAAAAAATATACAGTAAACTGAAATTATAATAATGAACTACATTTAATGTGCTAGGATTTCATTTAATGCGGCTGACGGTGCATTTAATGCGGTTGAAATTACATTAAATGCGGCTGAAACTGTCACTTCTGAGCTCTGTCTGAGTGTGATTTCAGGCGGTTAATCTGTACGGGTTAGGTGAGGCACCGTAATCTTGATTGTAGTCTCTGGCAGAGATGGTGTGCATGACACGCTTTAAGTTGCATTTTGCATGATGTTTTCGGCTTCTGCTAATTCGCAGTTTGGGAGGCATGGCGGAAATGGACTCTCCAGCGAACAGAATATCCAGTTGAGCTGGCGAACATATGAGTTTCTGACGGATCAGACACTTTGAGAGTTAATGAGATAGATCATGAATCAGTTCCTCCGCGACCGGACATAATATTAGGCGAACAGTTTCACAAACGAGCAGACACGAGTATGCTAACAAATCGCCGAGCAACCAGGCCAATAATTCTGAATGAACAAACCCGATCAAAATAGATCTGTCGATCACCCTTCGACGAACAGATCAGGTGAGCACATATAGCGAACAGATCAGGCAAGCAGATATAGCGAACAGATCAGAAGAATAGGTGTAGTGATCAGCCTAAGCGAACGGGTATAGCGATCAGCCTAAGCGAACAGGCATAGCGATCAGAATAAAGGATCGGTATTGACCGCAGTTGTATGCAAGACAACGAACAGATTACTGATCAGGCTACCAATACTATTCGCAAGTAGATCGACGATCAGCGGGG
Organism: Dimocarpus longan; assembly: GCA_022984855.1. Lineage (NCBI taxonomy): Eukaryota > Viridiplantae > Streptophyta > Magnoliopsida > Sapindales > Sapindaceae > Dimocarpus > Dimocarpus longan. Next base: position 9,337,612 of record CM041021.1, read on the forward strand.
GAACTTGAGATACGAACAAAATGGAGAGTCAATCTAACGAATAGATCTGTTGTCAGGAAGGTGGTCAGAAAGAAGGACAGATTGCTGAGCCTTTGGATCATCGGGCTTGTACTGTAGGTCTTCCCTAACCCAATGGACTTGATCGCTAAATTACCCATAACAATTTTAAATAAATTTATTTTGATTTTTCAATTTTATTTTAATTAAGATTAGGGGCAAAAAAGTCATTTATTGCTCTATATGTGTTAGTGTCAATTTTTTAATGGAAAAACTAACGTCGAGGTGGAAAATGGCTAATTATGAAATTAAGGGTAGGGGTGGCAAAACGGTGTCAGGTTGAACTGAATTCGATTCAATTTGTTTATGAATTCGACTAATTCGGCACGAATTCGTTTAAGAAACGAGTTGACAATTTTGGATTTGTCACGAATTCATTTGTAAATAAATGACACGATACGACACAACATGATTAATTCGTTTAGTATTTGGATCATAAAGAATTCTAATTCATTTAATCCGTTAATTCGTTTAATCCATTTAACCCATTTAACTCGTTTAACCAATTTAATTCGTTTAACTCGTTTAATCTTAATAATATTTTAAACATATATATAATAAATCATTCACAATTAAATATTCAAACAACAAATTCAATAGATAAAAATCAAAAACTAAATTCAACGGAATCAACACATAAAAATCAAACATCAAATTTAACAGAATTAACAAATAAAAACCCAACACCAAATTCAACAGAATCAACACATAAAAACCAACACATTAATTTTTTTTTTAAAATTATTTTTTTTTTAAAAAAAAACCCCAGTAAATTAAATCAACAACAAAATAAAATTAAATCATGCTCAAACTTAATGCAAATCCATGAAAATTAAAATTTCATAACATTATGGTGATGGAGATGATGGATCTGGTGGTGGAGCCGTAGATCTAGTGGTGGATTGTGGAGAAGAGGCGACGATCTTGAGGAGAAATAGAGAAGGGGCGCCCACCTTGAGAGAGGAGGGGAGAATGGGCTGGAACTGTGAGGAAGGATGAGAAAACGGTTAGCTACCGTGAGGGAGAAGGGAAGAACGGTTAGCGACCGTGAGGGATGAAGGAAGATCGGATGGCGAGCGTGAAGGACAAAGGGAGAACGGGCGACGATCGTGGGGAGAAATGACGACCGGACAACGACCTTGAGGGAGAGGATGGTGATCGTGAGGGAGAAGAGGGTGAGTCGGCGGAATGAGTTGTGGGGTGTAAGTATGCTACTAAAATGAGCTTGAATGGGTTAGATTGTTTAGGTTTTGGATGAATATGTGTATATATATATATAAATATATAATTACACACTAACCCTCTAATATGTTAAATTATAATCTATCTCTATTTTAATCGTGTTAACCTGTGATTCGTTTAAGTAAACCTAATTTGATTCGTTTAATAAACGGGTTAAACGAGTTGACATGATTACGATACGAATTAGTTTAACTCCAATCCATATTGATTTATTTTTTACGAATTCGTGTCAATCCGTCGTGTCGGAACCCATATTACCACCTTAGGGCGAGCGGTTTTAAGTTATGATCAAACGTTGGGAGGACAACTTTAAATATCTCATTTCATTAATTACATTTAAAAAAATATGAATAATATAAAATTATGATAAATTTAAAAATATGTTATTTTAGGAAGGATAAATTTGAAATAATATATTTAAAAAATTAGTAAATGATTTGATTTAAAAGTCAAAAAATACAGTTTTTGTTTTTTTTTTTAAATTTTTTTGGATATTTATTTAAAAAAATTAAAATTATTTAATAAGTATAATCCAAACTATTAAATAAAAAATAATAAAAACAAAACCCTCTCCAGAATAAACGTGAAAGTGCGCTGGAGGTGTATGGATTTGACATCGTGACAAATAAGGCCAAAATGGAACGTTTGAATCACACGAATTGAGGAAAAAATGAGAGCTGGACCGTTGATGATGAAAAAGGTCATCCGATGGTAAGAAAATAAGCAAAAAATAAAAAATAGTAGAAAATGAAAAACAAACCCTAGATCTAGCCGTCGCTCGAAGTCCGATCTGAATGGATACGTTGAAGCAGCAGTTTCCTCTTCACAAAGAATCTCTCGTCTTGATCTTGTTGGCCTTGTTATATTATCATATTAATATAATATAATATTTTATATTTATTAAATTAAAATAATTATAATATAGCCAATTTTGACTTTAGCTGCCAACTGGCAGTCAAAGTGTGTTTGTACGATACTATTATTTGTACCATAGGCAATGCCCCAAAATGTTTAGTTTTTATTTTGCATGTTTCTATAAATGGATGCGACGTTTTAAGTTATCACTTATTACGTGATTTCTATCACAACTTGAGCTGGCGTGACAAAACAATTTCGTTTCTAACTTGTCCACATTTTCATTTAAATATGCACCACCCAATTCTGTGAGGAAACCACTGCTGCTGCTGCCAAAATAAAACAACCGCCTGTTTTACTTGTTTTAAGTTGTGCTTCCGTTGTCTCAGGTTTGTTTCTGATTCGGTGGTGTTTGTGACTCATGGCTGAGAAAGACAGACAAGGCAAAGAAGAGTTTTTCTTGGAGAGGGATGATGATGAAGACATAGAAGTGAACAAGTTCAGTGATGGTAGTGATGAAGAAGACGAGTTTGCAAATGGTGAGACAGACACCGCTTTCTCTTCTCAGCTATGGCCTCAGAGTTACAGGTACCCTCTACCATATAGATTTCTTTCTTTTCATTTTTTAGAAATTGTTTTAAGATTTTTTTTTTTTTTTTTGAAAAGATTGTTTTAAGATTTCGTCTCTAAGAAGGTGTGATTGAATTAAATAATATTTTTCTCAGTAAAAAAATTTGCTACTAAATAGTAGGAAATTTGAGGTGCACCGATACCTGAGTGGTTGAATAAAATTATGGGTCGATAACAACCCAGTCTAAAACACTCACTATCAATTTTAAACAACCAGTAAGGTCTTTCTAATTATTATTATTGTTATTTTAAAAATCTCAAAAAACCACTTTACCTATAAAACAATATCTTAAAATAAAAAGATTTAAAAAAAAAATAAAAAGGAGATTCGGCGATCTGGGTTTGAAACCCACGTTACCGTCTGTTGCAAATCCAGGGGTTCATTGTCATCGTCCTGAGTTCGTCATCAGGTGGGTTCGACTGGGTTGGGAGTGAGAGATGGATGTTGGGACCGAGAGATAGATGTTCGAATCTGGGTTATTGGAGACCCAGAGATGAAAGCACACAGACTTATTTGAGACCCAGGGTCTCCAATGGTGGAGACCATCTGGGTCTCCGGCGAAGCCCTGTAATCCACTGCCGTCGTCGTCGAACCCATTAGCCGCCGCCGTCGAACCAATCTGAAAATCTTGCGGGAGATAGAGAGGAGAGAGAGAGGCAATTGGGAGAAAAAATAACTTTTTGTCTATATTTATTTATGTCATTTATATTTAAATAAAATATCTTATTACTTTTTTATAATTTTATTTTTATATTTAATATTATTTATTTCGAATTTTTATTTTAATTAATATTATTTTATTTAATTTTCCATGGCTTTTTCTTGTTTGTCCGTGGAGTTAAATGATCTGCCACATCAACGTAAGGTTTCCGTAACTGTTAGGGGTATTGCCTCAAGTTGTATTTCGGATAAATATAAAAGTTGCAAAATAGATATATTCTTATACGGCAGGTGTACGTGGCAAAATCAGTAAATAAGTTTTCTCAACTTGTTGGAGAGAAATTTTTTATTTTTTTATTTTTTTGAAGATGGACTGTGTTACATAGTAGTCATAGTAGTAGTATGGAATAGAGGGCTAGTGGGATTGGAGCCCTGAACTGCTTTTCGTAACGTGTGTATGGAGTAGGTGAATTATAATGACAAAAATTGGTAGCATTTCTAACTAAACTAGTTCAAAATGTTGTGTCTTAGGGAGTGATAGCTAAAGGGGAGGAGGATGCTTAATTTAGTCTTTTAATAACTTTGCTTGTGTTAAGTGAAGGAGCATTATTGTTTGCCTTTCAGGGTTGATGGTTAATGGCAACAATGTTGGTAGAGCTGATGAATGATAGTATAGATTTTGGAAATGTTAGAGCAGTCTTGTGCCTTTATGAAATAGACAATAAGGTGTACGCATTTGTTATGTTGGAGACGGAAAGACATAAGAAATTGACTGAATATGTCTCAACGTCATTTAAATCAGAACATCCTATGTGATCTGTATTTATGTTCTGTACCTGGTACAAATGCACTGTCAGGTAACCACTACTTATAGTTGAAACTTCAATAATTCAACTATGTTTAGGGGTTTTAAGTGTCCAATAAATTGGTTCCTTGGAGTAGTCAACTTTCTTATGTGAGTTTGCCCTGCTTTAAGTGGCTATGTATTGAAGTGATTTCCTGAGAATTGATGGAAGTGGGAAAGTGTCAAATTAATTGTCTGCCTGGATCCACACATTGTGTTTCATTGTTATCCCTACGAGTGATTTGGTTTGCCACTGGACCTTTTGCACCTTTAGGAATGAGATATTGTTGGTGGTGGTCAAGCTATGCAAGATAGTGTCTTTGCTACAAGTTAGTCTGCCATTGATAGTTTGTAATCATAACTGGCATGTAATGAGAGATATATGTGAAATTGTAGATGCATAATGTCCCATATTAGGAGAACCACATGACTGCTAAAGCTGAAACATTCTCATCTCCGACTAAGGTATTATCCGAAGGGAAAATGTGTTTAGAGTTACCAAGCTGATCTTCATATATGGATTGGTTATGCTTGGTCAAGTAAGTTCACTATTGGAGAGCATCATTTCAATGACATTATTTTTTTGACATGAAATGTTCAAACTTGATGTGTGTTTAATGGCAGTTCTCATTTATACTACTAGATGCACCAAAGTACCCTTTTATTTTTGTGGCAGGGAGACGAGTGATTCTTATACGATTGTGGCATCACCAAGTTTTGGAATCCTTGGACCTTCATCAGTGCCTAAACAACTAAGCTTTCTCAGTCAAAAAAGTAACTTAGAGCTAGATGAAAAGTCTCCTTTGTTGTCTGACTATGAAAATGTTTGTCAAAAGGAAGGCTTGGATAGGATCTCAAGAACTCAATCATCGATTTCAGAGAAAGCTTCATTTCATAAGCAACTCACTGGAGAATTACCCATTGCTCATGGATGTAGCTTTACTCAAACTGTCTTTAGCGGTAAACCATTTCATTTTAAAACTTTGTCTTATTACTATCCCTGAATTTTTCATATGCCTGAATATCAATACTAAAAGTCGTAATGACTGTTTAAAGGTTCTAAAACTTGCCATATCCATTATGATTTAAGAAAATGTCAGAGAAATATATAGGTAGTTGTCTATTTATCGGTCCTATTTTTCTCACGGATATACTTGAAATTTGTGATTTAGATGTTTTAGATAATGAAGGGAAAATGGACATGAACTTAATTCTAATAACTTCTCAAAAATTACATTGCTATATGAAATTATGAATTATTAGTCTTTTTGGGGTAATTGTACGTGGCTTATGGACAGGAATCAATGTACTGGTTGGAGTAGGGCTTCTCTCTACACCTTATACAGTGAAAGAAGCAGGCTGGGCAAGTTTGCTAGTACTACTATTTTTTGCGATTGTCTGTTGTTATACAGCTTCTCTCATGAGAGAGTGCTTTGAAAGCAAAGAAGGGATCATAACCTACCCTGACATAGGAGAAGCTGCCTTTGGCAAATATGGACGCTTTTTCATAGCAGTAAGTTGATAACTTCAAATGGCATTCTTTTCTGTCTGCAAAATGAAAACTTGGCAGGATAATGTTCCATCACTTGTTAAGTTAGCTGTGTATGCTCAAATCTCAGTAGTTTGAACTTGTAAGTAAAAGCATAAATATTAGTTTTTAAGCAATCTAAACACTCCCTCATATGCAGTACTAGTGGACCTGTCATATTGGGTCAAGACTAATGGAACTTTCATATTGGTCAAGCCTCAATAAAAAAGATGAACAAATGCCTGTAACAAATAACTACAAATATAATCACATGAGATGCTCAAACCGAATGTCTTGTAAAGTTGAACCTGAGATTATTTTAGATCATTTATATACTCAAGTTTAAATTTGTAGGTGAAGCCTTTAACAGCAATATTTAAGCACGTTTTCATCATCCCGGTTTAGTCACCCATTAGATGGTTACGTATTAACCTAGAATCTGCTTAATTATTTTTTCCATCCATGGTTCTGATATGTTTCTTTAAATCTTGTCTAGTATAATCTTGAAGTGGCAAACAATTGCAGCATATAAATTATTTTACTTTAGTCATGGATCACTGGTTTTGGATTCAACTTTCTTACACAAGTGTTTTTTGTTTCTTGGTGCAGATCCTTCTGTACATGGAATTATATGTAAGTGAAGCACTGAGTTGAAATTTTGCCGTCATTGTATTTTATCCATATGCTAATAGTCCTCAAGTTGGTTTCTAAGATAACGCTTACCTATCTGCAGTCATATTGTGTGGAGTTCATTATATTGGAAGGGGATAATCTTACCAATTTATTCCCTGGAGCATCATTGAATTGGTCTGGCTTTCAGCTGGATTCTATGCACCTCTTTGGAATTCTTACTGCCCTCATTGTTCTACCTACAGTTTGGTTGAGGGATCTCCGTGTGATCTCATACCTTTCAGGTGAAGTTGGTAGTCAAGTACCTCTATAGTATTCAGTTTTGAAAAATATGGATGGTATTCATTTCTTCTACATTCTTGTTATTTGTTTTGCAGCTGGTGGGGTTGTTGTGACAATCTTGATAATAGTTTTTGTGGCTCTTCTTGGCACAACCGAAGGCATTGGTTTCCATCATACTGGTCAAGCAATAAACTGGAGTGGGATTCCTTTTGCCGTTGGTGTTTATGGCTTTTGCTTTTCTGGGCATACTGTGTTTCCAAATATCTACCAAGCAATGGCTGACAAAACAAAATTCACCAAGGCATTGATAATATGGTAAAAAGAAAAACATACCTTTTGGGTTTGGACCGCTAATTTTACAAACTCTTCTTATTATTTCCTGACATATGATGTGTTTCTGCAGTTTTGCTTTGTGTGTGATAATATATGGGAGTCTTGCAGTAATGGGATATCTTATGTTTGGTCAAGGTACCTTGTCCCAGATAACTTTGAATATGCCAAAACAGGCCTTGACTTCAAAAGTAGCAGTATGGACAACAGTAAGTATGCCAAGGACTCTCAATAACATTATAAAATGGGATGCTCATGGTAAATATATAATTGTTTCTAAGCTTGTTTCTTTCCTTATTTTCAGGTTATCAACCCATTCACTAAATATCCTTTTTGAAGTTAACATGAGTATTGCAAATGTGTCTGTGGACAAGATTTGATCCTTTTTTGTAATTGTGTTGTATGTTTTTTCCTTAACATTGAACAAATATGCGCTAATGATGACTCCATTAGCCAGGAGTATAGAAGAGCTATTGCCCATTGGAATTTCAAGTAGTTACTGGTGTTACATTCTTCTGAGGACTGCACTCGTTTTTTCCTCCGTTTTTGTTGCATTTCTTGTTCCTTTCTTTGGTAAGTTTCTCAACAGGTGTGGATTAAATTTTTTGCCTCTTTGTTTAATTCCTCATTTGTTGCCTAGTTCATAGAATCGAAAGGTTGTGCAAAACATGTAAATTGTTCACAGATACCTTACTATGGTTTTCTCATCTGAAGTAGTTTCCTTACTGAATTAAGTTTGCTGATACTTCCTAAAGATATATTCCGCATTAAACTATGGTTGTTTAAAGAGCAAATATGAGACATCACAACTTATGTCCCATTTTGCATCCTAACTTGTGATGTGATGTGTCACTATAAGCAAATCGCATGTGTGTTCACGCTAATGAAACCGTCACATTTCAATTGAATTTAAAAGACATTTCACAAGGTTGTGATACAAGCTGGGATACAAACGGAGATGTCTAATATTACACTTTGCCTTGTGGAAGTGGTATGATGCTTCCATTTGTGTTTTTTAATTCCCTTTCTGACTGTCACTGTGAAACAACTGAGGTTCTATAAGTACAAAGCAAGTTTGGATGTTTAACTATGATCAAATTGTTTCAATCTTTACAAGAGTTTTATATAATGAGTAAACTCATTAGGTTTGCAAGCTTCCAGATAATTTTCTAATCATCACTGAAAAAGTACTTTCTGTAGGAATTACTATTTTCTGGTGCAGCTATGAGATGATCAATCATATTATTAATTTGTTGATATATTTGAGCTGATGACTTGTGATAGTTATTATTATTGAATTGCTGCACCTGCATCTAGTACTTGTGAGACTGAATAGACTCAAATGTTGTTTTGTGTGATTACAGGTCTTGTGATGTCATTAATTGGTTCTTTCGTCTGTATGCTTGCGGTAAGCATGGACCTGTGATCATAGTCATTCACAAGTAGTGCGAAATTATGTACAGATGCTTGATCATGAATGTTTAGCAATTCTTGTTTATAATTGATGTTTTAATAATCAGACTAATATAATTACACTTTTTACGTTGTTTGGTCTCGAATGTTTGCCATTTAAAAATTTTATTAATTTCTATTATTTCAAGAACTTGTTTTTTCTTACAACCTTTCATCTATTTTTGTTGATCATTTAATCGTACTCTGGTTATCTTTCTGTGCCGATTATATAACCTTCAATTATCTTCAATTTCTTGTTCTGGAAACAACTATTACTTGTTCTACCATTTGGTGAAGAATTTAATTATTATTATTTATAAAGAATCTGTTTGTGTTAAATCAATTTACATATTTGCATGATAAGCAAACTGACTAGGCTTGTAGTATCCAAACTACACCATTAAGAAAATTAATTACATTTGTTGACATTGACATGTAAGCCTATAACATTGCATGTTTCCTTTCTCTTAATTCCTAAAATTTTTGGTGTAGTTCTTGAAAATTGGTGTTCATTTATATAATTTATGTTGCTCTTACTCAGGCAGTCGTAGCACCGACGATATGTTACATTAAAATCATGGGGAATAAAGCTTCAAGAACGCAGGTATGTTAACTCAATCTTTACTTGAATTTACTTCATATTAAAAGAGTTTTTCTTCAGTGTTTGGAACAAAGGAAAAGATATTGAATATCCTTGAGCTTCTAATGGTACATCAATATCCCAATCAACATAAACACAAAACATAATTTTTTTTGAAGCCTAACATTTTTCGGGCTCCTTATGTTTTTGTTTCAAAGTAGTTAATTCATCCGTGCCTTTTGTGTTTTCCATGGTTTTTAGTTTGTACTGACGCTCCCATTTTTCACGTTATCAGATTGTTCTGAGTAGTCTAGTTGTTGCACTTGGGGTCGTTTGTGTAACCCTGGGAACATACTCATCGGTATTGGAGATAGTGAAGGAGTACTGAAGCACTACAAGGTGGAATATATCACATAATTCTACCATTCAGTTAGTCTTCTGTTGACTAAAATCAAACCTGCCATTTGTCTTTGTAGAACTTTGAAGCAAATTTAGTACCATTTAGACAATAGAACTTGATTATATATTATGCTTCCTTGTTTACATTCTTAAATATATTCTTTTCATGAATTATTAGTGCTATGTCTTGTATATGGAATGAAACTCACTATTTCTGTTTGGAGTGGTGTTTCTGTTTGTAATGTAAAATCTCATCTTGTTGCTGTTCTCTCTCCCCTCTTGCAATGGTTATCAAAAGTTAAAACGAAGTAAATTGATTTTAGAAAAGACATTAAAAATGTTACTGTGGAAAAAAAACTTTATGGAGAAAAACTTTATTAAGAAAGTGGATTTTATTCATTCTCTTTCATTTCATCTTAAAAGGGGAGATTTAAATATACATGTCTCCACGATCACCAACTCCAACTCCACGGTAATTAATTAATATTTAATAAACAATTAACAATCATTACAATCATTAATTAATATTTAACAAATAACTAACAATCATTATAATCATTAATTAATATTTAATAATCAATTAACAATCACTGCAATAATTATATTGATTTTAACAAAATCTTCCAATACTCTCCATTAAGTTAGTGAATAGAGATTCTTCATTCCCAACTTGAATACGATAAAAGGAAAATGTAGCTCCATCCAAATCTTTAGTAAGCACATCTGCAAACTGTCTTTTGGATAACATATGAAGTACAAATTAGTCCACTAATTAATTTCTCCTTGGTAAAATGTTGATTCACTTTAATATGTTTAGTTCGATCATGTGGAACTAGATTGTGTGCAATGCTTATTGACTTAGTGTCACAATATAGCTTAATTAGACCTTCCTAACTCACCTTCAAGTCATCTAATATTATTTTTAGCTATAACAATCCAAATGCCTTGAACCATGGCTTTGAACTTGGTTTTCACACTTGATCTGGCTATAACATTTTGTTTCTTATTCCTCGAAGTAACTAAATTCCCTTCTATAAATGTTCAGTAATGTGTGGCTGACTTTCTGTCTGTAACTGATCCTGTATAGTCAACGTCAGTATATTCTGCTAATGATAATCTATTGTTTCTAATAAAATCTCTCTTCCAGAACTTTCTTTTAGGTACCATAATATTCTGGAAACTGCTTATAGGTGAGCTTCTTTAGGACAATACATGAACCGGCTAACCACACTTATGACATAAGCAATATCTGGCCTAGTGTGAGATAAATAGATCAGCTTTCCAACCGATTTCTGATATATCTCTTTATCCACCAAATTGTCATCTTCCGAGTTTTTCCTAATCCTGTGATTAACAACCATTGGTATATCTACCGGCTTACATGTTAACTTCCCTGTCTTCTTCAATAAATCTGTTACCTATTTCTTTTGGGAAATAAAGATATCCTCCTATGAATGGGCAACTTCTATCCCTTAGAAGTATTTTAGTCTTTCCACAGCTACCACCATCATTGAACTATATCTGCAGGTTTTGGCCCCAACATTATACCCTTACAGCCTTCTTTTGCTTGAACTACTGCTATAACTTTGTTCTCCAAAAAAATGATAAATTCTGTCTTTCTCTATAAATCGTTTTAGTCGTGATGAATCATCTGCATACTTAATATCAATGCACTGATACTGTTCCATCTCCTGCCACAAGTTCTTCAATATATTCGCATATTCAGTGATTGATTTCGTTCCTTGTTTTGTCACTGTTACCTTTACCTTGATTTCATACACTTGAGCTGTATCATTCACTCGGGAATAGGTCTGTTTAATGAACTCCCAAATCTCCCTTGCTGATTCGAGGAACGTACATGTGTCACTGATTTTTGGTGACATTGAATTCCACAGCCAAGACATCACCATGGAATCCTTTTCATCCCAATCGGCAAAGGTAGGATCTCCCTCTTTTGGAATTGTCCCTAATAGATGACTCAATCCACCATTTCCTTTGAGAAATGTGCGGGAAGAGTTGAGACCATTTCAAGTAATTTTGGCCATCTAACCTATTAGTGACTAGAAGGTTTGGAAGTTTACGGTTAGAAGAATGTTCATCAGGCTGGACTGTCACAGCAGCCTCAACACGACTAGAAGAGTTGTCTATGACTTCCTTGGACATACTTACGTCTGAAAAGAACCAAAAAAGGAAAGAAAAAACAACACCCTAGGTTGACACGCTCTTAAGAACCTGGTAATAATATGAAGTGACGGTGCTGTTACGCTGTTGGACCAAACCAGTAACAAATGGAACACAGAACACTAGCGAGTGGAACATAGAACAATAAATAAAAAAATAATAGCCTAAGAACACAGTCCAAAAAAATCGGCAAACGAAATCGTCAGCAGCAAAATAAAATAGATTCAACAGAATCAGACAGCAGCGAATTGTTGTAGCAACGTAGCGAAACTGAAATGATAAAGACACTGCAGACACAGACCACCAGAACAGAAGATGGCAGCTAAAAGAAAAAATTACATAATAGGCTCTGATACCACCTGAAAAAAAAAAAATTTATGGAGAAAAATTTATTGAGATAAGTGGATTTTATTCATTCTCTTCCATTCTACTCTAAAAGGAAATAAGGTTTAAATATACATGTCACTACAAGTATGAACTCCATAGTCACTAATTAATATTTAATAAATAACTAACAACCATTACAACCATTAACTAATATTTAATAAACAACTAACAATCACTACAATAATTATATAGATTTTAACAAATTTTTTCAACAGTTACTATCAAGTATAAATTATTAAAAGAAGGTAAATGAAAGGTAATTTTTTTTTTTTTTTTGAAAATTAAAACCGAATGAGTTGGATATTAGTTGAGATATATGGATATTAATTATTACTTATGTGTTTAGATATGCTTTTGGTGGAATTTGAATGCTTACTACTAAGATAGATAAGAAGTGGCACAAAACAAATAAGTGGCTCAAAACAGTGCCTAGTATCTAGGAGGAAGTGATCAAATGAAATGTACTTTTGATATGTGTTGACGTCTGGATTTGGATTCTAGTAAACCAGGTTCGTGTTTTAGGCCCAAACTACAGTTTCAGATTTGTGTTGTTAGATTAGTAAGTAAAGTAAGAAGCAAATGAGAGGAGGTCGAAGAGGAAGGAGAAGACACGAGAAGTTTTTAAGTGGTTCGACCCAATTAGATGCCTACGTCTACCGTTCACTCTCTCACTAATTTAATAGAGTAACGGCACTCAAAAAGAATTTTTTCTTATAATGGGGGTTCTCCCCTATTTATAGAGAATGAGAGGAGCTACAGTAAAATGTAATAAAATAATATACAATAAACTACTATTACAATGATGAACTGCATTTAATACGTCGGAATTACATTTAATGCGGCTGACAGTGTCAGGTTTAGTCTGCCTAAAGCATGGGTTTAAGCGACTAACCCACGCGGGTTAGGTGGGATTTCCGTAATCCAGGCTGTAATCTCTGACGGGATTGACGTGGATGGCACGTTTTGAGCTGTGATCCGCTTGACAACTGTGATTTCTATTGATTTGATAGACGGGACAGAGATGAACTTCTCTAGCGAGCATAATATCTTGCTAAATAAGTGAGCAAATAATGCTTAGGGTAATCGGGCCCCCCACAGGTCACGAGGCGAGTTTGCTGGCGAACCCTTGGGCGGTCAGATAATTCAATGAGTAGAAGATCTAAAACACGAGCGGGTAAGCGAGTATGAGTGCTGATTGGTGAACGGTTGGTTGATCAGAACGGATGGGCTATTATTCGATCTGATGGGTGAGCACGGGGATGGACAGGTACCGAGTAGGACATCGAGCAAGGTACTGGGCTTCAATAACGAGCAGGTTGACGACCAGCAGGGAGACTGAGAATATGAGCATAGTAACAGTCATCAAAGCGAGCAGGTCAGCGGACACCCGCGCGATCAAATAGGTGGATTGATTACTGGACTTTTTCGGGTCTCCGAGTCATTGGGCCAATACCGTGGGTTTCCCTTGGCCCAATTGGCCTAATCGTAAAATCACCCATAACAATATATTAGAGTGTTTGTCAAATTTTTGGATGTTTTTATGGTATCACTTTGAAGTTTAGTGCTTCGGCATCTGTTACTTCTAATATGTTCTTTAATGAATTGTGCTTTATTAAAAATGAGTTGATTACATTGGATAAGAGTGATGATTTTTGGTTTTGTGATATGACAATTGGAATGAAATGTAAGTTTGACAAATATTGGGGCAAACTTGAGGATGTAAATAAATTGTGGATAGTTGCACTTGTTCTTGATCCAAGATACAAGTTTAATTATATCAATATTTTGTTTTAGTGAAATGTTTGATGAAAGGAAAGTTGAGGAGTTAACTAGTAACATTAAAGATCTTTTAATTAAACTTTATGAGTTTTACAAAAGTGATGATAACATTTCAAGTGGTCAATAAGTTTCTAGCTCCAATCATTCCTTTAGTGAGGAGGATGTGGAAAAGACAAATGAAGCTTCAAATTTTCGTTTGGAAAGTCTCAAAAAGTTTCAAAAAATGAAAGAGAATAATGATTTTGTTATTTAAAGACTGAGGTTGAGAGATATTTGATAGAGTTCGATGACTATTTGGATGATAAGAACTTTGATCTTTTGGGTTGGTGGAAAGTTAAGTCTTCTAATTATAAGACTCTATCTCCTATTGCAGGGGATGTCTTTGTTATTCCGATGTCTACAGTGACTTTCGAGTCAGCATTTAGCACAAGAAGGGCGTATTCTTGACCAATTTAGGAGTAGCTTGACGTCCTAAAGACAATGCTTTGTAAGTTTGCTATTATTCATCACTTCTGCTTGATTACTTAACCCTTCAACAATTATTTCATTTCTTGTTTTTACATCATTCAAATTTTCGACAATTTTAGGCAAAAATTGTTTTGGAGTTTGAATTTAATATTTGTGATACTAATAGGTTCCTCGATAGACTACATGAAGCTCCTTTGTTTGGTCACCACAAATCTAGGAGCATTTTCGGGAGTTTAGTTTACTTTATCTTATTAGTGAGTACAAGTTCAAATTATTGATATTTTTCTTTATTGGAAACAATTTGTTGAAGTGTGATTTTATTTTATTTTATTTTAGGCAGGTTATGCCATTTTGGCTACAGGTGCTTCGTGGATTTTTCATCCTATATAGAAGTTGATTACGCCTTTGCTTTGCAATTGCGATGTTATTCTTCTAACAGTTATAGGTTATTATTTACTGCAGCTTTGCTTGATTGAGTGTGTTGTTTGTGCATTTTTGATCTTCACGTTTGTTGATTGTGTTATTTTGATTAGAATGTATGTAAATGTTTTTAAGTGAATATATGTTTGTATGATATGTTCCTGTCGTGAATTTGTTGCAAAAGTTTATATGATGGTATTATTACATGATCATCAAGAAATAATATGCAAAAAGTTAAATTGAACTATGTTATGGAAAATGGTTTTTAGGACATAATAATAAATAAATCTTTGATTGGTCTTAACTTTGTTGTATATAAATCCATGCTTTTGTTCTCCTCTGTCTCTCTTATTCATATCTAAAATGAGGTTTGAAGATAAACAAGTATTGGTAAAATTATTTTCAGAAATCATACTGGTCTTACTTATGTTACACCATCTGTTACATGTTGTTTATTTAATTTGGATGTGTCGAACTTCAGGGTCAGAAATAAATTGCTATTTGCTCACACTTATTTTTTGTCTCTTTCTCCAAAATGCAACCTAACTCAGAAATAAATTGCTTTATTAGGGATGCCTTCATAGGCAAGCAGTATAGGAAAAGGAATGCATAGATCTTTCAATTATTTTCCTTTATTTTTGGAGTCTTATTTGGTCTTTAGTTTCCTTTATTTTTAATATTTTATTTCCTTATTTTATTAGAGTTTTGTTTTGCTAGTTGTTTTAATTCAGGATTTTCTAAATAGGCAACATATAGTTTGTATCCTTGTTGAAGTCATTCTTTTGCTATAAGAGAGAAAGTTATGAAATAAAAACATTCATTGAGATTTTGCAATATAAAAATTAAGGAGAGTTTTTGGGTGGTCACCTAAGAACAAATACCTAGTTTATCTTTCAAAATAGGTTCTTTAAAGAAAAATAGGAATGCGAACAACGGGAATCAAGAAGATTACCCTGTGAATCAGCCTGTTACGAGATCCTATTTAAGGGAACATAACAATTTGGTATCAGAGCCTGACGTAATGGGTGATTCTAACCAGTTAGAGATCAAGGTGTAAAAGTTGGACCGGTGCATGCTAGAATCAAACCAGAAAGTCAGCCAGGAGATCTGTGACCTATGCGAATATGGTAAGGCAGTCCAGCATATGCTGAAACTGTAGTGTGCAGGAAAGGGGAAGGTCATTGAACTAGAAGATGGATGTGGCAGTAACAATAACCTGTTCAGATCGCTAGAAGACTAGCAGAGCAGACTGCAGGTAGGATGTTTAGGCAACGCGGTTGTTCCGCGTTATTCCAAGCTTGAGTTCCCCACTTACAATGGCATGGAAGATCCTATGGGCTGGCTATATCGCTGCAAGCAATTTTTTCTTAATCAACGAACAAACGAGAGGGACAAAGTAGGATTGGCAGCGTTCTATATGATAGGTGAGGCACAGTTGTGGTTTTATCAGCTTGAGCAATAAGAGCTTGGGCTTACATGGGAATTGTTTAAGAACTACTGTCTTTTGCGATTTAGACCTCCATTGAGCAGTAATCCTTTGGGCGAATTGATTAACCTTAAACAAACAGGAACCATTGAAGAACATCAACGCCAATTCCAAACCCTCCTTGTTAGGGTGACTTTCGTCCGCTCAGACTAACAAGTAGACATGTTTACTACAGAGTTAATTAAGGAGTTACGGGTGGATGTTGAGATGTAAACTCCTCCGAGTTTGATGATAGCAATGAATATCACCAGGGCCTTCTAGTAGAAGATGCAGCTAGGTTGTGGGATAGGAAGGAGATGTTCTCTTTCGTGGACAGCACCCAAACCAGTGGTATTAGCCTTTTCCATTATTTCTGACAGGCCCCTTTCTAACTACTAGCTAGGCGACCTGCCCGGCAACCCCACGGTGACTCCCCAGTCGAGATCTGCTCCGACTGGAAAGTTCCCGAGGAGCTAAGCCTCATTTCTGTTCTAAAATACTTGAAATCCTTTTAGTTTTGAAAATGGGTGGGAATTTTGTTCGTTGAAAATAACTTTATAAAAACAGGATTTTTATGAAAATCCGGCAGCACGACGGCTATTTTTCTAAAATTCCACCCTGTGAAATGCTTTACAACACCTGTATAATTGTATTCACAAACATTTCAATAATCAATAGGCCTCAGGCCCTTTTCAAACTCATAATCATGCAATAATACGGAAGCAACTTGAGTAAAATCTTAAAACGACATGCATGATATTTACAATGAAATTCTGAATTCAAAGTAATATTTACAAAACTAGAAAATCTGGAAAATGATAATAAATACAATACATGATGCTATGACTAGAAAATAGTGCAGTCTGGTCGCGTGTCTAACTGGCCTGTACGTCCGAAGGAGATACGCCTGCCGTGCTGCTCGTACCTGCACCTGAGGGAGGATTTTTAAGAAAGACAGGAAAAACAGTGGTGAGAATAACTCAGTGAGTGGGTAAGTTTCCATAAACTATGCTTTTGCTTAAAATACTATTTCTCCCGAAAATAGATTGGAAAACTATTACTTACTTATTATTTCTGAAAACTGTAAACTTGATTTAAAATGTGCGAAAGTTATTTATCAAACTTTTCTTAAAACTTTTCTTATTTTCTTACTAGCCTATCTGGCAACCCAGGGAAATCTTGTCCTTCGTGACGGTGCGAAAGCACGCCACTAGGATAGGGGAACTCTCACCATGTGTAGTCGCAGATGTGGATACAACTCTGGGATCGCGAATCCCTCCAACATCAGGCAGATCTACACTATCCCATACGTGCAGAGGGTGACTGACAGACTCGATCCCCCCATAGTTAGTAACTCCCCCCAACTACCGTACACGTATGGAATACTTTCGGCCGGGTGTAATCTTAGGGGCTAGGGTAAACCATAGGCATATATAAAATGAAATCTCGGCAATAAGCTATAATATTGCAAAATAACTTTCACAAATACTATCTCTATGCATGTATATAATTTCAACTTGCTCAATTACTTTACTGAAGAATATAAACATATTCATAGCATAAACTTTAAAGCTATACATGCATTTATAGATGATAAACTGAAAACTATAAGCTTTTACTAGAATCTCAAAACCTTTTGCTTGCTAAAACTGATTGCATTCAATAACAAAATGTATGAAAACTTTTAAAAATCCACACTCACTACTTGCTTCCAAAATACTTATCACCGCTTTCCGTTACGGCTCTTGATCGGTTTCCGATTCACCTACAATTGATTTCGATCGAGATGTCGTTAAAACATAACTCGAGCGTAACTAAACTTTAAGCCATACTAGGATTTATAAGCACAATAATTCAAGTGACTATCCTCACACGATAACATAACGGAAAACTCATATTTGCACGCGAAAACTATTTCAAACCGATTCGTTATCGCGACTTAAACTACTCAAAACTCTACGGTTACAAAACCGACAACTATGCCATTCGAATCTAATGTAACATTATCAAAATCAAATTCCAATGAATTCACTAAACCAATTATTCGAAACCAAACGACAAACTTAAAGCTTACACGATTTCAACTAATTATCGCGTTATCTCGTTTTAAGCATTTCGCGCGATTCCTTTAATTTCGCTTGAACTTATTGTTAATTTCAACTCGAGACTTTACTTAAAACACGGAAAAATGAATATTCAAACATGATTAAACACAAAGAAGAAAATATGGCAGCAAGCTTAGCATATTCATTTCCGATTTCAACTTCCGAAATTTCGTCAATTAACGATTTCGCGCGAAACCAAAACTATCCGATTAACTTTATTAAAACTCAAACTATCTCAACTTCAACTTCAACACTTTAATGGGCTTAAAAAAAATAACTCGGGGCAGCGAGATAATATTCACATTCCTTTTATATTCGACAACGAAAATCACAAACTAACAATGCTCTCATTCGCGGAAAAATCAACCGAATCGCTCGGAAACGATTTCTAAATATCCGAACGACTATCCAATACTTTAAAACACTTTAATACAATCCATTTTCCACGACCACAAATGCGAAACCAAAAACATACTTTAACAGCCCCTAAACATCTCATAACAGCCCATAAACAACATTCAACGAAAACGATCGATGATAAAAACACAATCGCAACATCAACGAGCGAACCTCCGCACTAACGAGGTTCTCAATCCTAAACCCAAACATAATATCATCACTTTTCTCAATTCTAATCACAAGGACACTTTACTAATTACTCAAAACATCACAACAAAGTAAATGGGGCAGCACTTACCCAAGAAGCGAGCTGTTTATCGCTTCGAAACGGCTTCTAAGCAAGCACGACGACGACGACGCTCTGACGTTCGCTCTCGGCAGCAACTTCTTCCACCAGCAAGTATCTTCGCTTCTTGCTGTTTCACTTCAAAACGGGATGCGGGACAGCAGCTGTTGGCAGCAGCTACATCAATGTTGACAGCACACGGCTCAACGGCGACAGCTTCGGCAGCAAGTTCACGATGGCAGCAGCTTGGACAAGGCAGCAGCTTCCACGATCTGGCAGCAACTCCTCTCAAGGCAGCAGCAACTGGTTTTTCTCAAGCCAATAGCCCTCCATGCCAGCAGCTTCTCAAGACAGTAGCTGAAACTTCACGGTGACAACAGCAGCTCAGCTCCTCACGGCCAGACAGCAGCCTCTCCAACCCTCCTTGCTTGCATGTGCGATCAGCTTGCTCCAACTTGCTCCTAGCTTGCTCAGATGTGACATGCAGCTACTGGATTGAAGATTACACTCAGATCTGGTCTTGCATGTCTTCTTTGGCTTCAGATCTGATCATTTTTCACTTTGCTTCACCTTGGTCTGTCAACAGCTCGATCCTCTCTCCGTTCACCAGCTCACGGCAGCACTTGGTCGGCGACGGCAGCAAGCTCTCAGCCTCTTTCGGTCTGATGGCTTCCTTCCACGAGCAGCAGTTCACTTTCTCTCCAGCACTCTCAGCTTACTTGATGTGGAGGACCGAATGGAGTTCTCTCCCTCTCTCTTCCTTGTTCACGGTTTTCGTTTTCTATTTTTCACTCTCGCATTCTCTCTTTCACTCACGAACAGCACATACACTTGGAAGTTGAATAAAAAAAATCTGGTTTGTTGCTTTGCTTATCCAATGCATGTGTGACACGTGTCACAAACATGCACCACTTGATTTATTTCTCATGCATTCTCACTTTTATATTTCCAAGCCCGGTTTCCGTCCGTCCGTCCGTCTTGGAATTTGCTTTGATTAAAATTTCGGATTCGTATTCTCGGAATTATTTTAAAATTTTAAATCCAATTCACGAACACGAATTTATTTTTCTTAATCGAAAATAATTATTCCAAAAATATCCGGACTCGATAATTATATTTTTCCGATCGGACGCGATCCATCGGAAAAATATTTCGCTCTCCGACGAACGCGGTTCTGGGTTTTACAATTTCCAACTGCGAGCAAAAAGGGGGAGTGGGCATTACTTCCACGACTATGAGTGTTGGCAACATAACTTCACCATTCATTAAACGGTTGTCTCACGCAGAGATGGCTGAACGACGTGCAAAGGGGTTATGTTATAATTGCAATGAGCCGGATGATAATTTAGAACAGCCAACTATAGTGGATCCTGGTGGGTTTTCCCTTTGGTGAAGCAACATGGGAAAATGCACTTCAGTTCCAAGAGTTTTATCTTCAGTTCGAGCTTGAGGACAAGCTTGTTGTCGATGAGAGGAGTAATATTAGGGATGCCTTCATAGGCAAGTAGTCTAAGAAGAGGAATGCATAAATCTTTCAATTATTTTCCTTTATTTTTTGAGTCTTATTTGGTCTTTAGTTTCCTTTATTTGTAATATTTTATTTCTTTATTTTATTAGAGTATTTTTTTGGTAGTTGTTTTAATTTAGGATTTTCTGAATAGGCAATATAAATTTTGTATCCTTGTTGAAGCTATTCTCTTGCTATAAGAGAGAAAGTCATGAAATAAAAACATTTACTGAGATTTTGCAATACAAAAGTTAAGAAAAGTTTTGGGTGGTCTCTTAAGAACAAACACCTAATTTATTTTTCAAAATAGGTTCTTTAAAGAAAAATAGGAACGTGAACATCGGGAATCAAGAAGATTTCACCTTGAATCGGCCTGTGACGAGATCCTATTTGAGAGAACATAACAAGCTTATCTAGACTTATATAAATTTAAAGGATGATTTCAAGCTTCATCTGGAGATGAAGTTTGTTTCAGTTTGGATATGAAAGTTGCAGTGTAGCTGATATATGGTGTAATCCCATATTTGCTTTTTGTACAACTATTCTTAATATAAAGGTTATAAGAAACAACAACAATTTGTTTATGTCGAACTTCTTTCTTTAGATTAAGGAATACTTCATTGTTTTGACATTTGAAGATAATATATCCTGATAATGTTTTAACCTCTTTATGAGTCTGGAATTTTCAGAGTTAATGCTGCTAGAATATAACTTTTTGCAAATTCTTGTAGATCTGGTAGATAAGAACTGGACCTCGGCAATATACTATTCAATTGTTGGGTTTTGTGCCTTAAGAGCTTATAATAATGTAAACTGTTTTATAAATAATAAAGTATTCATTTTATTCAATTTATATATTTTGCAAAAATTATATATATCATGAGAAACATTCTTGATTACTGATATAATTTCAAATTAAGTATATAAGTATTATATGCAAGCAGATTTAGTTTGAGATAAGTAATCTAAAGAGTCCGTAGAAAGCAAACGAAACTGGGTACTTTATTTGTGATAAATTTACAGTTACGGTCTATTTTGTATTCGGTACGATAATTTTATCCGAAATTATTCATGTAGTGACATGAAAATGGAAGCACATTATATAATAAAGATTATATAGGACTTGACCACGATAAATATAAGTCTCTTATTAATATCCGTTAAACTTAGAGATTTATATTTATCGATCAGATGATCATATATAAATTGATCTTAATCCTGAATGTATTATAGACTCCTGCTTGTTGAGTTATATAATTTAATTTATATGGGTGAGATCGGTGTAGATGTCCGGTCAATAACTTTGTACTTTGGGGATATGATTTAGTAACTAACTAAGAATATTCTACACAATATTCGAATCCACTCGGTCTTACGAGAAGTAGCTCCCTAAAGGATTGATTCAGGTCTTGAACAATAAGAGAGCTCAACTTTCCGTTCATATATAAATGGAAAGATAAATTCATAAGTTGTTATGAATATATTGTTCATGAGAATCAATGGTACTTAAGGATCAAGAAATAATTAGAGAGGTAAAAAAGATATTTTGACCTAGCTCTAATTATAAACTATTTGTGGAGGGTCAAATCATATGTAGTGATTAAATCAATGGACACTAAAAATTTCAAATTGTATAAAAACATCTGCAGTTTTAAGAGTGCAATATTAGGTTTTTAGTGAAGTAACTCTAAGATTAATAATAGTGAATTATTTAATTAAAGAGTTTAATTAATAATTTTGATATTATTAGAGCTCAAAACTGTAAGTCCATCGAGTCCTTTTAATAGCTCATTTCACTATAAGAAACTTGTGTATAGAATATTGTAATTGGACCGTCCAATTACAATTGTTATGTAAATAGCAAAATTTGTGTTCACTTGATATTTGAATAATATTGATTATTCAAATTATTTAATAATTAATTAGTTAATTATTAATTATGAATTCATAATGATTTAATTAATTTTATAAGAGGTCTTGAAATTGATTCTTAGCAGTGACCAGGTATAAATTAATTATGAATTAATTAGAGGTCATAAGTTCAATTTCCCAATATAACAAGAATTAATTTTGAATTAATTATGTTATATGGGGCAAAAGTTTAATTTTGATAAACATAAGGTTTAATATTAATTTTGATTAATTAAAACCCTAAGTAGTTGCCTATAAATAGAAAAGAAATAGTTTTCTTTTTCAAATATAAGTCATTTTTGGTTTTGCTGTACGTTCTTTGAAACAGAAAGAAAATATGTTTTTTTTTTCTATAGCATAATTGACAAGTCCCAAACCAGATTTCTTCTAGACTAGTATCTGGTAGGCCTCTACTGGTACTTCAACGAGTCTCTCTTAAGCCCTACTAATTGGCTAAAGGAAACCTGTAGCGCGAATCCTAAACTTGCCCGTTTAAACTTTGCTTCGAAACAGATTTGATACCATTATTTTGAAACTAATTGGATTGGTTCATTTAAATTCAGATTTTCATTTATGTTGAAATAATAAAATTACTCATTTCATTTTTCAAAATTGATTTTTTTTTTTAACGAAAATTCGGCAGTATAACGACTGCATTTATAAGGTTTCCAAATTCCTGCAAATGAAATTTACACTCCAAAATATACCATTCACAACCCAACTTATTTTCTATTCCACAAACATGCATTTATTCACATAAAACCTCAATTGACAATCAAAAGCTTTTCACCATAAAAACTTTATAGCTATTTGCATCATAACATATATAATACATATCCATAAAGTAGTATCGCAAAAAGATATACAATGATGCATGAAATTGTTGGATTTTAGTAAAAACAAAATTACAATATGACTTGTGTAATGCATCCATCGATGTGCCCACCTAATTTGTTGCAGAAGTTTTTTGTTTTTTTTGTTTCTGTTTTTTGCATTACGATCGTCCGTGCGAGTACCTGTGGAGTTTTATAAAATATAACAAAAACAACAATATGAACTTAAACCAATTCCAACGATTTCATAATTCTCAACTAAACGGTTGTAACCTTTTTGACAAATATAAACTTATCGAAATTGTAGAAATTTTCATAAAAGTCTTTTTGCCTCTAAAAGCACCGTTCGTACCCCCTCTTAACTTTTAGGTCACGTGACAATTTTTAATTGACGCTATCCGTGACACTACTGATATTTCTCAGTAACCACACAGCGAAATTTTTTGCATTGCCAATCGTGTTGCGAGCTACTATATATATAGGCTTGGCGACTACGTGCGAAATTTACTGCATTGCAATCGTAGCGCAAGACACTATATCAAAATCTGAGTAACTATATTACCGAATTTTCTGCATCGCAATTTGTAGTGCTATGCTAAATTGTAAATATGAGTGACTACGGGCAGGATTTTCTGCATTGCTAACCGCAGCTTTAACTCATGCATAACTGTGAGGGGTCTATGAAAGGTTTTTGAAAACTCTTTTTCTTTGCTAAGTGCAATAAGCACCAAACAACTTTTCTTTCAAAACTTCGTATTGAAACTTATAAGCTTAGTTCGTTTAAACGCTATTTTATTTCGAAACCTCTTTAAAACTCATATATTACTCTTCTTGATCAAATAAGGAATTTGTTTAAAAACGATTTATTCATAAACTTTTAACAAGCAAATAAATTACAATCTATTACATATTTATACATAGTGTGAGTTAGTATCCTCACCTCAAATCCACGCTGGCCAATGAGCTCTATTGAGCCTCCCTCGCTTTGCTAGCTTGCTTTGCACCTACACATCATATTCTTATTTAAACTTTGCTAGAATAGACTTCATAAAACTACAAATAAAGCTTTGAATACACTTAACTCTATGGAAAACCTTTTAGACTACAATCTTCCTATCTAACTTCTAACTTAATCGAGACTTTCAAATTTTGATTTCTTTTCATGAACCTCACTTATTATTATCTAAGAACACCTCGGTACACTCGGCATAATTTTTTGAAGCTCGAAACGAAAAATCACCATTTTACCCCCAAACCTGAATGCTATGCACAGCCCAATCCATGGGCTTTTTCACTTCCTTTTTTGCTCCATTCATCTCGTTATCTCTCATTTAGGTTATCCGTAAAACAGTTTTGAAAAATTCCAACTATTGGGCGGTGAAATCTATGAAATACACCTATTTTTCACCACTTTTTTATGACATTTTTCACTACATTTGTATTTTAAACTCAATTATTTTTCCATTTGGATTCTAAGACTCTCACATGCTTGATTAATATCATACACGACATAAAATTTTAAAGAGGATGTAACATTGCTTAGAGATTGCTCATGCCCTGCATCTAGGTTAACTATCACATTACACTAACTTTTATTCTTTTTCAATTCTAACTTTTTCATGTGGTTCTCTAACATTCAACATGCATGAATTCAAGTTAATAGTTATCAAAACTCAATGGAATCATATCACCACCCTAATGGTCGAATTCATACATACTACTACACACCACTTATTTCTTCCATTTTTCAAGGTGTTTGACTTATCATTCACTTTGGCATTTCATCAAACACTTCATCTACAAAATAATTTACTTCATTCAAGCTTCAATCATAACTTAGGGTTTCTCTTACACATGAGGGACAACTGTCGAGAAATGTTGAAACATATATAAATCAACTTCAAAAGAAGACAATGGAAGAAAATTCAATACCATTTGGTCACTTCTTCATTCTCAAACCGAGAGAGAGAGAGAGAGGAAGCTCTATCATTCATCACCAAAAACTGAGACTGTGAGAGAGTGTGAGAGAGCAAGAAAGGAAGCATAAGCAACTCATCAACCTGTGAGCCAAGAGTGATAGAAAGAGAGAGCTCAAGAGAACCGAGAGTGGAATTAAGAAAGAGAAGGAGTTTAGTGCTGTTAGGTTATTCAAGAAAATCAGCAGTCATTTGAAGGCTTTTGAGTGCGGTAATTGAGGGAAAATCAGTGCATGCAACAAGTGTTTGTTAAGAGAGAGAAAAGAGCAAGCTGCCGTGAGCTATTTTTACAAGATAGCTTATTATTTTGAGCATTTAAGATTGTTTTTGAGCAAATCCAGCACATGCAAAGGGTAAGTGTTGTCCTAGGTGAGTTTTAGTGATGTTTTTAATTGATTTTTAAAGCTTGAATGCATGTTTGGATTGAAGGAAGCTCACGGCAAGGGAAGAGTTTTTAGGCAGTACCTTCGCAAGTGAATTTCGAAGCTTTCGATTCGATTTTGAGAGGTATGTTGAGTTTTTATGGTTTTATTTTGATGAAAAATGTTTAGATTAGGATATGGTTGGATTATGATGATAAAATGATTGAGATTTAGAATTAGAACCTCATTAATGTGGAGATTCATTCGCTTGTGATTTTGATGTGTTATTGGATGAATTTCGATATTGAAAACATCGCTAAAATATATCGTAAATGGGTTGTTATATTGTGACTTTATTTTCGATTTCGTTGTCTTAGAAAATGATGAATATTGGTGTGTTTTAAAGTGTCAAAATGTTGTTTGGTTATCGAAAAATTGTTTTCGAGTGATTCGGATAACTTTTCTTTATATATGAACGTGTTTAGTTTGCGAATTTTGATGTCGAATTGAAAAATGGATATGAGAATAATAAGCTGCCATGATGTTTGTTTGAGATAGTTAAAATGATAAATCTTGACGTTATGATGGTTTAAATTATGTTATAATTACTTGGATAATTTTCGTTGCATGCAAACGCGTTTAATATTGAATTTCGAAATCGAAGCGAAAAGCAAATAAATGGATAGTAAGCTGCCATGATTTGAGTTTATGTGTATCAAAGTGTTTAAATCTTAGTTTTATATGGTTTGAATGAAATAATAAGTTGTTTTGATATTAAGTTTGATTTGAAACGAAAAGAAACGTGCGAATCGTGAAAAAGGATAATTCGCAATAAAATTTTTGTAATCGTGAAAGTTTTACGTTTATTCGTTTTGATTTGAAATCTCATTTTATTGAATCCGTTTAAGTGTGATTTCGATGAGATAATTTATTGAGAATGGATGGCGTTAACATTGGTTTGAAAGTAGTCGAAGAAGCTAGAATAATTGTAAAGTTTTTTTGGTTGCATTTTGTCGAAATGATGTGATTTCGAAATAATTCTCATGTGTGAATGATAAGATTTTTGTATTGATACTGTGTGAGATTAATCGAAGTTATTACGTCGTGAAAAATGTTGATTCGAAATCCTCGTGTGGTTAAAGTTTAAGTATTAATGCGAACGTCAATTTTAATGGAAATTTGATCATAAATAAATGTAGATGAACCGGCGAGCGGACGAGTACCGTAACAAGAGTGGTTGATAATTTATTGGAAGCAAGTAATGAGTGTGGTTTATTTTCAAACCTTTATGAATTATAACTTGATTATTAATATTGCAATTGCATACTTTAGTATTTGAATTGTTATAAAGAAATGCTTATTTTGATTTTTTCAAGTTATCATGTTAATTTAATTCAAGCATGTTATCATATTTTAATTACGCATGCATAATTCTTGAAGTATTGTTGTAAATATATTTATTTTAAAGTAAAGTACATTAGCAAGTTTTTTATATATATACATTCATAGAAATATACAAATAAAGATGTTTCGAAGGTATTTTCGATTATAAAGTTTATGTTAGAAAAGAAATTATCCGGTTTCAACTGCAAGTTAGAACGAGATATTTCTAAATCAATATGTTTTCATGCTAAGTAAATAAAAGTTAAGCATAAAGTTTCAAGTATATTGAAAGATTTTTAGATGCCTTTGGTTTATCTTAATCCCTAGTATTACCCAGTCGAGGTACCCTATGTATGTATGGTAAGAGACGGGGGAAATGTAATTCCAAGTTCCCCGTATCGCCTAATATTCAGGGGGAATTATAATCTTAAGTTCCCGTACTGCTTAATATTCGGGGGGAATCATAATCTCAAGTTCCCATACGACTTAATATTTGGGGGGAATCATAATCCCAAGTTCCCGTATCGCTTAACATTAGAGGGGAGTCGTAATCCCAAGTTTTTATACGGCTTAATATTCGAGGGGAATCGTAATCCGAATTCCCCGTATCGCCTAATATTCGGGGGGAATCGTAATCCTAAGTTTTCGTACGACTTAATATTCGCAGGGAATCATAATCTCAAATTCCCATATCGCCTAATATTCGGGGAGGAACTATAATCCCAAGTTCCCGCATATGAGAACACGCAAATAGAAATTCCCTAGTATTAATACCATGACAAGTAGACATATGGTTACGCAGGATAAGTTTCCTCGGGTTATCTCGTAAGGCAAGTTATAAAAAGAAAAGTATATTACTAGATGTGAAAATTAAGAAACGAGAAAGATTAATGATTTATGAAATTATTATTAAGTTCAAATAGAAATACTTATATATATGTACTAGGTGTACCGTATAGGTAGCTCAAAAATAACTTAAGTGATTATCAAAATTATTTTGAGAGGATACTCACATTTAAAAGAATTTATTTAGTTTTATAAGTTACCCGCTCACTAAGTTACAAGACTCACCATTCTTTTATTGTTATAAAAATCATCTCTAGGTGTAGGTATGAGTAAAACAGTGGAAACATCTCCGTCAGACACACATGCAAGTTAGAGGCATGACGCTACTGCACTAGTTTTTCAGTAGACATATCATGTAGTGCATTTACTCTTTTCAGACTTATCGCACGATTATAAATATTATTTTGGATAATGAATTTTATTATAACTTTCAGTAATGATGTTTTAAGATTTTAAGTAAGTTTGATTTTCATATAATTGAAATTGAAAGCATGTTTATGGTTGTTTGTGATAATTGAAAGAGAGTCTGAGGCCTAGTAGTTAAAAAGTGACTCATTTTGAAATGTACAGTTTTTTATGAGATTTTACAGGATGAAAATCTTCGAAAAACAGCTGTTGTGCTGCCGAATTTTCATAAAACCTGTTTTCATAAGTTGATTTAAAAAAAAAAAAAAAATTCACCCATTTTCATAACTGAAAGAATTTCTAAAAAGATTTTAAAATTTTTTCAACGAAGAAAAATATTTAGCTTCAAGGGAACTTTTCAGTTGGAGCAAATCCAGACTAAAAGGCCACCGTGGGGTGCTGGGCAGGCTGCCTAGCTAATTAAGGTAGAGGGGCATGTCACTATTTATGGTACATGTACAGTATTAAGATCGAAAATGGTATTTTTGTCCAATAAATTTCAGATCACTTACAATCGATTCGAATTGATTCATTTTTTATCTATTTCAGTTTCTTTAGTCTCTAATACCTATTCTAGAAATTTACGATTTTCGAGGTTCATTTATCAAAAATCACTTTTTACTCAAAAATATTATTAACATAAAAACACTATTATTAAAAAAAAAAATTATTTCTCACAAAAAAAAAAAAAAAAATTATGGGCTTTACAAGTCACATTTCCTTATAAAAATTTTGTCCTTGAAATTTAAAAGACCTAACTATCCAAAAAGGTAGGGGTATCAATGGTGCATCTAGTCCTTATACTCCCATGTGGCCTCTTCTATAGCATGATTTCTTCATAGGACCTTTACCAAGGAAATGACTTTACTACGCATGACCTATTCCCTACGATCTAGAATCTGGATTGGTCCTACTTCATAAGTCAAATTCTCCCTTAGTTCTACAAGTTGATCTCTAAGTATATGGGAATGATTGAGAATGTACTTCTGAAACATAGATACATGAAATACATTATGGATTTTGGCCAGTTGTGGTGACAGCTTTAACCTGTATATCATTGATCCAACTCTTTCTGTGATCTTATATAGTCTAATGTAGCGCAAACTCAACTCACCATGCTTTTCGAACCTAAGCACACCTTTTCATGGAGAGATCTTAAGAAATACTCTATCACCAATCTCAAACTCAAGGTCCCTACGACGATTATCTACATAACTCTTTTGACTGTCACTTGTTGTCTTAAGCTTGTTCCTGATAACTTTAACTTTATCCAAAGTGATTTGGGTAAGCTCGGGATCTATCAATTCCCTTTCACCTACCTCATCCCAATATACGAGAATCCTGTACTTCCTTCCACAAAGTGCCTAAAGCTTTTTGTAGACTAGGCCAAAACTTCGATGTGAACCTAGGATCACAATCTAAAACTATAGAAACTGGAGTATTATTAATCTAACTATCTCATCCATATATAGCTGGGCTAATTTACTTAAAGGATAATAACTTCTAATTGGTAGAAAATAGGCAAAATTTGTTAGCCTGTCCACTGCAACCTATATAGTATCATCCCCCTCTAACTATGTGGAAGTCCTATTATGAAATCTATGGTAATCTTCTCTGATTTCCATTCTGGGATAGATAAGGGTTACAACAATCCTTTAAGTTTCTGATGTTTTGCTTTCACTTGCTAACAGGTTAAACATTGAGAAACAAAATCTACTATCTCCTTATTCATCCCCTTCTACCAATAATGCTCATTCAGAGTGTGGTACATTTTTATGCTACCCGGATGCATGACATAAGTTGATGAGTGAGCCTCATCCATGATCTCTTTTTTTCAGATCTTCCACATCTAGTATGTATAAGCATTGGCCTATCATCATTGTACTGTCTTCTTTATGTTTATGTGATTAAAATTTATATTGAATCATGTTTGATAGAGGTGTCTTTGAAAAACTAATGGTTTATGTATTTTGTTTGATTTGATTATTGTAAAATTTAAATTTAGTTATCGTGTTAAGAAGTAAAATGAAACTTATTATATGCTATTATAAATGTTTGAAAAAATTATGAAATCCGGATTTATGAATTGAGTTTTGAGAAAATGAAAAAGAATTGGTAAAAATAAGTTGATTAAAAGTTGGAAAGAAATTACTTATTTATTTTGTCTGTGTAATTATGATAAAGTGATTAATTAGTAACTTTTAGATGAAAGTTTAAAAAGAACGTTAAAAAATATTAATTGAGAAAGTATGTGAATTGTAAATAGATATAACTAATTTTATATGTTTTACATTTGGAATTTTTAGGAACTTGGATCATTAGCGAAATTGATAAAAGTTTGAAAATTTGTGAAATATTAATTTGCGGCTGGTATTTCAAGAAAGGAAAGTTATTAAACGAAATTGTGTTCTGTTGTTTAAGAAAATATTAGAGATATATATGTGTGTATGAAAAATTATTATTACGTATCTGATAAGTATAATTATTAGTAATATGTTTTCATCGAGATTTGTAATAAAATTCTTACAAATCGAATTGATAGGATTAATAAGAAATAGTCTGTATATTAAATATATAATTTAGATATTTGAAACTTTTAATAAAGTATTTTCGTTAAGATTTGTTATGAAAATTTAAAAAAATATATATGTATATAATATCAGATTGCTACGTTTAATAACAAATTTTATGTGTTGGATATGTGAAATAATGTGTAAATAGATGGAAAATGATTATTATGTAGTTTATGTGTATAATAAATAGTAAAGTGTTTTCATAGTAATATGTAATAGAATTTTTACAGATATAATTGATATGCCTAATACTAAATCATATGTATTTTGTATGTGTATTTATTAGTAACTTAATTCAATTGTGAATTTTAGTAACGAAAAATATTTGGTGAAAATCGTTTTAAAATGTCGTCAAAAGAAATTTTATGTTTATATCTATTTATCAGTCAATAAATATTAATATATTATATAAGGTTTATTTGAAACTGAGAAAAACTGAATTTTATAAAGTCATATTTGAAACAAGATTTTTATACACTTCATGACTTGTGTTTTCTTCTGAACTCACAAATATTGTTAAAAAGTTTTGTAAAATTATATTATGAGAAAACGAAGTTTTATGATTTTTAAATTAAGTATACACCCACTAAGTAAAAATACTTAGCGCGTTGGATTTACCACGCACAGGTAGATGAGTTGGGCTTGTAGATAAAGATTGAAGACAACGTACCTGTAGTTCTTTATGAGTCACATCCGACATCATATTTTGGGTAACCACCATTTTGTACTATATATATATGCATATTCGTGTGTATGTTCACGTGTATAGACATTATTGTGAAATTTTGTAAAGTTTAATGTTTTGTAAGTGTTATAAATTATATCTTGTCTTATGTTTTGTAAATATTATAACGTTTATAAATTTTATATATTATTTGGTAAATATTTTGTGTAATGTGTTTCATTGTGAAATGTAAAATTTAAAACAAGAATAGATTATGATTATTATATTGTGTGTTGAAGTGGTTTTAAATCGGACGGGAGGTCCAAATTAGAGTTGAGAAATTGATTATATAGAAGTGTTATCATTTTCTTTACAGGTTTTTAAATTTGGATTTTCAGAAAAACAGAGGAAACTCTGTCGGATTTTCTAAAATTATAAATGAGAAAATGATATTAAAGCTTTTCAATATTGTAAGAATTTAAAATAAAACTTTTAGTGGCGATTCTATTTCTTTTAGTAGAAACTTTTGAAATAAACTATTAAATGAATTTTGGTTCGGAATCGTTACGTGTTTTCGTTTACTAATAACTGAATTTTCGTTTTCCAGTGTTTAATAAGAGAAAATAACTTTTATAACAGTTTAAATAGAATTTGAGTAAAGAAATGTGACATCCTCCATCCGGGTTTTCGTTTCGTACAGGAATCGAATGGAGGGCTGTTACACTGGGACAACCACCTACCATTGATAGAGTTTGCATACAATAACAGTTATCAGACTAATATTTGTATGGCACCTTATAAAGGGCTCTATGAAAAAAAATGCAGAACTCCAGTTTGTTGGGACGGGATAGGTGAGAGGAAGTTAATAGGTCCAGAGATTATCCAGATCACTTCAAGGAAAGTAAAAATTATCAAAGATCGGCTAAAGATAGCTTAGGACAGGTAGCAAAGCTATACGGATAATCATTAAAGGGACCTAGAATTTCAAAGAGGAGATATGGTCTTTCTGAGGATATCGCCTTAGAAAGGCGTACTAAGGTTCGAAATATGTAGGCAATTAATCCCACGATACATTGGGCCATACAAAATCATTGGCAAAGTTAGAGAAGTGGAGTATTGTGTGGAACTGCCATCGGAACTTGTTAGACTTCACAATATTTTTCATGTTTCTATGCTTCGCAAGTATGCAGCAGATCCTTCACACGTGTTGACAGAACATTCAATGGAACTAAAGGAAAATTTGACTTATAAGGAGGAGCCGGTTCAAATCCTTTATCGTAGGGAATAGGTCTTATAAAGTAAGATGATCCCACTGGTGAAGGTTCTGTGGATGAGCCATGTAGTGAAAGAATCTATATGAGGGCACGAAGATCATATGCGTCATAGATATCCCTACCTTTTCAGATAGATAGACCTTGTAAATTTTGGGAACGAAATTTTTATAAGGGGGAGAACTTGTGTCATTCATTTCCGATCCTTATACGGAACATTGTAAAATCTTATTTTTGAATAATGAAATGATTTAAAGTACTCAAGTGTGAAAATTGAATTTCTAAAACAATCCCCGGGTAGTCCGAAAGTAATTAATAAAATTTTTTAAAAGTATGAAAATAATAAATTGAATTATAATATAACTTCCAAATAGTTCGGAGGCGAACAATACAATTTTTGGATAGACTGGAGATGGTTTCGAATGTAAAATTTAATTATAATATGATTTCTGTGTTGAACGAAAAAGATTAATAGAATTTTCGAGTAGTCCGAATATGTGAATTGAGTTTCGTTAGAATTCTCGGATAGCTCGAATGTGCAATTGAATTTTAATAGAACTTTCGTATGTATAAATTGAATTGTAGTATAAATTTCCATATGGATCGAAAACGAATTCGAATACGAAAAGACGGAAATCGAAAAGTGTGAATGGAAGCTTGAGGTAGGACACTAGGCATGCAAAGAAAGGAAAAGATAATGCATGGAGGACAAGTGGCTCACATGCATGATGATTCTATGACAAGTGGCACCAAACTGTAATACATATATATTGAAACTTGAAGAATAAAATGAAAACAAAAGAGACAAGGTGCATTCATTCGATCAAGGAAGCAAATAAACATAAGAAAACCGAGAGCAAAACATAAGAGGGAGAGAGATAAAAAAACACAAAAGATAAACCAAGAGAGAAAGCAAAAACCGAGAAGAGAGTGTATGGTATTCCCGACCAAGAATAAGAGTCAAGACAACTAACTACCAAGGGAGAGTTGGAGGCTATTTTGATTGATTTGTCCACACATGCAAGAGAGGAATTCATCCAAAGAAGAAGAGCAAAAGAAGACAGCCATGTATAGTGGTCTTGGAAGAGGTCTAGAATGATTTTTTTTTTTCACACATGCAAAAAAGAAACAAGAGACAGTTCGGTCAGCAAGTGAAAGTGCGATCATGAATAGATAAAGAAGACAGCAAGCTTTTCTTGAGGTTTTGAGATGATTTTTGAAGAGTATAAACTCATGCAAGAGGTGTACTCCAAACTAGAAACAATATCCAACCATTTGGAGTTAGATTGAGAGATAAATTTTAAGTTTTTATGAAATAGTTTGTAAGATTTTTGGATTTATAGTTTTTGATATCTTGGTTGTGATAATATATTTAGGATTTACGATTTGAAACATCATTAGTGTGGAGGTTCATTTATATGTGGAATTGGTGTGGTATTTGAAGGAGAATAGATGTTTGATTTTGTGTGGTTTCGCCTATAAGGGGTTTTTAGTGTTTCAAATTGATTTCATTTGTTTTGCTATGAGTTTTTGTGTGATATTGATGTATAAAATCTTGAATATGTTAGTGTGCATTCAGCCAAAGTAGAGATATCATGGTCCAAATTGTGTACAAGTGAATTGAGTGATTTTCACGCATTTGAACATATTAAAATGATGGATTTTAGTGTTGAAATTAGAAGCAAAATTTTGGTTTATAAGCCGCCATGTTGATGTTAGGATGATGAAAAATTGTTTTGAATGTTTTGAATGATATTATAGGCTATGTTGATGATGAATTGAGTAAGAAAATTGAAAGGAATTTGTTTGAAAGTTAAATGACTAATTTGCGGCAAAATTTTGGTTAATTGCATAAAGATGTTATTTTATGATTTGGACTTGCATTTATACCCCTAAATATATGTTTAAGTGTAATTCGATGAGAAAATAATAAATTGATATTAATTGTATTTCTTTGTTAGGTTCAACCAACATAGACCAATGGAATTCAAAAATGTGTTGGATTCGTTGAAATCAAATTTGGACTTGAAATGAGGTGTTTGACATGCTTGAATACTAAGAAATTCAAACGGAAAATAAACGCGAATTATTGGCATTTTTACGACTTGAAAAAAGGGTGTTCCAAAATCTTTAAGTAATTAGTCATTTGTGTGATTGAATGTTTGTCGATGGAAATGCGTTTATGAATAAATTAGTTACGACGTTACTTATGGTAGAATATTAAAATATATATGTAACAAGAAGGCAAAGAAATTTGAAGTCGTAAATATATCGCGAGCTAGGAAATCAAGGATTTTCCGTGAGTTAAAAATCGGTGAGTGTAAATTATTTTGTGAAATGATAAATGTATTTTAGTTTGTTTAATGTGAATGTAAAGTTAGTTTATAAAAATTAAATGCATTTTTAGCACGCTTTTATAATGTCGTTATGAATATTGAAACATCATAAAATTTAAATGAGTTTTATGAAAGAAATATTTATAGCATAAATTGTTGAAGAAATATGTTTTTAGTAATATTGTTAAAACAATATATTTTTATGAATGATTAATTTAGTATACGAACAAAGTTTTTAATGCGAAGTGAAATAAAAATTTTTAAAACCGATGGTTACCCTAATCCCCATGATATGACTGAGATATGACTATAATGTGGCTGAAGTACCTTATTGCGCATATGACAAGTCAGTGGATGGTAAGTCCACTAACTATAGGAGGATCGAGTCTATCGTGTTACCTTTTGCGCGTATTTAAGGTACTATCATGACCGATACCCTATGCAAGACGAGGTAACATTCCGCAGTATAGTGGCTTATGATTGAGATTGACCGTCCCCACCATAGGTATCCTAGGACCGAACGGTGATTATGATTTTCCTGAGTTCCATTGGATACATATTTTATGATTGATGATATGCTTTACGAACTCATATTTATGTTACGAATAAATTTCAAATCAAGCATATTATGGAATGAAATTTTACGATGCATGTATTTATGATTTCAAGTAGATTTGTATATATATATATATGCGAAAAACCTGAGATTTATGTTTTGAGTAAATTATTAGGAAACTTAGATTTTCAAATGATTTTTAGGGAGGATACATCTTTAAAAGGAAAGTTTAAATAGAAACGCATTGTAAACCCTCGATTATGATTACGGTTTACTAGTATCACTCCAGTAGTATTATTTAAAGTTGAATTTATTTTCACATCATAAGTAGGATGTCGATTAGACGACCACAGAGTATTAAAGAGTGATACGGGAGAGTATAGGGTGAGATAAGCCAACGAGTAAAGTAAAAAAAGATATAAAAGTTCTACCAATAAATATTAGCATAGTGTAATTTAGTTTGTGGATATTAGAGAGCCAATTGGAGCCATTTTATTGGTCAAAGAATTAGTGGTTTTAAGTGGTGACAAGCAGACCAATTAGCATTAAATTTATCCATTTAGGGGTCAAAATAGAATCAAGCAAAGTTCAAGGGGCTAAGTTGTAATTAAAAGAAAATATTTTTTTAAGAAAAATTCCCCATTATAAATAGGTGCTCTCATGCCAATTTCCACCCATTTCTCACGCCAAAAATCTAAGAGAGAGTGAGGGAGTGCAGCCGACCATAGAGGGAAAAGAAAGTAAGGGGATTCAAGTGATTTCTTCAAAGATTTCATCACCAAATTCAAGCTTGTCTAACCAAAGCTATTAGGGAAAGTTTGAAGTAAGATTGGAGCCTATAGTGGTAAGTTTCTTGTCTTGAATAATATTGAATAAGCTAGAGACCCATCTTCTATCATGCTTCAAATTCTAGTTTGAGTTTATGGATTGAAATTAGGTTAATTGGTGATGATTTTGGTGTGACTATTGTGATGAAAATTGAAAGAAAAGTGAGGATGCTTGTGAAGGTGATTCACGACCAATAGTTAGGGTTTGTGAGTCCATGGTTGATTTCATAATTTGAGCTTAAAGTTAGACATATTTGAGGCTAAGAAACCATTTAGGAGTGATAGAATTGAATAAGTAAAAGTGTAGAGATAAGTTGAGTAGTAATAGGCTAGTTAAAGGGCATTAAAGAATTTCAAGTAAGAACACTCTTTTGATGCAGGAAATGAAT
Organism: Dimocarpus longan; assembly: GCA_022984855.1. Lineage (NCBI taxonomy): Eukaryota > Viridiplantae > Streptophyta > Magnoliopsida > Sapindales > Sapindaceae > Dimocarpus > Dimocarpus longan. Next base: position 9,374,431 of record CM041021.1, read on the forward strand.
GTGTTTGATCATAATTGAGTGAAAGAATATTAGATATGAAAGAAATGAGCCCATTGCATAATTGAGGTGAAATTTGACCTTTAAAAGTAGTGAAAAATAGAGGTTTTTGATTAAGATCATCCTCTCGGCAATAGTATCTTTTCAAATTCACTTCATGGCTGACCTAGACGCGAGTTAGGAAGATGATTGGAGTAAAAATGAAAGGAAAAGGACCTAGGGATTGCTCCTTAGGTAGCATTCGATCAAAGGGCATCTAATTTTGGGTTTTTTTAATTCCAAACTTTAGAAAATTATTTCGAGTATATCGAGGTGTTCCTAGGTGATAATAAATAGGATTTATAAAAATAAATCGAAATTCGAAAGTATCGAATGAGTTAAAACTTAATTGTAAAGGTTTAGGCAAAAAGAAGGTTATATAAAGTTAGTTACATTAGAAGCTATTTATAGTTTTGTATTGATGAGTTTAGTAATTCTAAATGAGTATTTGATGTTTTAAGGTGAAAGCGGTAAGTAGCGGAGGCGTTCAGAGGAGAATCGTCATTCGTTGGAGGGCGTTTCGTGAGTGAAAATCTAATTTTTCCAAGTGTTATGCTATTTAAATGTTATTTCATGTTTATATGAACTTATTTCATTATGTGACTGAGTTAGTTATTTAAATTATATTGAGATTCTATTATGTGAGTTTGAGTTGAGTATATAATTATACCGAGAATATACGAGAATTAAAGATTTTAGGTTTTTTGCCTTGAGAACGAGTTTGTTTTAAAATACTGATAAAAAGTATTTTTGTATGCCGATGGTTTACCCTAGCCCAGTTGAGTACCCAGCTGAATGTTCTATGCGTGTACGGTAGATGTGAGAGAGTCACTAATTAAGAGTGGAGTCCGGATGACTCTTGAGAGAAAAAGTCAGTTGAGTCACCCTCTGCATGTATAGAGTAGTGTAGTTCAGATCGATTGTATAGGGGTAACGTGTGCCTAGAGTTTCCGTATCGGCGACTACACAGGGTAAGTTCCTTGATTCCCAGTGGTTAGCGAGAGATTTATGATGTCGCGATAGGAGTAGTTTCCCTGGGTTATCATTCAGGCGAGCATGAGAAAGTTTTAAAAAGCAATTCAAAACGAGCTTTAAAAACAGTTTTTAAATAAGTTTATATAAAGTATTAAAAAAAAAAAAAACTTAAATTTTATTAAGCTATTTTTCTCACTAAGTTTTATATAAAGTATTTCAGAAAAATACTTAAATTTTATTAAGCTATTTTTCTCACTGAGTTTACTCAGTTTATTTTTAATGTGTTTTCAAAAAAATTCTCCTTCAAGTACAGGAGCGAGTCGTCCAGTAGACGAGACTCAAACAGATGCGCGGATTGACTGATAGACGACTTTTATCACATTGTATAGCTCATATTTTGTCATGTGCATATTTTGTATCAAAGCATGGTGTAGATTGTAAATGTAAATACAGGTTTTTGGATACATGTCTTTATAAAGTTGTCTTGATGAGAAAGTTTTAGTTTTCAACCAATTTTCATGATTGTGATTTTCCATGTTGTATTTGGTTTTGGGATAAGGGCCAGAGGCCCTTGGTAGTTGAAATTAGTTGCTGTTAGAAGTGCTTTTAATTGCTTTTGAAATTACATGGTGGCATAGTTCAATAAATAGTTGGCATATTACTGGATTTTTATCAAAAAAACGAAAAATTTTTACTCTTGCCACCTAGTAAATAAACTAGAAATCAAGTTTAAATTAAGTTTCGGTACTTTGACGAGATTTCTTCAAGTCAAAGTTAGGATTTGTTGAAGTTCTATTGGGGTGCTACGAGGACTTTTTGGGTCCAGAGTAAGGATTCGGAAAGGGTCCCGTCACGCATAACACTTACTGAGCTCTTTTAGCTCACCATTTTCTTATTTATGTTTTTATGAAAAACCTCCTTAAGTGTAGGAACGAGTACTCAAGACGAGAAATCTCTAGCGCAAAGTTAGGCTAGCACATCTCGTGATTGCCATTGTGAATTTAAAGTAAAAGTTTTGATGTATAATGAATTTTAACTATGTAAATACTCTTGATTTTGTATTAATACTTACGATTTTGTACACGTTAAAAGCTTTTTAAGTTACGAAATGGTTTGATTTAAATACTTTGATTTGTGATTGAGTATGAATTTTGAGATGGACTTGAGGTCTATATTGGAAGTGGAGAAGAATGGATACTTTTAGAAGTGTTTATAATTGATTTATAGGTGTTTTGAAAAGGTTGAAAATGAAAGGACCCAACCCGGATATCCCTTGAAGAGATCCGAGCGGAGCCCTCCCGGCACCCCACAGAATCCTTACAGTCTTTAAGCAGGTGACTTAAAAGGACTCCGTGAAGTTAAGCCGTAAAACAGTTTCATTTCTTAATCATTAAAAATTTAGGGTGAAAAATTTTCGGCAGCACAACGGCTGTTTTTCCGACATTTCCAACTTTTTCAAACACCTGTAAAACAATTAATAATATTTCAAAATGCATACATTCATTTCCACTTCCAAATGGGACCTCAGGTCCATCTCAAAATCCACATTAAACGCAATTCGAGTATTGAAAACTAAAACCATTTCAACTTAAAAGAAAACATTCCACATGCATGATAACGAAATCAAAATTATAAAACTTAAATATTTACATCACATTAAAATCCGTTATATAACAAAAATTTACTTTGATTTCACAGTTTCAGTCGCCAAATAAGCTTGCCTACTCTTGAGCTGGAGATCTGCCGCTTGGAGGACTCGAACCTTGATCGGGCTAAAATTATGCACGATTTTATATTCTTAACCTATACTTTTGTGATGAAAACCTGAGTAAAATAGGGGTATTCTAATGTTTTCTGAGTGTTTTGTGCAGAAATTAAATACAGGGACTGAACTATAAATTTTATAAATTTTTGGGGTAAAAGTACAATTTTTCAAAGTTCAGGGGCAAAAGTGTAATTTTTAAAACTTGAGGGGCCTTTTCGTAATTATACGTGCAGGCCATAGCTGCTGGCTGGTTTCCAGCAGCCCACACCAGCAGCTACCCGCGGGAAGCATACGCGGGTTTGTGGCCTGCGTTCATGGGCCGCGTCCAGCTTGTTTCGCATTTTGTTCGCGTTTTGCGCGTAAGTGACCTGCAGGCTGACGTGAAGCGACCCAATCATGCGTGCAAAAAAATTTCCTTGCATATTTCACGCGTAGAAAATCACCAGAATTGTCTCGGTTGATTTGGTAATAATAATTTAGGCAATGGATCAATATTTTGAAGGGAATTCAAGTGTTTTGGCAGAAAATATTTCAAGTTAATTTGGTAAGCGATCCGTAAATGGTTTTCACAGAGAATGTGTTGAAGGAAATTGAGGGAGCTGTGATCGGCAATTAACAGAGAATCAAAAAAAAAAAAAAAGGGGGAAAGTCAACTGATGCGATGCATTCAAGAGGTTGCCCTACTCATATAAAATCACATTGTTGAGCAGCAGACGAGGGGGCAGACGGCAGAGAAAAAGTTTAGGTTTTTTTTATTTTGATCGTTTTCTTTCGAAACGACAGCAGCAGGGGTTTTTGTTCGGAGTGTTCAACAGCAGAGAGGATTGCACAGGAGTGGAGTCTCACTAGGATCTTGTCATCGTCAACATTCAAAACTTCAGAGAACGAGACATCTCAGATAACAAACACAGTGACTATTTCATCTTTTTATTATTTGTTTCAATGTTGATTTTTGTTAATTCAATTTTAGATACTGTGTTATTCAACTCTATGTGGGGCTAATTTTAATTTCTAAGGCTACAATGTAGCCGATTTATTTCATCGCCTATTCAATGAATTTTTGAATTAATGAATGATTGTTTTCTTTTATATTTGTATTCTATTCTATTGGATCTTAATGCTGTCAATCAAATAAGGCCTGTTAATTGACAGATCTGGTGACTATGATGCGCTTGACAGAGGTATCATGTGTTCGACATCAATAGAATAACATAATCTATATAGGATAGACATATACCTATATTGGATTGTGTAATCATGTGTGGGTAATTAAAACTTAATGAGTTCGGATTAATTTAATCTATATAGACATATAATAGATTAATTATTCTGGATAATATTACTTGACCGATCGAAAGAGGCTGGTAATTAATTTAGAGTTTTACCCGATTAAATACAAAATAAAAGTAATTATTTTTGAATAAAATGAGAATAGGTTGATGAAATAAAAAGGTGAAATTGTGCCTTAGATCTATAAATCTGCTGTTAGTTCCATTATTTAATTTGGTTGTTTATTTAATTTTTAATTTTTAATTTCGTTTTATTATATTCTTATTCACCTCTATTTTAGTTTTGATAGTTTGAATAAAATTGTCTCAATCAATTTTGGTAATTGATATATAAAATTTAGCAATTGTCCCTGTGGGAACGACCTTGATTTGCCATTATATTACATTGTGACCGTGTATACTTGCACGCGACCTATTGTAATTAGTGCATTAGGAATTTACCCATCAAGTTTTTGGCGTCGTTGCCGGGGAATTGTTGCGGGTGTTGAGAGAAAATAAGTTAGCTTTGGGATGGACAATCGCTGATATAAGGGGTATTAGTCCATCTTTCTGTATGCACAAAATCCTAATGGAAGATAACTACAAGCCAACTATTCAACCTCAACGCCGACTGAATCCAATTATGAAGGATGTGGTAAAGAAGGAGATAATTAAACTGTTAGATGCGGGTATCATTTATCCCATCTCAGACAGTTCTTGGATCAGTCCAGTTCAATGTGTTCCCAAGAAAGGTGGAATAACGGTGGTGACAAATGAGAAGAATGAACTTATTCCAACGAGAGTGGTCAATGGCTGGCGGGTTTGTATGGATTATAGAAAGCTGAATCAAGCCACGAGGAAAGATCATTTTCCGCTACCTTTCATTGATCAAATGCTTGATAGGTTAGCTGGACATGAATTCTATTGCTTTTTGGATGGTTATTCTGGGTACAATCAAATTGCCATAGCTCCAGAAGATCAGGAAAAGACAACCTTTACATGTCCTTATGGTACCTTTGCCTATAGGAGAATGCCATTTGGATTATGTAATGCTCCTGCAACGTTTCAGCGATGTATGATGTCCATTTTTTCTGAGATGGTGGAGCAATTCTTGGAAGTCTTCATGGATGATTTTTCGGTGTTTGGGGATTCGTTCGATTTGTGCTTGCAAAATCTTGCTAAGGTGTTGAAAAGGTGTACAGAAACTAATCTAGTGTTGAACTGGGAAAAATGCCATTTTATGGTTCAGGAGGGTATTGTTTTAGGGCATAAAATCTCAGCAAGTGGCATTGAAGTGGATAGAGCGAAGATAGAGGTAATTGAGAAACTTCCACCACCTTCATCAGTCAAGGGAGTTAGGAGTTTTCTTGGACATGCAGGATTTTACAGAAGATTCATCAAAGATTTTTCCAAGATTTCAAGGCCATTATGTAGTCTCCTGGAGAAAGATGTGCATTTTAAGTTTGATGGAGATTGTTTGCAATCGTTTGAAGCCTTGAAGAAGAAATTAGTAACAGCTCCAATTATCACTGCTCCGGATTGGAACATACCATTTGAGTTAATGTGTGATGCCAGCGATTTTGCAGTAGGGGCTGTCCTTGGTCAGAGAAGAGGTAAGATTTTTCATACTGTTTACTACTCCAGTAAGACATTGAATGAAGCCCAAATGAATTACACCACAACAGAAAAAGAATTACTGGCCGTAGTATTTGCATTTGATAAGTTTAGACCGTATTTGATTGGGTCTAAAGTGGTAGTCTACACTGACCACTCTGCCATTAAGTACCTTGTAACCAAGAAGGATGCCAAGCCACGGCTGATCAGATGGGTACTGTTACTACAGGAGTTTGACTTAGAGATAAGAGATAAGAAGGGGACAGAAAATCAAGTTGCAGATCATTTGTCTAGATTGGAAGGGAATGGTGTAGATGATAAAACAAATATCAATGAGACATTCCCCGATGAGCAACTTTTCTCGTGTAGCAATGAAGAGGCACCGTGGTACGCAGATTTTGTTAATTTCATAGTGTGCAATGTACTTCCCCCTGACTTATCATTTCAGCAGAAGAAGAAATTTCTCCATGATGTGAAAAGGTATGTATGGGATGACCCATATTTGTTTAAGCAATGTGCCGATCAGATGTTGAGACGATGTGTGCCATATGAAGAGACTGAAGATATTTTACGACATTGTCACTCGTCCAATTATGGGGGTCATTTTGGTGGAGAGCGAACTGCCATAAAAGTTCTGCAGGCTGGGTTTTATTGGCCGACGATTTTTAGAGATGCACGGAGTTTTGTGCAAACATGTGATCAATGCCAGAGGACAGGAAATATTTCGAAGCGACATGAGATGCCGTTGCAGAATATTTTAGAAGTTGAGCTGTTTGATGTGTGGGGTATAGACTTCATGGGACCTTTTCCGTCATCCTTTCAAAATCAGTATATCTTGGTGGCAGTGGATTACGTGTCGAAATGGGTAGAAGCTGTTGCTACATCATCAAATGATGTAAAGGTTGTGACCAAGTTTTTGAAGAAGAATATCTTTACCAGATTTGGAGCACCTCGAGCTATTATCAGTGATGGAGGTTCACATTTTTGTAATCGCCAATTTGAGAGTCTTCTTAAGCAATATGGGGTCACTCATAAGATCACAACCCCATATCACCCTCAAGCCAGTGGACAAGTGGAAATTTCAAATAGGGAACTTAAGGGTATTCTAGAGAAGACTGTGAGTAGATCAAGGAAGGATTGGAGTCTCAAGCTTGATGATGCACTGTGGGCGTATCGAACTGCCTATAAAACACCAATTGGAATGTCCCCATTTCGGTTAGTGTATGAGAAAGCATGTCATCTACCAGTAGAGTTGGAGCATCGAGCTTTTTGGGCAATTAAAGCGTTGAATTTTGATTTGAAGAAAGCTGGTGATAAACGTCTTCTACAATTGGATGAGCTCGAAGAAATAAGATTGGATTCATATGAGAATGCTCGCATCTACAAGGAAAAGACAAAGCAATGGCATGACAGAAAAATCTTAGCCAAGCATTTTGTACCAGGACAGCAGGTATTGTTATTTAATTCCAGGCTTAGATTATTCCCAGGTAAGCTCAAATCCAGATGGTCAGGCCCTTTCATTGTGAAAACGGTATATCCATTTGGAGCAGTGGAAGTTGAAGATGAGAAGATGAAGACTTCGTTCAAGGTTAATGGCCAAAGGTTGAAGCATTATTACAGTGGTGAAGTGGATCGTCATAAATCCACTATCACTTTGGTGGATCAAAACAATTGAAGACAGATGGAAGTCAAGACTAAAAATCTAGCGCTTCTTGGGAGGCAACCCAAGTTTTCAAGTAACTCCTTTTATTTTTGCATTGTTTACTTTTCTTTTATTTGTTTTTATATTTTTGTTTTGTTTTATCTTTTACTATTTATTTTCTGTTTGTCTACTATTTTGTGATTACGTTTTAGTTTTCTTTTCTTTCATATTTAAGTGTGTTTTAGTTGTATTTCATTTTATTTTCGTTCTCATGACTGTAGTTTTTCAAACATTGGGGACAATGTTTGGACTAGGTTTGGGGGTGGAAACATTCATGTTTCTAACTTGATTAATAAATTGACCATGTGCTATCGAGAGGAGAGTTATTGCGCTATGTGATTGGTAATCTTGACTAGGGAAGAGCCATGAAAGTCGTAAGCATAGTTTGATGTTATCAAAGACTTTGAGCCTAGTAGGAGAATGTAGAGATATTATGTATGCATAGATGTGATCTATTAGTGGAGACTACCACAGTGAGAACTTTTGAGCCATATCGTTTCATTTTAGAGGGATTATATTCATTTCCACTCTTAAACACTCTTCAAAAATTTTTCATGACTAGTTGGTCTCTTTAAACTTTGTTTGGACTTTAAGGTCAGAAATTCATTGCAATTCTTTATTATTTCTGAAGTTTTGAGTCGTTATGTGAACTTATTGACATGAGGCAGGCATGTGTGTGATTAACTCCAGAAAAAAGCTAAGAAACCAAAATGTCCGAACCTAAAATATGTGTGCGCCTAAAACCAATTTGAAGCCAAACACATATTGGCCTTTATTTTCTTTCATCCTTACAATTTGTCCTTGTCCTAGCCAAAATTAAAAGATAATCCTTACCCTTGGAGCTTGGATTTATTTAAAAAAAAAAAAAAATGGTTGGAAGAAAGGAGTGTTGGGTGCAGAAAAACTCAGGTTTGGGGGAGTTATTAAATGAGGACAACGATCTATTCAACAAAAAAAAAAAAAAAAAAAAAAAAAGAGAAGAAAAAAAAAAATTTGATGACGAAATAAAGGAGGCGTTGTTCAGTTAGAAAAATTGAGCTCAGTGTTAATTGCAATATTTTAAAAGATGGAATGAATAATCTTTGAAGGAGTTCAAGCTCCATTTTGTTGACCGTATTCCAGTTCTTTGTGAGCCAAAACCCCTAACCCCGTTACATCCCTTAAGAAGACCTGCTGATTAATAAGGGATCATGATTGCTTAAAGTCAGAATTATGGGTGTTGCACTGACTTTAGATGTCTGATTCTTTCAAGAGACCTGATTTGTGCTTAGCGTTTATAATTCATAAATTATTATACAAGCATTGTAAAGATTTGAATTTTTTTGATGCATAACCTCCTAACTGCTTGTATGTTGTGAGAGTGTTGCCGTAGGACTCTGTGAAATAAAATAAAATGAGTAATTTCCAGTGAGGTGTAGAGTCGAGGCGAAATAAGGTCATGGTGTGTATGCTTAGTGTTATCGAATTTCGAATGCTGGGTGATGAGTTGGAGAAGACGGATGACTGTGTGAAGATTACTAGTGACTTATTTTTAGTCGAGGTTCAAGATCTCAGGTGAAGTAATTATTCTTGAAGATAGCACTGGAAGATTTGTTGTTGAGTTTGAACTTGATTGTTTTGCGTTTGTGGGTATCGTAGCTGGTAAACCCTCAGGAGACACAACTCCTCCTCTAGGGACACTTAGAGGTTTAAAGGCTTGTGGCATATGCTAAATGCCATCGTGTTTACCTACGAAAATGGATGTGATTTTAATTTTTGGTTGTTTTTATTTTTTTGTTTTGTTAGATTTTTGCTCGAGGGCGAGCAAAAGTTAGGTTTGGGGGTATTTGATCGGGCTAAAATTATGCACGATTTTATATTCTTAACCTATACTTTTGTGATGAAAACCTGAGTAAAATAGGGGTATTCTAATGTTTTCTGAGTGTTTTGTGCAGAAATTAAATACAGGGACTGAACTGTAAATTTTATAAATTTTTGGGGCAAAAGTACAATTTTTCAAAGTTCAGGGGCAAAAGTGTAATTTTCAAAACTTGAGGGGCCTTTTCGTAATTGTACGTGCAGGCCATAGCTGCTGGCTGGTTTCCAGCAGCCCACACCAGCAGCTACCCGCGGGAAGCATACGCGGGTTTGTGGCCTGCGTTCATGGGCCGCGTCCAGCTTGTTTCGCATTTTGTTCGCGTTTTGCGCGTAAGTGACCTGCAGGCTGACGTGAAGCGACCCAATCATGCGTGCAAAAAACTTTCCTTGCATATTTCACGCGTAGAAAATCACCAGAATTGTCTCGGTTGATTTGGCAATAATAATTTAGGCAATGGATCAATATTTTGAAGGGAATTCAAGTGTTCTGGCAGAAAATATTTCAAGTTAATTTGGTAAGCGATCCGTAAATGGTTTTCACAGAGAATGTGTTGAAGGAAATTGAGGGAGCTGTGATCGGCAATTAACAGAGAATCAAAAAAAAAAAAAAAGGGGGAAAGTCAACTGATGCGATGCATTCAAGAGGTTGCCCTACTCATATAAAATCACATTGTTGAGCAGCAGACGGGGGGGCAGACGGTAGAGAAAAAGTTTAGGTTTTTTTTATTTTGATCGTTTTCTTTCGAAACGACAGCAGCAGGGGTTTTTGTTCGGAGTGTTCAACAGCAGAGAGGATTGCACAGGAGTGGAGTCTCACTAGGATCTTGTCATCGTCAACATTCAAAACTTCAGAGAACGAGACATCTCAGATAACAAACACAGTGACTATTTCATCTTTTTATTATTTGTTTCAATGTTGATTTTTGTTAATTCAATTTTAGATACTGTGTTATTCAACTCTATGTGGGGCTAATTTTAATTTCTAAGGCTACAATGTAGCCGATTTATTTCATCGCCTATTCAATGAATTTTTGAATTAATGAATGATTGTTTTATTTTATATTTGTATTCTATTCTATTGGATCTTAATGCTGTCAATCAAATAAGGCCTGTTAATTGACAGATCTGGTGACTATGATGCGCTTGACAGAGGTATCATGTGTTCGACATCAATAGAATAGCATAATCTATATAGGATAGACATATACGTATATTGGATTGTGTAATCATGTGTGGGTAATTAAAACTTAATGAGTTCGGATTAATTTAATCTATATAGACATATAATAGATTAATTATTCTGGATAATATTACTTGACCGATCGAAAGAGGCTGGTAATTAATTTAGAGTTTTACCCGATTAAATACAAAATAAAAGTAATTATTTTTGAATAAAATAAGAATAGGTTGATGAAATAAAAAGGTGAAATTGTGCCTTAGATCTATAAATCTGCTGTTAGTTCCATTATTTAATTTGGTTGTTTATTTAATTTTTAATTTTTAATTTCGTTTTATTATATTCTTATTCACCTCTATTTTAGTTTTGATAGTTTGAATAAAATTGTCTCAATCAATTTTGGTAATTGATATATAAAATTTAGCAATTGTCCCTGTGGGAACGACCTTGATTTGCCATTATATTACATTGTGACCGTGTATACTTGCACGCGACCTATTGTAATTAGTGCATTAGGAATTTACCCATCAAACCTGCGCCTGGGAAGTTTTTAAAACAAAATAAACAAGAAAATAATGAGCTAAAAGGCTCAGTGAGTGTTATGCGGTTCCAAATAAGTTTCCTTTCTAAAACCTTTTGGAAAAATGCTAAGTTTTGAAATAACTTAATTAAAACGTGCATTTCATAATATCATAAAGTCATTTTTATACATAATCTGCTTGAAAACAAGATACAAGATTATTAACATCGTAAAATTAATTCATCACATAATCATAAGTTCATAAATAAGTTCATAAAATCATAATCAATCCTCAGTCATAAAACATATATCCAATGGGACCCGGGGAAATCATGATCACCGCCGGGTCTTAGGTCACCGATGGTAGGGACGTGCAATCTCAGTCATAACCACTATGCCGCAGTATGTTACCTCGCTGCACATAGGGCATCAGTCATAATAGTACCTTATATATGTGTAGAGGGCGACATGACAGACTCGATCCCCCCCCTCCCCCCCATAGTTAGTGGACTTTCCCCAACAGACATGCCATATGCGCAATAAGGCACTTCGGCCGCATAACAGTCATAATTCAGTCATATAATGGGGATGGGTAGCCATTGGTTTTGAAATACATTATCATGCTAAAATAGTATTTATAAAACATGTTCCTTTGCTTATAAAACGAAATATAAAAACACATTTCAATAACGAGTTATACGATCAATATTGTTTTAACTACAGATATAAAAACATTTCAAAACGTATAACATTCCTGTAACGCGTATATCATTCATATAAATTCATTTAAATATTAAAACGTTTAAATCTCTCTTGAAATCATAGAAATCATATGGAAATCATATTGCATTTATCATTTCATAAAACAATTTACACTCACCGATTTCCTAACTCACGGAAAAGACTGGATTTTCTACCTTGCGCAACTTCTTCAATTTCGCTTCCCTTCGCCTTATCGATGCCTAAACAATTTAACATTCGAATGTAAACATGTTGTAACTATGCTATTCGAATCCAAAGCAACAATCATCGAAGCCATAATCTAATGGATTCAACAAAAAGAATAAGCGAAGCTAAACGAACAATATAAAACTTACGCGATTTAACTAACTATCGCGACTTATCGATTTTAACGTTTCGCGCGTTCCCTTCATTTCCAAATAAACTTATCGTCCATATTATTCGTGACTTAACTTAAATCAAGGCAAACAAGGATTCAAACATGATAAAGCGTAAGCGAGAAAAATATGGCAGCAAGCTTAACAAATATACATTTTCCGATTCAACTCCAAATTCGACAATTTAACGATTTAGCGAAAAACTAAAACTATCCGATTAACATAAACGTATCTCAAACTTTCCTAACATCGACTTAACACTATAATGGGCTTAAACACGTCTCAAGGCATCAAGTTGACATCATAAACACTTCAACAATCGACCACGAAAATCACAAACTAAAAACATTCGCACTTGCGGAAAACTCAACCAAATTGCTCGGAAACGATTAATCAATGCCCGAACGATATTTCGATACTTTCAAATACACTAAAATGCATCCTTTTTCATGTTAACAACTTGGAAATAAAAGCACTACATGATAGCCCCTATATCATATCATAACAACCCATACAACGAATATTTCACGAACTTTCAATATCGACAATCAATCGTCAACATAACGAAACAAACGAACGAACCTCCGCACTAACGAGGTTCTAGATCCTAAACCCAATCATACCATCAACTTTTTCATTCATAACTTAACCTTATAAAATTTCCAACATAACAAAGTTCATAAACATTACAACATTCCTCACAAAACTCAATCGAAATCTTTTCAAAACAAAAATATCACACGAAGGCTGTCCAATACCCTTTGCGTAACCGAATCTGCACCAGCCTTTAAACCTTAATTTATTTCACTAATTCATTCATTTAAATCACATAAAACATGACATTAACACCAGCTAGGATAGCTCTTACCTTGGTGAGAATTGTTCTCCGCTTCGAAACAACTCTCAAACGTTCGCGACGGCGAGACGATGCTCGATTTAGCTCACGGCAGCAAGTGGCAGTAACAGCGACAGCAATTGGTGCACGGCAGCACCTCAGTAGCGACTACAACAGCTCACCAAGGCAGCAGGACACGGTGACAGCACCTGGCAGCAGCAAGGTTAGCGTCACAGCAGCTCCAGCACTCGCTCGGCAGCAACAATCTCTCTCCAGCAGCCTCATGTCGCCAGCCTCACGCCACCAGCAGCTTCAGCTCTTGGCAGCACCCACCTGGTAGCAGCTTTTCGCGGCAGCAGCAACGCCCATATGCCAGCAGCAGAACACTTCCAGCTCGGCAGCACACTCAGGCTGACAGCACCTTGCTCAATAGCGGCGACAGCAAGCTCACCTTCATCCCTTGCTTGCATGCACATCTAGGCTTCAGATCTGCTCTTGGGGTTGCTTGCATGTCTTGTCTCTTGATTCCGATTTACTCCTGGGATCACTCTTCTTCCACGAGCTCTCTTCCTTCTCTTGGTTTCGTTATCACTCTCGGTCTCTCTCTTCACTCACGAGTAACACTTCTTGTTTATGGTTTCTGTTTTGAAATGAAGAAGATAAAATGAAAGATGTTGTTGATGACCGAGCTTGGGATTGATTAAAGCTCACCACACTCTCATTTCTCTCACTTTGATTTCGTTTTGCTCTCACTTCCCTCAATCTCACATTCACTCGGTTAAAACAAAATAAATGGTAGCTGAAAGAGAGATAAATGCCTTTTGTTTGATTTCATTTTAATATAAAAAATCAAAAATTCTATTTGATTAAAACATTAAGCTGCCACATGTCACTTAATTCCCTTTTCATTAAACACTTGTCACACATATAATGCATGCCTTACATGTGGCACACGAGCAATTTGTCTCGCTTGTCGATTCCAATGCATTCTCCCATTCCGGTTCCAAGCTCGAATCCGATTTCGTCCGTCCGTCTGGGAAACCGCTTATGACTTGATTTCGTCTTCGGGATTATTTTTACTAAATTCACATCCGACAATGCACTCTAAAATTAATTTTATTCCTCGAAAATGCTTATTCCGAATACTTTCGGTCTTGAAAATGATATTCATCCGATCGAAACGCGATCCAATCAAAAAATAATAATTCGCTCCTCGACGATGAAGATTTTGGATTTTACAGAAAATGTTAGAAAAACAGCCATTGTACTGTCGAAAATTTTCCACGGAGTCCTTAGAGTCAATCATCGATATGAAAACTACAAGGATTTCTGTTGGGGTGCCAAAAGGGCTCCACTCAGATCTCTATAAGGGAAATCCCGATCGGGTCACCTCAGTAATAATCTCACAATATATATATGTTCAATCATGAATAGATAAGGTGGCTAAGTAGTCAAATTTTGTGTTGGTGGTTACCATTTGGGTTGTCACTATTGCCAACAACGAATTTAGGTTTATTGTAAGATAAATCGATGATTTATTGCCCATGTTCACGTATATGGCTTTCCTGCCTAGGATTGTATGTTGTTACACATGACATGAGAGATTTGGCTATGGTGATCCAAATGTTTACCCATTTGATAAGATAGATTTTATGTTAGGTTGCACATTCTCTAGGTATCAAAGTTCTTGTAGCTATAAAAAATGTTTGAAACTTAGTTATTTTGTTAGTTTTATTTTGGAATTCATTTCGGTATAGGCTACCTCTTTTCTTCTGGTGTCGCCATTCAAAACTATTTTCCTTTTTTTTTCATTTTATGGCAACTCATCTTGCACTAAACACCTTTTCTCACTCAATAAATAGAATTTGAATGATCCGAGCTCAATTGAGTTTGGAAGGACTTTGACATGTTACCATTATGATTGATGTGTGGTTAAGAGTTCATTTTTTTGCCATAATATTTTCATTAATTATCAATCACAAACATTGTGTATATAGAAATGCTAATGTAAGTCCTTGATAGAAGTCACAGAATTATGGTTGCTAGGAAAAATACCTGGTTGCGTGAGCATGGTCCACCCATGATGAGAATACCATATATAAAAGTACGATATTTACAATCAAATTGAAACACAATCCCAAGAACGATAGTTCAAATTATAGAAAATCTTTGACTCGTTGATTAGTGAATCAAGAACCAAAGATAAAACAATATCACTCCTAAAACAGAGATAAGAACTTTTTTTGTAAACTAAAACCCTAGGCCGTGTGAATCTTGCAAATGAAGAAAGAGATGATGATGAATCAAGTATGGTGCGGGTAAGAAAGAAAAATAAGGGAAAACAGACCATTTTGTGGATGCAGATAAGAAGAGAAAGAGATGAAACTAGTATGTGATAGACAACAAAGGATGCATGATAGGACCCAACCCGAATTCTCTCTTTTAGAACTCAAGTGATCCCGTCTGGCACCCCACGGAACCCTTTTGGACTCGAACTAGTAAGACCAAAAGGACTCCGTGGAGCAAACCCTTAAATTTGACCGTTTCTAAATGTATGAATTATAATTTTTTTTTTTTAATAAATATGGTTTTTCTAAAACAATTTTGATAACATAACGGCTGTTTTTTAATATCTCCCATTCAAGAATAGGCAGCGGCTGCAATAATTCTATAAGTCTATGGTGTTTGACTTTTTACTTGATACCAAGCTGAAGGGACCCAATCTGGATTTTTCCTTTAGGGATCCGAGTGGAGTCGTCCTGGCACCCCAACAAAAGTCCTTGCAGTCTTTTTATTGGTGACTAACTTTAAAGAACTCTCTAGAGCGTATCCATGATTCATTTTCATTTCATAATCATCTAAAAATCTTTAGGGTGGAAAAATTTTCAACACCACAACAGCTGTTTTCCACCATTTCGAACCCTTTCAAAATACCTAAAAATCAATTTATAAACACTTCAAGACTCATACATTCTTTTCTCCACTTCCAATTTAGACCTTAAGTCCACTTCATAATCGAGCTTAACCATAAAATAAAATATTTCAATTAAAAACCACATCGAATTTCAAAAATATCTCATCAACCATAGAGTCACAAATTATTTAAATAAAATAAAAAGATTCACTTTATGCATGTTTATGAAACATCAAAACATGTATATTCATTTCATAGCTGCAATCGTTGGAAATGCCCACCTAACTCTGTGTCGGAGATCACTCACTTTGAGCACCCGTCCCTGTTCCTAGGGAGGTTTTCAGAACATAAAGTTAAAGAAAAGTGAATTAAAAGAGCTCAACGAGTGTTATACGTTCCTACATAAACTTTATTTTCGAAAATAAACCTCCCAAAATCATTTAAAGGAAATCTTTATTTCTTAAACATTTTTATTTTTGAAATTGTGAACTTTATAAACTTTATAAACGATTTTAATAGCTTGTATTCATGCATAAAAATAGGATAATAACACGTATTTGACATAAGATCATAAAAAAGCTAGAATATTTTATAAACTTTCAAGAAGTAAATAAAAATATTATCTTTCTAAATCTCACATTTAGAAATACGCTTTTCTTTCTAAAATCGTACTAATGAAAGCCCAAAGAAGCTACAATCATATGACAACTAGTCTAACGCAGCACAATGTGAGGTCATGTGGCGAGTAAGCTAGCATCGCTCATCATGACAACTACAAAGATATCTTAACTACTACGCAACAGAATTCTATATCGCATACGTAGAGCAAGATAATACCCTACACGTGTAGAGGGCGACATGACTGACTCAATCCCCTTAATGTTAGTGACACGTCCACCCAACACTTGCCATACACATATAGGGTATACCGATCGGGTCTAAAACTTTTCTATAAATTTGGGTAAGCCATTGGCCTTTGAAAACTTTCTTCATATATAATCTAAAATTGATCATTTAATTCTATAAGCATGAAAGTATAAAAGCACATTATTTAAAAATCTTACTAAAACATAAAAGCTTTATTTTTCCACACTTTCATGCATAAAACATTTCCTTTTAAAATGATACATAAAAGTATCCATAAACTAACATATTTAATGCAAACTTATTTTCAACTTCAAAATTTCATTGGCAATATTAAAAATGCTTTAGAATATGCTAGAAATGCATTTATCATTCATAAAATATATTTACACTCACTCCTTATTTTTCCAATCCTTGAAGAGAATGCCTTCATAGACTCCTTTCTTTTCCTCTTGCTTGCCTTAAACCTACATTTCATCCATAACTTAGAATTGAATCACCATTACTTAAACTTTCAACTAAAAATATCCATAACCAATCCTGGCCTAAAAATACCTTAACACATTTCCTAACTTCCCTTTCAACTTTATTTGTTTCCTTTATGCATTATTTATGAATTTCACTAACTAGAAATTCAAATCGAATCATAAACACAACTTACTAGGTTATGTGCACTTTAGGTGCACTTTGGCCAAATTGTGCACCAATTAACCTATCAATGCCCTTATTGATTTCCATTTACACAATTCACTTAAATGTCACCTAATAATTATGATCTAACTTATCAATACACTAAAAAGACACATTCTTGCCATCATGGTCAAATTCACATAACTTTACACATGTGGATTATTCTTTTGATTTTTTTTTTTTCCATGCATCAATCATCTTAAATACAATTCAATCCATCCTAATTCATTCAAACAACTTAAAACTCACATGCATTCCAAACTTTTCAAGTTTGGCCAAACATACACACATCCAATTTTCATGCTTTTTCTCTTCATTTTCTTAATTTAATCTAACTTGAATACATGCATACTTAACCCTAATTACATGAATATCTCAAAAGTACAACTTAAACTACAAAAATATCATTTGGCCGAATATGATGTACATATTTACTCATGAATTTTCCTTTCATTTTTCCTGATTTCAATCAAATTAAACACATATAAATAAGCATTAGAACCCCTCAAAATCATCAAAACATAAATTGAATTAAGAAATACACACTTGGTCGAATTACATAGCAATCTAATCCAATTTTTTTTTTTTTTCATTTTCTTGATACAAACTAATTTAGAATCATGCAAAACCTTAAACAAACACATCAAAACAATAAAATCAACGTATATTCATTAAACCCTAGCCTTGGCCTAAACTTGCATCATTGACCTATTATGAATTTCATTCTGATTCATGTCGTCAAATCACTTCTCTAATACCTTAAATCAAATTCCTTGCATTAAACATTAAATTGAAGCATTTATACTTAAAAATCTCACCTCGGCCAAATTTTCATGCATACTAGCTTCCTTGATTTTGTTCTCCCATCAATGCCAAAGCTTGTTTAGGCTTGAATCCTATTTTTATCCATGCCAAAAGTTCAATTAATAACTCAAACTAGAAAACCAAACCAAAAACTCATACGAACCCATAAAACCTAGCTTGAAAACTTACTTGTTTCTTCACTTTTTCTTGCTTAAATTCATCCTTTCATACTTTTGAACACTTTTAATGAAGACAAGAGGAAGAGATGATGAAGAATCACATCTAGATCACTTGGAATAATTCATGGCAGCTCACTTTCTTCTTCTTCCTCCTCTTTGGTCTATCGAACTGCACCAGATGGGCTGAAATCTTGTTTGTTTTCTACTGGGACAGCCTATTTATACCCCTTTGATATTGCTAAAAACCAAAATGCCCCTTGACCATTATTTAATTACAAAGCTCAACTTTTACATTTGTCACACCTTGATTTGCTCTCTTTAATGACTTACCAATCCACTCACCGTTAAAATAATTAAACTTAACCCTTAAGGAAATATATGATCAGTCCTTAATATGAGTCATACTTACACTAATTAATATTTTTATGTCAAAAAGTCCATTTTGCCCTTTAATGCATTAAGTTCACATTCTTATCTAAATAAGTTTCAAAGTATTCTATAGTCATTAAATCTTCGAATTGACTAATGTATACTCTAATTAGATATAAAATCTCTCAATTGCATGCTTGAAAAAATTTAAATGGGTGTAAGATTATTAATACTCATTATTTTCCAAAAATGACATTTTTTTTTATCTAATAAACTTTGGATTACTTAAAACCTATCCATATAAACTTGTTTTCGATCCATTTTAGTTTCTTTTAACTCTAATACTTATTTCGAAACTTTTGATTTGTGAGATCCACTTGCTATTCACACAGACACTATTCACACGAAAATAGTATTCATCGAAAAATTCACTATTCACTATTTTCGAGATCCGTTTCCCAAAAATCACTATTTACTCAGAACTACTATTCATACGAAAATACTATTCACACGAAAAAATTTTATTTATGATAAAAAGGGAAAATTTTGAGATTTACAATGCGAAAATAAAATAACAAGGTAGAACATATTGTTATGTAGCAAAGTTAATGAGCTAGCAAATTGAAGAATGCAAAATTAATGAATTTGCGACAGATCACACGAAGGGTTATAGATGGATGGTCGATGGGCAAGTTTGAGAATTGAAAATGGATGGTGGTTTGTGCATCATATTAAAGATAAGAAAGAGAAAAGCAAATTGATGATGGGGTGTGATATTCAGCAAATTCAATCAATTATTAAAAAGGGCACCACAAGAAATAGGTGATGCGGTTAATTAATAGTTACAAAAAAAATTATTAAGAACTGATGGTGTTAACACACACAAAAACTGCAGCTAATTAAAGAAAAAAAAAATTATAGGCAATGTGGCTAGACAAAAATTTAATAAACCAAGAAAATTAAATGATAATTCAAATTTGAATTAATATCCAAAGCTCGAATATCAACTAATCATATATAGATATAAAACACCTATAATTAAATTAAAACACAACCCTAAAAAAGATAATTCAGATTATAGAAAATCTTTTAACTCGTTGATTAGAGAACTAAGATGAAAGATATGATGACACAACTCTCAAAAAGAAATGACAATGTGAGAGATAAGTCAAGATTGATAAATCAAGAACAATTCTTGATATAGTTTTCAAAGTTCTCAAAGAACAATGGAGCAAAACTAAACTTTATTTCAAGAACGTTTGATTGAAATTTTAGGTTTAAAAAACCTTTTATGGGTAGATAATCCAAAATCTAAAAGGAAACTAAAATAAACCCTAATTTTAGAAACACTAGTAGATATCTACTGTTTGGCATGTGAAAATGGGTATAGCTGTCTTTTGCAAATTTCTTATGGTGAAATTACAAGAGTCTAATAGAATTGGATTTGGTGTAAAAGTACCACACATGTACACATTGGTTATATATACACTAAAGATAAAACAATTACGAAAAATAATATTTTGTTACACATGTATTAGAAATTAATTTACAATTATTATAGAAGATTTGATTGATTCTATCAAGATTCACATTGCCTCGCAAGATGCAGCATCAGTTAAGGATATTAATCTTGGATTGTGTGACTATAACCGTTTCTTCAAGATACGCTTAGTCATAAAGTCAGTAAGTTGATCAAAACTGTGAACATATGACACACAAAGCCATTTCTTAAACACTTTATCCTTGACAAAATGAAGATCAATTGCTACATGGTTCGCGAATGAAACACAAGATTGACTAAAAGACATGCGGCTCCAACATTGTCACAAGAATATAAGTGATAAATTGTTTGGTTTTTAACTAAAATTTTCTACAAGTATACCACCTTTTTTAGTTCAATGCCCTTTAAACTATTAGTTGTTATATATTTATGGTTTAACATTAAAGACAACTGAGAATAAATAATCTAATAAATTTTAAAATAAGTTTTTTCTATTGGTTATATTTCATATTTTTATTAATATTTTAAATCATAGTAATTCAATTTAAAAAGTTTTTATGCATTTTTAAATCATAGTAATATTTAATTGGAGTTGATACACGTTTAATACTTCATATTTATGTAGTTGTTACAAATCAAGAATTTTAGGACTACTAGATTATCTTTAATATGAAAAGAAAATATATTAATATGAGTATAATTTGAGAGAGAAGAAAAAGAAAACTAATAATACATATCTTATACTATATATAAAAAGTGTGAAGAGAGGCACGAATAATGTCAAATTTTAGACCCCTGACATTTATTTGAAAAGGAAGTTACTTGTTTACCCTTCTCATTAACTCACTAAACGATAACAAATATATATACACTAACAAATAAAAATGTAAAAGAATATTAAAAAAATCAACAATCTCTCCTGCTTCACCATTGATGAACAACAACAGACCAAACACCTTAACAACTATGTCGGTCATATCTCCACCGGAAGAAATTGTCGGTTGCCAAACACCTTAAAAACCCTTAATTACCACCCTTAACACCCAAACATCAATATAAACATCACCCCTAAACACCCAAAGACCAAACAAACTAGAACAAAAAAATACAGAAAGAAAGATTGAGAAAGGATTGTCAGCAAACACCACAAAAACTAGAAGAAGAAAAATAAGAAAGAGAGATAGAGGGCTGTTGGCGAACATTATAAAAACCAGAAGAAAAAACAAAAGAGATAGATGAAAGAAGAAGAAGAAGAAAGAAAAGAGAGAGAGAGAGGGCTCTCGGTGAACAAAAGAATAAGATAAAAAAGATGAAAGAAAAATAAAAAATAATAATAATAAGGGAGAGAAAGTTAGGGTTGGTTAGGTGGAAACATTTAATGGCTTTGTTTGAAGAAATATGAAAGAATAGAAGAAAAAACAACAAAAAAAAAAAAAAAGGAGAAAGGGGTTAGTGCAGATTATGTAGAGAGCATTAAATGCTACGATGTGATTAAAGAAAAATTTTTGTTTTTTAAATCATGTAGAAAAGAAAAAAATCTGTCTATTTAAAAAGGTTTTTATGCATTTTTAAATCATCATGTCTAAAATAGTTAAAGTTGATACATATTTAATACTTCATATTTACATAGTTGTTACAAATAAAAAATTTGAGGGCTACTAGATTATCTTTAATATGAAAAGAAAATATATTAATATGAGTAAAATTTTTGAGAGAAGAAAAAAGAAACTAATAATACATATAATTAATGAGAAAAGTTGAGGAAGTAAGGATATTGATTTTATGAGCTAGTTAAGTAATTTTATCACATAAAACAGTCTAATAAGATAACTTACGAGAGTGTATTCAATTTAAAATTTCATTAGAATTTAAAGTAAAAATTTAAGTATATTCAATCCAAATTTAAATATATTACTTTAAAATTTAAATGTATTCAATTTAGATTTGTATTGAATTTATTAAAATCTAGGTATATTCAATTTAAATTTATATAAAATTTAATAAAATTTAGGTGCATTAAATTTAAATTTACATGAACTTAATAAAATCTAATATATTAAAAAAATCATTTACTTTACAGATTTCATTTAAGTGATGGATTTTGATGGATTTTATAATGAACTTTATGAAAAAAAAAAAAATTATGTTGATGCTAAAATTGATTATGAAGGTTATATCAACAATAAAATTGAAACTTAGGAGTTGAATACAATCTAAAAAATGAATCCCCAGGTTCATACCAAGGATGCCCTCGAGGGATTAGACTCCCTAATGCAGATGCTACAAACTGTTATTAACAAGGGACTCAAATACTTGAGGCCCTATTGTAGATGTTACAGACTATTTATTAACAAGGGTTCAAAATACTCAAGGTCCCATTGCAAATTCTTCAGATTGTTTGCTAGTGAGGGACTCAAATATTCAAGGCCCTACTGTCTTTCTCCTTCAAAGTTCGACCCTGTTGAGGAGATTTATCCCCTCTATGGTCAAGTTGTTTCCTTCCTTAGGATAGGAGTATTCCCCCCTCGTTATTCATCATTCACTCCTCTCTTAATTTTATCTACAAGACCAAAAATAGAGGTCAGGGGTCACCGGTGCATTACTAGTGAAAACTCTTCAACGCTCAAGCCAATTGATTTTTTTTAGGAGAAATGATGGAAACCAATATCGCAATTATAGAAGACAAGAAGACAATTGAAGGCATCCAGGCTAATTCTTGAAGGCAACTGATGACAAGACCCTCTTCCTTACAAGACTAGGTACACTGTCCGGTAACCCATGATAGCCTTCCAGTCGAGATCTACTCCGGCTGGAAGATTTTTGTAAAGCTAAGCCTTTTTACTTTATTGAAAAACTTTTTAAAACTCTTTAGAATTTCTTTTTATGCAAAAATGAGTAGAATTTTTTTTTTTCTTTTTAAATTAACATTTTTCAAAATAGGATTTCTAAAGAAAATCTGACAACACAACGGTTTTTTTTCAAAGATTTTCACCTGCAAAAACTTATAAAAACCTATGCACTTCTAAAAATCACTCAATCTCAACTCCGAAACTCAAGCCATCTTTCACTTTTCACAAACAAACATAACCAGATTTCAATTCAAATAAAAATTCGAAAATCATTGAACTTAAATAAAATCATTATACAAAAATATAATTGTACATAATTTCCAAAACAATATTTAAAAAAATGTGCATTGATTCCTAAAAGTTATACATAAACATGATTTCCATAATAATTAGCACAGTAGTGTCACGTCTTCAGTCCACCTGCACGTTTGACGGAGTTTCTTCTACTTGATTGCTCGTATTTGTACCTGAGGAAGGGTTTTTATCAAAACAAGAAAAGAGAGCGATGAGTATAAACTCAGTGAACAGGTAACTTTTATAAACTATGATATTTGCTTTTAAAATATAATTCCTTTCAAAATAGTTTAGAAAATTACTAGTTTATTTCTTTCTGTTGAAAACTGTAAAACTCGCATAATGGAAATAAATATTTTTACTTGTAACTTGCATGAAATATAATTTTTCTTATTTTCTAAATCTCATGTCTAATGACATGCTTTACTTTTTAAAACTTGCCTTACAAGGTAACTCAAGGAAGCTCGTCCTCACGTGACTGTACGTCTACACGTCACAGAACTCGGACTAGGGAATGCTACCTATGTAGTCTTATGCATGGGAAAACTCTGGGGTCGCCTATCCCCTCCCTAACATTATGCGAATCTACACTACCAGATGCGTGTAGAGGGTGACACATTGACTCAAACCCCTCCAAGTTAGTGACAATTCTAACCAATCTATCATAAACGCACACAGTAATACGGCCAGATATAATTGGGGATTAGGGTAAACCTAAGACATATAAAATTTTTTGATATGCTTAAAAATTTTATTTTTATTTAGCATGAAAGCATATTGACAAATCTCGTAAATATTTTGTTCTCTAGTTTACAGTTTAAAATTGAAAAAATTTCTTTCTAAGTCGAAAGCCTAAATCTTTCAAAATACTTTCGCACTTATTTTCTATGCATGTATTTCATTTAAACTTTCTATTTTGCTTGCTTCAACGATAAATACATTTATAATATAACTTCACAAACCGTACATGCATTATAACAAAACAATAACATACTAGGAAACTTGCTTGAATAAACATAATAATTCAGGTACCAATATAATATTGCATTTTAAGTTCAATGGATAAAAATATGCATAAAAACTTTAATAAAATTCACACTTACAACTTGCTTTCCAATACAATATAACCACTCATTTTCCGTTTTCTTTCCGCTTGTCGATTCACTTACATTTTAATATGAACGAATTTCCGTTTAGCACTTACACATGCATCAACAATAACTTCTAACTACTCGAGAGTATCGAAATACCCTTTTTCAAGTCAAAACGACTCCAATCATTCACATACAATTTCCATTTGAATTTCCAAACACCTAAACACGTAAAACACGTCAATTCAAGTCTAAATTTCATTTTAATACATTAAACGTATTTTTGCATCAATTTGGCCTATATTGGCCGAATATTCATAAAATTTCATACCATCAGTCCTATTCGTTTTCTAAATACATTCAAACACACGTAATATGGTGTAAATTCAATATCTATCCATCAAACACCACATTTTACAAATGTACAAAGTTTGGTCATGAAGTGACCATTTAACATCCAACGAGTTTCCTTTCCATTTCCATGTCAATTCTATTATCCAACTAACTTATAAACTCATTCAAATCATTCAAAAATAATTGTATAGTGTTTTAATACACTAATAACCAATTCATGGTAGCTTGTATACCAAAACTTTAGCTTCTAATTTTAACATCAAAACTCAACATTTAAGCACATCCATATGCATGAAAATTTATCCAATTTAATCAAACTTAAATTGAACCTACATATCCCATCATGGCCGAACACATCATGCAATCACACAATAATTTTCCTTCAACTCTTACACCCAACATCACATGCAACACCACATTCATCATTTTGAGACCTTAAATCTTTAAACTCTAACACAAAATCACAACCCAAACAAAAATATCACACCAACCCATTCAACATATAATAATCTATCATTTTCACTAAAAAAAATCATGAAAAATTACACTTACCTTTTCAAAATGACATGCATTGGTTAAGCCTTGCTCCAAGCCTTATTCACACCTCTTGCATGTTGTTTAGAACACCTAAAATCACTTCAAATCCACCAAGAGCAATAGATGTCTTCTATTTTCTTTCCATGGCCGAATTGTAAGCCCTTATTTGTAATTTTAGATTTTCTAACATTAGTAGATAAATTATAGGATGAAAATGCTAAATTTTATAAATATTATTTTTATAAGTGATATTAAGGTGTTATTAGTAATTTTAGAAGTTAATTAAGCCTAATAGTAAGATAAAATTTAAAGAAGGGCAAACTGGTCATTTTTCAAGAAAGAGCCTTATATATAAGTGTTGGCTTCCAACACTTGGTCAAAATTTGAAAGCAAAACATTGTGAGAGTGAGAGAGAGGGAAGGTAAGAGGAAGAAGATAGGCAAACAAGTGCTTTCAACCATTTTCAAAGCTTCCAAACAAGATTTTGATCTAGACATGAGAATTTGATGGGGGTTTTCATCTAAATCAAGGTGAAATCCATAATAAACTAAAAAGAAAGCTTAATTTAAGAGGAATCCTCTAAGATGAAAGAGTTAAAGTTTATGTAGGTGAAACCCTAAATCTTGATCTAGACATGTTTAAAGTGATTTGAATTATAGTTAAGGTGTTTGATGAAATGTTTAAGAGAATTATCAAGAGAATAGCTTGAGCAGTGAAAGAAGCAATGTGTTGTATGTGTGTGTAGTTCACGGCAACACTAGGGCGTGTATATCACCATTGGGTTTTGATGCAAATGAGATTGAATTCATGCATGTTAGAAGTTAGAAATTCATATGGAAGTGTCAGAATTGAAATAGAAAGTGAGATGATACAAGAGTGTGTTTTAGGCTAGATGAAGGGTATTAATGATCAACATGCAATGTCACTTTTTCTTTGCATCTTCATGTGATATACTATCATAATTGAGCACCCTAATGAAAAGAGAATTGAGTTTAGAATGTAAAGATGGTAAAATTTGACATGAAAAAGTAGTGAAAAATAGGGGTTTTTGACTAGGAACCTCCACCCGACAGCGTTTTCTTTTCGAATTCGCTCTTTGGGTAACCTAAATGAGAGTTAGAGAGATGATTAGAGCAAAAATGAAATGAAGAAAAGGTAGGGATTGCTCCCTAGTATAAGTTCGGCCAAAGAGAGTAAAAAACGGGCATTTTTCGTTTCGAACATCAGAAAATTATTTTGAGCATATGGGGGTACTCCTAGGTAATAATAAATGAGGTTCATGGAAAAAAATAAAAAATTTAAAGCATTGGTTAAGTTAGAGCTTAGATGGGAAAGTTGTAATCAAAAGGGTTTTCAAATGTGCTAGTTGCATTTAAAGCTCTATTTGTAGTTTGAGTAGTTTATTTTAACATATTTTGAATAAGAATATGATGTGTAGGTGAGGAGCAAGCAAGTGGAGCAAGAAAAGCTCGTTAAAGCTCTTCAACAAGCATGGAATCTAGGTGAGTGGTAAAGACTTCTCTCGCAAATGGTTATGTTATGAAATGTGAGGTTATTATTTGTTAAAGAGCTTATGAATAATTTACTTCTATACAAGTTCTTCCATTGATTTAGAAAATCATTATATTTGTTCCAATGAAATTTGGAAAATAAAGAAGTTTTTATGAGAAGTTGAGTTTTAAAGCTCTAACCAAAGGTTTTGAAAGATAAGCTATTTTGTACGTATTGCACTTAGTAGAAAATATTTTCAAAAGTCATGCACACACTCTCAGATTTATATAGTATTTGCCACTATGATTTATGATGCAGAAAATTCCACACGTAATTGCTAAGATTTATAGATTATCTCGCGCTACGCTTTGCGATATAGAAAATTTTGCACGTAGTTGTCGAGATGTCTCAACAGTGTCACGGTTGGTGTCAGTTGAAAATCGCACGTGACATACCATATTGAGCAGCAATAGTTTTGTAATCCCCTATTCTAAAAGTTTTAGAAATTGTAGAAGTTGAATTAAATCAATAAATGAGATAAATTCAAAAGAGTGGCAAAAATGGTCATTTTGTTCTAACTTGATCGAATGTATAGAAGTTAATAGAATAAACTAATTATATGAATTGTGTAAATAGATAAAAGCTAGTAAGGTTGCCATAGGAATTTAAGCATATTGAGGACATTTTAGTTAAATTCTAAGTAATGGCATGACATGTAATTAATTATCAAACTTTGAAGGCAATTTTATAAATAAGGCTTATATATATAGATGTGTTAGTCACTAACACTTAGAAAATTTTGAGAGGAAAATTGAGAGAGTAGGAGGAGGATGGACGGCAAGAGGGAGAGAAGGAAGAAGCAAGAAATTTCAACCTTTTTTCAAACTCTAATTCAACATTCTAAGGTGATCTAAGCAAGATTTTCAAGCTTTGATTAAGATTGATGTTAGTTTTTATGAAATTATTCATGTATGTAAATAGTATGGAGTTATATGCATGATTGATGATGGAGTTAGTTTTCAAGAGGAAATTGATAGGGGTTTTGGTGTGAAGTAAGTATAGAACCATAATAAATAACAAGGAAGCTTGAATTACAAGTAATCATGCATGAAAAGATAGTTAGGGTTTATAAAGGTAAAACCTTAACTTGTGAATGAAGTATGTTTAAAATAAATATAGTTATAGATAAAGTGTTTGATGAATTGCTTGAGAGAATAACTAAGAGAATAGCATAAGAAGTTGAAAAATGGAATGTTGGTGTGTGTGTGTGCCTCACGACCAAGGAGGCTTGTTTGACACTATTATGCTTTGATCTCAATGAGCTTAAATTCATGCTTATTAGAGGTTAGAAAGTCAATTGGGAATCCTAGAGTTGAAAACTTAAGAGAATTAGTTCAATGTCTTACTTAAGGCTATATGAAGGGCAATTGTAGTCACTATGCAATGCTACTTCATCTTTGCATTTTAATATGATGAATGATCATAATCAAGCATATATAAGTCTAAGAATCATAGTAGAGAGCAAATTGAGTTTAGAATGTAAAAATGAGAGATTTTGACACGAAAAAATGTCAAAAAATAGGGGTATTTCATAAGTTTCATCCTTCTATAGTTGGAATTTTTCAAAACTGTTTTACGGGAGATTTAAATGAGAGTTAGGGACATAATTGAAGCAAAAATGAAATGAAGCAAAGTTAGAGATTTCTCCCTAGCATGCATTCGGCTAAGGGGTCTCTAAAAATGTGATTTTTCGTTTCGAGTTTCAAAAAATTATTTTAGGTATACGAGGGTGTTCTTAGATGATAATAAATGATGTTCATGGAAAGAAATCAGAATTTTAAAGCCTCGGTTAAGTTAAAACTAAGTTGGGAAAGTTGTAGTCAAAAGGGTGTATTAAAGTGTTAAGTGCTTTAAAAGCTTTCATTATAGTTTGAGTAGCTCATTTTAGCATATTTTGAATAAGAATATATTGTGCAACTGAGGATCAAGCAAGTGGAGCACTAGTAGGTTGTTGAGACGTTTCGACAAAACTTTGAGCCTAGGTAAGTATCACTCACACTTGCATTTTTTATTACAATTGGTATTGTGAATTGTAATGTTATCATTCTTAAAAAGGTTTTATAAATAAATATTTTGATGTAAATGATTTTAGTGCATAAAGGGATCGTTAGATTCTTTTTAAAGTAAATCGAGAAACAAAATTATTTTTGCGAGAATTGAGTTGAAAATGAGTTAAGAGATTTGAAAAAGAGGAGGTTTTGGTGCCTATGGCACTTAGAAGAAAATGATTTTCAAAGGTCATGTGTATGCCCTCAGTTTCGTATTACCTAACACAACGTTGCGATGCAAAAAATTTCGCTCGTAGTAGCCAAAATTAGTACCTGATTTTACACTACAATATGCGATGCAGAAAATTCTGCATGTAGTTGTAAAAGAGTTATAGTATATTCAGCACTACAATATGCGATGTAGAAAATTCCGTATGTAGTTGCTCAGATTTTATATTATTTCGCATTACGTCTACAATGCAGTAAATTTCACGTGTAGCTATCGAAATATCTCAGTAGTGTTACGATTGGTGTCAGTTGAAAATCGCCACATGACTTACCATATTGAGCGGCGTAATGAGTCATTGTGTGGTTAAGAGTTTTAGAGATACACATGGTAGTTTTGGTAATAAAGTTTTATGTTAAATCTTGCGAGCAGTAATAAATTGTAAAGCCTTATGCAATCACTATCATATTTTCTACGTTGATTTAACTAACGAAATTTTATTTGTTTCAGTGCATAAATTCTATTTAGGTATTTCTACAGGTGATTAAGGAAAAGAAATACTTCATTCAAAATATAGGTGGGCGAAACTGAAGGATGCATTACATACAAACCATGTTTATATTTTGTGAAAACGAGAGAGTGCATGTATCACATTGCATCTTTGATAACATATATTTTGAAACTTGTAAGTTTTGTGAATTTCATTGTATGTAGTTGTAAATTGTCTATATGATACATATATATATATATAAATATATATATACGACTATGATTATAATTCGTAATGATTGTGAAAATGTATGTTTGTGGACAAAAAGAA
This sequence comes from Dimocarpus longan, assembly GCA_022984855.1. NCBI lineage: Eukaryota > Viridiplantae > Streptophyta > Magnoliopsida > Sapindales > Sapindaceae > Dimocarpus > Dimocarpus longan. The sequence continues at coordinate 9,404,329 of CM041021.1, forward strand.
GTTGGGTGGTGATTGAGAATAGTTAGAAGTGTATTTTCTTGCAAGAAAATTTTGGAAACCTTAAAAACACAATTGTTATGTTGTCGAATTTTTATAAAAAATTCTTAAATTGAGTGTGAAAAATTCATACCAACCCAACTATTTTCAAAAAAATGGAAATTTATTTAGTCCAAGCAAAGTAAACGGGCAAAGTATTTTAGGGGTTCACTCCACGGATCTCTCTTAACCATGAGTAGAGTTATAAGAGGTTCATAGGAGTGCCTGGGGAGACCCTCTGGATAAGAGCCTAGAGAGAATCTAGTTTGGGTCCCATCAAGTTTAGTTGTCGTGTGGTCAGAGTATTTAGGGGTACAAATGGTGCATTTAGAAAGAAAAGAATTATGTTGAGATTTTATATGTATTGAAATAAGTTTATAAATTGTTTTGTTTAATAATAAGTAAGTTGTTTTAGTAGTTTGAGATTTATGTTTGTAATTTCTTACCTTGAGTTCTTTATATGGTTTCTATATGAATGAGATGTATAAGTTGTAAATCAAAAGCTTAAAGTACTCACTAAGCTTCTATGAGCTCATTGTTTCCTTGTTGTATTGTATACCTCCTCAAGTACTTACGTGGGTGAAATAGGCGAAAGAGCTCGTTCGTCAAAAAAGGTGGGCTTACACTCGACGAATGCATTGCATGGGTTAAATTTGTATTTTGTGAAAACTAGAAATAAATCACTTGCATACATCACTTTTTCATCTTTTATAACACTTATTTGAAAACTTGTAAAGTTTCCCTCGATATAAAAGACTTTGATTTTCATTGATAGCTTTATGAGAATGACATAAATGATTGTTGAGATGCATATTTGTGGAATTAAGATATTGGGTTGTGTTTGAAATTATTTGAGAGTGTATTTTCTTTGCAAGAAATTAAAAACTTTAAGAATGCAGTCGTTATGCTACTGGATTTTTGTTAAAATGGTTTTAAATATTGTAAAAGAAAATGATTACTTTTATGGTTTTAGTTCAAATTCTAATAATAGTAAGTTGAATCCAAAATAAAATCAACCCAACAAGTTTTAAAACAATGAGATTAAATTAATTTCGAAGCAAAGCTTAAACGAGTAAGTTTCAGGGTTCGCTTCACTGATTTCTCTTAGCCGCCCAGTAAGGTTTAAGAGAGGTTTGTTGGAGTGCTAGGCAAGGCCTACCAGATACTAGTCTAGAGAAAATCTGAATTGGGTCGTGTCAAGTTAGTATTAGAGTCCATTTTTGTAAAGCTTTGAGATAAATTTTAGAAAGTGCTTCGAAATTGTTTTATGCATGAAACTTTTTCAGATTGCATGAGTTATAGAGATTTGAGTTTGAGCATTGCACAATTCCTAGAGTTATTTCATGCATTGTTAGAATTCTAACTCATGCATTTCATGACTTCTCGTGCATATTTGATTCAAAATAGAAACATGTAATGTCGTGATTGTCCAAGGACGAGGAAGGCGATCGCAGAGGCACCCACACCTAAGGAGGAGCACGTTGACGAGTCAGTTAAAATGTCAATTTGTTCTCCTATCCAGAACCTCAGCAACCTGAGAGACCAAAGTGTGTACAAGTGGATGTAGAGCAGATGGCGCAAGTTTTGGCAGCGACGATCCATCAGTAGCGTGAGACAAGTGTATCCATAAAGCACGCCCGTAAGTTAGGTGTCAAGCCCTATAATGGAATAGGTGAACTAGAGTGTGCCCTGTCATGAATTGAAACAAATGAGGAGATATTTCAGGTGATGGGTTGCACAGAGGAGCAAATGGTCACTTACTCAGCCTTCCTGCTTAAAGGTCATGCCAAGGATTAGTGGAAGACACATCAGAGGGCACACCTAGATGGAGTCTCTTGGGCAGATTTTAAAAAGGAGTTCATAGATAAGTTTTTCCCTAACAGTTATAAAGATGCTATAATAGAAGAGTTCTTCATATTAGAGCAGGGGAGTTCCACGATAGCAGAATATGAAAAGAAGTTTTCAGAGTTGGTCTGCTTGGTTCCTTTCATCACAGAAAATGAAGAACAAAAGGTGAACAAATTTATAGTAGGCCTAAACCTGAGGGTCAGGACCTATATGACTTCAGCAGTGCACACATGGTATGGGGAATTAGTGGAGGCAGCCATCAAAGTCGAGAGAATTGTGGAATCCAAACCTAAACCTAAGAAGTTCGAACCGAAATACAGCTGGACAGGTAGTCAACAGGGGGGATCAAGCAAAGTGGTCAAGAGTAATAAAAAACCCTCATGGTCCAAGAGCCGACGACAAAGTCAGGGGGCCTAGACTAGTCAGGGCTCAATCCAGTCACCTGGTGGGTCTAGAAGTAAACAAAGTTGGAAAACCCAGCCCACCTACAGTAAGTGTGGGAGGGCTCATATAGGCAAATGTTTAAAGGGCAGGACATGATGTTATAGATGCAGTCAGGAGGGCCATTATATGAAGGTCTACCCTAATATAGTCGCATTAAGCCCATCAGAAGCCAAATCAGCAGTTCAAAAGCAACCTAGTAGGGGTCGTGGACCTGAGATTGGAGGCCCCAGACTAGAGGGGTTATAGGCTCACGGTAGCCCAGTAGTGGACCTAGCAGGAGCAACCCAGAGGATAACCTTGTAGACCTCATAGTCAGGCTAGAATTTGTGCAGTGACATAGCAGGAGGCTGATGCAGCTCCAAAGGTTGTCATAGGTACCATTTCATTACTTAATGTAGATGCTCATGTTTTGATTGATCCAGGGGCTATCCATTCTTTTGTTTCTAAGGACTACATGGGTAGAGTTAGAGTAGAGATGAGCCCGATAGATTGCAGTGTGATAGTATCACTTCCCACAAGCGATTCACTTATAGCAGATAAAGTCTATATGGGAAGTAAAGTGATCAAAGTTGGTCAAGAATTTGAGGCATATTTAATAGTGGTTTTGATGTAATTTTGATTTTGATGTAATTTGGGCAGATATTCGTGATTTTGATGTAATTTTGGGCATGGACTGGTTATCCAAGCACCGTGCCACAGTAGATTGTTATGGAAAAGAAGTTAAGTTCAGCGGATCTGACGAACAAAATGTGATCTTCTGTGGGGTGAGGAAGATGCTTCCTACAAGTTTGATGAGCATGGTAAAAACTAACAAGACGTTTAGGAAGACGTATCAGGGGTACTTGGCATATGCAATGGAATATGACTTTGCAGTTAATAGAGGTTCCAGTAGTCAGTGAGTTTTCAGATGTCTTTCCAGAGGATCTTCTAGGGTTACCACCAAACAGAGAGATAGAGTTCGAAATTGAGTTAGCACCTGGTACAGAGCCCATTTCCATAACACCATACAAAATGGCACCAGCAGAATTGAAGAAGTTGAAGGTCCAAATGGAAGAATTAATGAGTAAAGGGTTCATTAGGCCAAGTACATCACCATGTATGCCAGATGTGGGAGAATTAAAGAAATAGATCATGGAAGAGGCACATTCATCAGCATATGTCATGCGTCTAGGGAGCACCAAGATGTATCGGACTCTGAAGGATCACTATTGGTGGAAAGGAATGAAGAAAGATATAGTAGAGTTCGTGTCTAAGTGCTTAACCTGCCAGCAGATCAAAGCGAAGCATCAAAAATCAGCAGGTTTATTGCAGCCTCTATCTATTCCTTAATGGAAGTGGGAGAGGATCACGATGGATCTTGTGGTAGGACTTCCACAGACTCAGAGTAACCATGACGCCATTTGAGTGATAGCGAACTTAATGGATATAAGCAACGTATAGACTCTTTAATGAGAATAAAGAAGCATTACCAAAGGATCCATTGCATATTCCAGTTGGGCCAATAACAAGAGCAAGAGCTAAGAGGTTCAAAGAAGCACTTAATGGATTGGTTCAAGAGATTTGGGCTGATGTTAAAATGGCGAATTCCAAGATGGGCCCAAAAGAAGATCAATGCTTAATTAATTTAATTAAAGCAATTGATGGGCCTGATTCTAGTTAATTTCTTGCCTATGAAGTTGATTTCTTAGTCATGAAGACTTTCCATTGTGGAGTTGATTGCTTGGTCACAAAGACTTCCAATTTTGAGTTGATTTCTTACCTATTATGTTCAAGACAATTAGTTATCAATTTTATTCTTCTTTCCTTATTGTAAGAGGTTGACTTTCCTATTTCTTTTATAGGCTTAATGGGCTTAATTGCCTAATTAATTATTTCCTTTTGCTGCTTAGTGTTTTTAGCTATATAAATCAGTGTAACCCTAAAGGGAATTCAATTCATGATTAATAATATTTGTGAGAGTATTCTCTTTGGTTCTTCGTAGAACTTTTGAACTTATCAGGATTTTCCTGTGGCGTTCTTCTTAGACTTATCAATCAATTCTTCCATCATTGATTGTGGCGTCATCACCATACCAAGGTTCTTGCTTCGATATAAGCAACGGGTCGAGGTTTCCATACAAATTTGATTCTAGGCGATCTTGGAACCTTACTTGATTCACGGGTTTCGTCAGTTCTTGGCGTGGTTCGTATCAGTTGGTATCAAAGCACAGTTTAGTCTCAGGTTTGCCTATCTTCTTTATTTTATTCAAAAAAAAATCAAAAAAAAAAAGAAAGAAAAAAAAAACAAAAAAAAAGAGAAAAAAAAAGTGTGATTTGAGAATTAATTCCTACAATCTTGTGTCAATTTTACAATTTTGTTTTTCCCTTTTTGATTCTCAATCCAAATTTCTTGTTACCATCAAACCCATAAAATTCCATCACACACAACTTTGTATTATTTTCTCTTTCCTTAGCCATTGAATCCAAAATTTTTGTGGTGAGTTTGGGGTGAATTGTTGCTGGAAATTTTGATATTTGTTTGATTAGTTTGATAAGAACCTATAGAGGATACTACGAGTGGGAAAAGGCAAGAGAGTGTGAGTGTATCAGAGGGTAAAAGTCAGATTTAATTGAGTGAAACACGAATGGAATTGAACGAATCATATTCTTGAGTGAAACACGTGAGGGAGTGTAGTGAGGTCATTTATTTTTATTTTTATTTTTTTGTATCTTTCCTAACCTGATTTTGCAGGGTCAAATATGTCACATAATCAAGAAGAAAATTCAAGCGAAACAATCAACAACCAACTATTCCGAACATACAAATGCAGGCGTAGTTGGGAGAGATGAGGCGGATGATGAGGGTTGAATTAGAGCACATACACGAGAGGTTGGATAGGGTAGAAGAGGGAACACAACAGGGGCAGCCACAAAACATTCCTAATATGCATAGGAGGGATAGAATTCAGCCTAGGGGAGTGAGAGATGAAGATGAGGAGTATGTTGGGAATGAGTTTGAGGAAGAAGATGATAGGGATTCGATTGCTAGCAATAGGAGGTATGGTGGTCGGAATAGAGGAGCTAGGCATCGGGAAAATAACAATTTGGGTAGTATTAAGATGAAGATTCCGTCTTTTCAAGGCAGGTCAGATCCGAAAGCTTACCTTGAGTGGGAAAAGAAGATGGACTTCATTTTTTATTGCCATAACTATTCCGAAGCAAAGAAGGTAAAACTTGTTGTAATTGAATTTTCTGATTATGCTGTTACGTGACGGGATCAGCTTGTTATAAATAAGAGACGGAATAGGGAACGTGCAATAGAGACATGGGCGGAGATGAAAGCGATGATGAGGAAGCGGTTCATTCCAAGCCACTACTACCGGGAGTTGTACAAGAAATTGCAGGGACTTAGACAAGGGAGTCTAAGTGTGGAAGACTACTACAAGGAAATGGAGATTGCAATGATTCGGGCTAATGTAGAGGAGGATCGAGAAGCTACCATGGCCAGATTTTTGATGGGGTTAAATAAGGAGATCCATGATAGGGTGGAGTTGTAACATTATATGGAGTTAGAGGATATGGTACACATGGCCATCAAAGTTTAGCAGCAACTCAAGAGGGGAAGTAGTACCCGGCCCAAATCAACCTCACAAAATCCGAGTGTCGCACCTTGGCGGTCGGGTTATCCAAAGAAAGAAGAAAACCCATCCACTTCCAAGGCCAAATTCGAGCCAAAGACAGCCATCACTAACACGGCCTCTCAAGGTAAAACAGCCCCTACGTCGACTCGTTCTAGTGAAATTAAATGTTTTAAATGTCAGGGAAGAGGACACATAGCTAGCCAATGTCTAAACAAGCGAGTTATGATGATCTTGGAGAGTGGAGAGATTCAATCTGAAGATGAGGATGATTTAGATGATATGCCACCATTGGAGGATGTTTCCATGGGAGACGAGGAGTTTGGCTTGGACTAGTTGCACGACGAGCCTTGAGTTTGCAAGCTAAAGAAGAAGAAGAAGAGGAAGCGCAGCGGGAAAACATCTTTTATACTCGTTGCGACGTGAAGGGCAAGGTATGTAGTATTATTATTGATGGTGGTAGCTGCACTAATGTGGCTAGCACTTCCATGGTTGAAAAGCTTGGGCTCGTGACGCTTAAACACCCTTGTCCATACAAGCTACAATGGTTGAATGATAGTGGTGAGGTAAGGGTTACAAAACAGGTTGTGGTGTCATTCCGCATTGGAAAATATGAAGATGAAGTGTTATGTGATGTGGTACCAATGCAAGCAGAGCACATTCTACTAGGAAGACCATGACAATTTGATCGACGTATGCAACATGATGGCTTCACCAACAAGTACTCATTTGAGCTAAATCAACGAACAATCACTCTTGTTCCAATGACACCCAAGCAAGTTTATGAAGACCAAGTGAGATTACAAAAATTGAGTGATAAAAAGAATTTGAGTGAACAAAGGAAAATGAGTGATCACAAAAAAATGAGTGAGCAAAAGAAAAAGAATGAGGGTGAGAGCAAGGCCGAATTTGGTGAGGAGAAAAAAAGAGAGAAAGATTCTGCCAAAGAGGTAAAATTAGAGAGAAGACAAAGAAATTTCTATGCAAGAACAAGTGAGGTTAAACGAGCTTTGATTTCAAAATGGCCAATGATTGTACTCATGTACAAGGAAGCCCTTTTCAACACTAACCAACTTGAGTCTTCTTTGCCTAGTTTGTGGTTTCTCTCTTGCAGGAGTTCGAGGATGTATTTCCTGAGGAAGTACCGTATGGATTACCACCAATCCGAGGGATCGAACACCAAATAGATTTTGTTCCCGGAGCATCAATTCCAAATCGACTAGCATATCGAAGTAATCTAGAGGAAACAAAGGAGCTGCAAAGACAAGTTGAGAAGTTGATGGAAAAAGGATACATAAGGGAAAGCATGAGTCCTTGCGTAGTTTCGGTGATTTTAGTGCCTAAGAAGGATGGGACATGGAGAATGTGTGTGGATTGCAGAGCCATCAACAATATAACGGTAAAGTATCGACACCCCATTCCTCGCTTAGATGACATGTTAGATGAGTTGCATGGTTCCTGTGTGTTTTCAAAGATTGACCTTAAGAGTGGATATCATCAAATACGAATGAAAGAGGGAGACGAATGGAAGACAGCATTCAAAGCAAAATATGGATTGTATGAGTGGTTAGTCATGCCATTTGGATTAACTAATGCACCTAGTACTTTCATGCGTTTAATGAATCATGTGTTACGTGCTTTCATTGGTAAATTCGTAGTTGTTTATTTTGATGATATTCTGATCTATAGCAAGAATCTACATGACTATGTCTCACATGTGCATTCAGTGTTAGATATACTTCGAGAAGAGAAGTTGTATGCTAACCTCAAAAAGTGTACTTTTTGCACCGATAAGCTTGTTTTTCTAGGTTTTGTTGTGAGTGCAAAAGGAATCGAGGTTGATGATGAGAAGATCAAGGCCATTCAAGACTGGCCGACCCCCTCCAGTATAGGTAATGTGAGAAGTTTTCATGGACTTGCTAGTTTTTATAGGAGGTTCGTGAAAGATTTTAGCACCATTGTCATACCACTTACCGAAGTTATCAAGAAGAACGTTGCATTCAAGTGGGGTGAAGAGCAAGATAAGGCGTTTCAGCTTATCAAATACAAACTAACTCATGCTCCTTTACTGACTTTACCTAACTTTTCTAAAACGTTCGAAATTGAATGTGATGCTTCTGGTGTAGGTATAGGCGCTGTGCTTATGCAGGATGGAAGACCACTTGCGTACTTTAGCGAGAAGTTAAGCGGGGCTGCACTTAATTACCCCACTTATGATAAAGAACTGTATGCATTGGTTCGAGCTTTAGAGACATGGCAGCACTATCTATGGCCTAAGGAATTCGTGATTCACACTGATCATGAGTTCTTAAAGCATTTGAAAGGCCAACACAAGCTGAATAAGAGACATGCACGTTGGGTGGAATTCATCGAGACGTTTCCATATGTGATTCGGTATAAACAAGGTAAGGAAAACGTCGTGGCAGATGCACTCTCTCGCAGGTATGCATTACTTTCCACTCTTGATGCTAAGTTGCTTGGTTTTGAACACATCAAAGAACTATATCAGTTAGACTATGATTTTAGCGATGTGTACCAATCTTGTGAGAAATCTGCATTTGGAAAGTTCTTTAGACATGATGATTATTTGTTTCGGGAAAATAAGTTGTGTGTGCCTAATTGTTCATTGCAAGATTTGTTAGTGAGGGAATCCTATGGTGGAGGGTTAATGGGACACTTTGGAGTTGTTAAGACCTTGGCCATCTTACAAGAACACTTCTATTGGCCACACATGAAAAGGGATGTTGAGAGGATTTGTGATAGATGTGTTACATGTAGGCAGGCAAAATCCCGAGTACAACCCCATGGTTTATACACACCACTGCCCATTCCTAATGAACCTTGGATTGATATTTTGATGGACTTTGTATTAGGTTTGCCTAGGTCTAAATATGGTAGAGATTCAATTTTTGTGGTTGTGGATAGATTTTCTAAGATGGCACATTTTATTCCATGTCACAAAACTGATGATGCTTCACATGTTGCTGATTTGTTCTTTCGAGAGGTTATAAGATTGCATGGTATGCCTAAGACAATTGTTTCAGATAGAGATGCTAAGTTCTTGAGTTACTTTTGGAAGACCTTGTGGGGTAAGTTAGGAACTAAGTTATTGTTTTCTACTACTTGTCACCCCCAAACCGACCGTCAAACCGAAGTAGTTAATAGGACTTTATCCACTTTGTTGAGGGCTATTATTAGTAAGAACATTAAGAATTGGGAGGATTGTTTACCACATGTTGAGTTTGCATATAATCGAACCATTCATTCTGCTACTAAGTTCTCACCGTTTGAAATTATTTATGGTTTTAATCCTTTAACTCTTTTGGATTTATCACCTTTACCTGTTTCTGAGCATGTGAACTTAGATGGAAAGAAGAAGGCAGAATTTGTTAAGCAAATCCATGAGAGAGCACGGTTCAACATCGAGAGGAGGACGAAACAATGCATCAAGCAAGCAAACAAAGGTCGTCACAAGCAGGTTTTTAAGGCCGGTGATTGGGTTTGGTTACACATGAGGAAAGAAAGGTTTCCGGCACAAAGACGTTCGAAATTGTTACCTCGAGGAGATGGACCTTTCCAAGTGCTAGAGCGGATCAACGACAACGCATACAAGTTGGATTTACCAGGTGAGTACAATGTTAGTGCCACTTTCAATGTTACTGATTTAACTCCTTTTGATGTAGGTGAAGATTTAAGGACAAATCCTGTTCAAGAGAGAGGGAATGATGAGAATAAAGAAGCATTACCAAAGGATCCATTGCATATTCCAGTTGGGCCAATAACAAGAGCAAGAGCTAAGAGGTTCAAAGAAGCACTTAATGGATTGGTTCAAGAGATTTGGGCTGATGTTAAAGTGGCGAATTCCAAGATGGGCCCAAAAGAAGATCAATGCTTAATTAATTTAATTAAAGCAATTGATGGGCCTGATTCTAGTTAATTTCTTGCCCATGAAGTTCATTTCTTAGTCATGAAGACTTTCCATTGTGGAGTTGATTGCTTGGTCACAAAGACTTCCAATTTTGAGTTGATTTCTTACCTATTATGTTCAAGACAATTAGTTATCAATTTTATTCTTCTACTTATTGTAAAAGGTTGACTTTCCTATTTCTTTTATAGGCTTAATGGGCTTAATTGCCTAATTAATTATTTCCTTTTGCTGCTTAGTGTTTTTAGCTATATAAATCAATGTAACCCTAAAGGGAATTCAATTCATGATTAATAATATTTGTGAGAGTATTCTCTTTGGTTCTTCGTAGAACTTTTGAACTTATCAGGATTTTCCTGTGGCGTTCTTCTTAGACTTATCAATCAATTCTTCCATCATTGATTGTGGCGTCATCACCATACCAAGGTTCTTGCTTCAATATAAGCAACGGGTCGAGGTTTCCATACAAATTTGATTCTAGGCGATCTTGGAACCTTACTTGATTCACAGGTTTTGTCAGTTCTTGGCGTGGTTCGTATCACTCTTGAAGATATGTTAAGAGCTTATGTGATGGAGTTCAAAGGGAGTTGGGATACTCACCTACCTCTGATAGAGTTTGTCTGCAACAACAACTATCAATCTAGCATTGGCATGGCACTATATGAAGCGTTGTATGGCAGGAAGTGTAGAACCCCAGTTTGTTGGGATGAAGTGGGTGAGAGAAAATTGATTGACCCAGAGATTGTCCAAGTCACAACCAAGAAGATTAATGTGATTAAAGAAAAGCTAAAGATAGCAGGTGACAGGCAAAACAGTTACGAGAACAATCAAAGAAGAGATTTAGAATTTGAAGTGGGTGATAAGGTGTTCTTGTGGATCTCGCTATGGAAAGGTGTATTAAACTTTGGAAAGCATGGAAAGTTAAGTCCACGATAGATTGGGTCGTACGAGATAGTGGAAAGAGTGGGTGAGATGGCATATCGACTGAAGTTGCCATCAAAGTTGGCAAACATCCATGATGTTTTCTATGTTTCCATGCTTCGCAAGTATGTAGCCAATCCTTCACATTTATTGAAAAAATAGCCAGTGCAACTAAAAGAGAACTTGACCTACGAAGAGCAGCCAATGGAGATTCTAGATCATAGAGACCAAATGTTGCGTCACAAGACTATTCCATTAGAAAAAGTGTTGTGGAGAAATCATGGGTCGGAAGAAGCTATATGGGAGCATGAAAAGCAAATGCATACCCAATATCCACGTTTATTTGAGTCAGGTATACAATTTAAAATTTCGAGGACGAAATTTTTATAAGGAGGGGAGAAATTATAAGCCTCTATTCATAATTTTAGACTTCATAACATTAGTAAATAAATTATATGGTGAAAATGATAAATTTCATAAGCATTATTTTTATAAGTGATATTAAGGTGTTACTAGTAATTTCAGAAGTTAATTGAGCCTAATAGTAAGATAAAACTTAAAGAAGGGCAAAATAGTCATTTTCCAATAAAGAGCCCTATATATAAGTATCGGTTTCCAACACTTAGTCAAAATTTGAAAGCAAAACATTGTAAGAGTGAGAGAGAGGGATGACAAGAGGAAGAAGATATGGAAACAAGTGCTTTCAACCATTTTCAAAGCTTCCAAACAAGATTTTGAGGTGATTTAAGCTAGAAGATCAAAGTTTAAGCAAGATTATGGTTAGTTTTCATGATTTTTCTCAAATATGATGTTAGTTAAGATTATGTGATGTGTTGATGATTGGATTGGTTTTGATGAGACTTTGATGGGAGTTTTCATCTAAATCAAGGTGAAATCCATAATAAACTAACAAGGAAGCTTAATTTAAGATAAATCCTCCAAGATGAAAGAGTTAGGGTTTATATAGGTGAAACCCTAAATCTTGATCTAGACATGTTTAAAGTGATTTGAATTGTAGTTAAGGTGTTTGATGAAATGTTTGAGAGAATTATCAAAAGAATAGCTTGAGAAGTGAAAGAAGCAATGTGTTATTGTGTGTGTGTAGTTCACGGCAACATTAGAAGGTGTATGTCACCATTGGGCTTTGATGCAAATGAGCTTGAATTCATGCATGTTAGAAGTTAGAAATTCACATGGAAGTGTTAGAATTGAAATAGAAGTGGGATGATACAACAGTGTGGTTTAGGCTAGATGAAGTCGCTTCTTCTTTGCATTTTCATATGATGTATGATCATAATTGAGCAATTCTCTATATTATAGCTCTTATACTTTTTGTAGTTTCCAAACCATAAATCGATACACATGATGAATAATTAATCACATATTTCTATTATCTTCTGTCCATACTTTTTGGAATTAATAAATCATTCAAAATTGTATCCTATGACATCAAGGCTATATCTCTTGCATGCAAATCTAATTCAGTTATCTCCAAATTCAAGTCCATTAATCCATACTCAATTACAAATCTAGTGTAAAGCCCAGAATTTTCTCCTTTTATGAGGAATAAAATTTTTCGATGAATAGTATTTTCGATGAATAGTATTTTCGTGTAAATAGTATTTTTGAATAAATAGTATTTTCGAGTGAATAGTGATTTTTGGGAAACAGACCCCGAAAATCGTTAAAAGCAATTTTTTTTATGAATAATAATTTCGTGTGAATAGTATTTTCTAACGAAAAGTGTCCGTACGAATAGTAATTTTTGGAAAGTGGATCTCGCAAGTTAAAAGTTCTGGAATTAGTATTAATGGTGAATGAAACTGAAACAGATCAAAGATAAGTCCATTTGAAGAGATTGTAAGTGATCCGAAGTTTATTAGACGAAAATATCCCTTCCAATCTCAGTATCATACTTATAGTCTATTTAGTATTTATGGAGTAATAAAATAATTTAAAAGTACTCATTCCAATATGATTCGCGAACAGTCCGGAAGTAATTAATAAAATTTTTGAAAAGTTTGTAAATGTAAATTGAGTTTCGATAGAATTCCCGAATAGTTCGGATATATAAACAAACTTTAGTAAAATTTTCAGGTATATAAATTGAATTCTCATATAATTTTCGGATGAACCGGAAATGATTTCGAATACAGAAATAGAAAATCGTAAAGTGTGAATGAATGTCTGAGACGCGTGACGTGAAATGGGAAGATGAAGCAATGCATATGAGACAAGTGGCAAGGTGACAAGTATGTAATTGAGAGGTCTTATATCTAATTAGAGTGTTACATGATTAATTTAATAATTGGATGACCATGAAATATTTTTGGAATTTATTTAGGCATGAATGTGAATTAAATACATTAAAGGGTAAAGTAGACATTTCACTAAGAAATTGTCACCAAGAAACATAAATCCATGTCATGCAAAATGAGCCAATAAAAGAATAACACAATGAGGCCCAAAATGGTGATCCATGTCATGTAAAATTAGTCAATGAGAGAATGTCACCTAAAAATGAAAAATGTGTGACTAAATATTCATTGGTGTATATTGATTTATTATTCAAAAGCTACAGAAAGTATAAGAGTTATAGAGAATGATTTATTAAACGTTATATATTATTGGAAGTAATAAAAAGGAAAATAATTAGAAGTGTATAAATATTTATTATTCAGAATAGTTGTAGGTGTGATTGTTTAGAATTATACGAGTATAATTGTTGTTGAGGATTCTCATTGAAGAATTTTGTTTAATGTTAGTCTATTTAGATGTTAATTGTTATAGTTTTGGATATTAAATATGAAGAAATTTATGAAATATTCTATCAGGATACAATTATGATTATTGAAGAGTTTTGGTTAATGGTGGTCTGTATACGTGTGAATGGTTGTAATATGAATATACAATCATATGTATGTGGAAAAAAAAAAAAATTGGAGATTTATGTAGAGTAGAATTATTATGGTCATTGATGATTAAATGAATGCAATAACTTTATAATAAGATATTTTGAGCTGAGATGATTCATAAATCTCGATGATGAATTGTAAAGTCCAATCTAACTGGACTCAAGAGATTAATTGAAATTCAATTTATTATTATTAATTTGGTTCGATTCCAGTTTTAGAAGTACAGAAGTTTATGGATAAATATCCAATTTGAAGAGATTTTTAAAAAGAATTAAGAAAGTTGGATTAAAAGGAAAAAATTCATAAGGGTAGAAGATGAAAATTTACATATGTTGCAAAAAAATAAAAAATGGTAGCGCGAAATTTTTTAATAATAATAATAATAATAATATATGTTAGTGATGTGACCTATTGGAATAAAATATATATATAAAGATTAGTGGATAATGATGGAGAAAATAATAATAATAAAATAATATTAAAAAAAAAAAGAGAGAAAGATAAGGTGAAATGAAGATGTGTGTGTACCAAGTCATAAGAAAGAAAAGTAATAATGAAAATAAATATAAAAGAAAGATGAGGCAGTGATGAAAAGATAAGGACGTGGTATGCATGTATATATAGTGTTCTCATAAGCAAACAAACACAGAGGCCATTTAGCCAACATAAGAAAAAAAAAAAAAGGAGGAAAATGGCGTGAAAAGAGAATGAGAAATGGAAGAAGAAAAAGAAAAGAAAAATATTTGGTGTCCAATTTATCCAGATGAATAAGTTTATTTTAATAGGATTTGGATTTTCAGAAAATTAATTTATTAATTAAGTTTTATATGATTTTAGAGTGGATCTAGGACGATGGGAAAACTAGAGGGGAAAAAATTTTAAGTTATGCAATGATTAAAATATTATTATGTTTTTATGTTCGAAATCATGTTTTAAGATTTTTCATAAATTTGTTAAAGTTTATGATTTTGATTATGAAAAAGTTATAAAATAAAATAATTTATTTTAAAGTGTTTTTGTGAGGTATTTTGAAAAGAAAGAGTTTTAATAGAAAAATTTTACCACTCACTGAGCTACTTTAGCTCATCACTCTTTATTTTATGTTTTATGAAAACTTCCCTAAGGATAAATACAAATATTGGTGCATTCGGAACAGGGACTCCGACACAGGAGTAGACAGGCTGAGTTAGGCATGCTTTACATTTTATGTATATTCATTATAGATATTTTAAAGAAATTGAATGCTTGTAAATTATATAAATATTCAATTGTATATAATTTGGAAAATATATAACTACTTATATATGTGCATAATATGTGGTTAAATTTCAAAAGCATGTTTATGGTTGCTTATGGTTTTGAAATGAGAAGGGTTTGAGACCCAGGAGTTGAGAAATTAATGATTTTAGAAGTGTATAAAAGTTTTCGATGATTTGTTTCAAGGTAGCATAATTGGAAAAACAGTCGTTATGGTACCCAAATTTTTAATTAAATCTATTTTATAGTTGTATGATAAAAAGAAAAAAATTTTGTCAGTTTCCGCTATTTATGAAAATAATAACATGTTATAGTACAGTAAAACAACTTAACTTCACGAAAACCTTTCAGCTGAATTAGATATCCACTGAAGGGCTACCGTGGGGTGTTGGTGGGCTGCCAATAGTACGGAAATAGAGATATAGGAACGAGGCTCGCAGGTTAGTTTCAAAGCCAGGTTTTGAAATAGAATTATATGTTTTCATATTTTATTATATAAACAGAGCAACCTAAACATTTTTATTATTGTCATGCATATGGTTTTGAAAATTTTTTAAGTGTTTTCATAAATCTGTTTTATCGAAATCATAGCACGATGCACAAACGAGGTCATAAGGGTCCCAGAAGAGCCTCTGGAGAAGCTTCAACACCTGATGCACCTTTAGGTTAGGAGGCCAAGTACATGACGGGGTCGGTAAATGCCCCTATGAATCAACTTCATCCCGGACCATCACAACCGGTAGAATCAGCCGGTGAAGATTTTACTACCGAATAAGTAGCTCAGTTATTGACGGCGGTCATGCGTCAGCCATGTGAGACTTCAGAAGCCTCGAGGCAGAATGTACTATAAATTGGATGGGAGATCGGTAAACAAGCGCAGAAGATCTAATTGGCCTCAGGAAGGACCTAGTAAGGTGGCTAAGAAGAAAAACAAGTTTGAATGGTTTGATGACAAGAGGATAAGACGAGAAATATCATCCAATCAAGGGTTAGCTGGATCCCCTGTAGCACCCAAAAGCTTCCATAATGCAAGGAGTTCAGTACCGAAGTGTAGTAAATACAGAAGGAGACATACGAGCACATGTCGAACTAGTAGTATTGCTTCTTATTGCTATGGGTAGGAGGGCCATTATGTGAGTGACTACCCACAGTTAGTTAACCTTATGAGATTAGAGGCCGAACTCTCAGCACCCATACAGACCGGACTCTCAGCACCTATACAGACCAGACTCTCAGCACCCATACAAGCCGGTCTTGGCCATAGACAAGAAGGTAAAGGCTCCCAAACTAAAGGGTAGAGCGCCA
Organism: Dimocarpus longan; assembly: GCA_022984855.1. Lineage (NCBI taxonomy): Eukaryota > Viridiplantae > Streptophyta > Magnoliopsida > Sapindales > Sapindaceae > Dimocarpus > Dimocarpus longan. Next base: position 9,420,596 of record CM041021.1, read on the forward strand.
TAGTTTCAGTTGAAGGTTCAAGGAGCAAAAGAGTACCTCCTACAGGTCAGCCAGATGGACCGTGCACGCAGGCGCGAGTAATTGTCGTTACTTAGCTAAAAGCTTATGTTACTCCGAAAGTAGTTTTTAGTATGATTACTGTCCTTGATCATGATGCATATATGTTAATAGATCCCGAAGCCACATATTCTTTCGTGTCTGTATAATTTTCTATTAAGGCAAATGCTGAGTTACAGTTGTTAGATTGTAGTCTAGTAGTTTTCATCCCTGTCGGAGACTCATTTTAGCTGAAAAGTGATATTGGGTAGTAAGATAGAGCTAGAAGGCAAGGAGTTCCCGACGAATCTGATTATGTTAGATATTTGGGATTTTGATGAAATCCTAGTGATGGATTGACTATCTGATCGTTAAGCTACAGTTAATTGTTATAAGAAAAATGTCAGTTTAGTTAGATCAGGGGAACCATAGGTGGAATTCCGTGGGATACGGAAAGTACTTGCCACCAATATTATGACAGCCATGACAATTAGTAAGATATTCCGTAAAGTTTGTCAAGGATATCTATCTTACATGATTGAAGAGAAGGAAGACGAGTAAATTAATGTCCCCATAAGCTAGATCTCTAGACGGTAATGAGGGTGTTTTTGCAATTATAAGGTGTCCTGAAGACTTTTAAATGAATGATTTAATGATACGAACAAGGGAGCTATACAAAGTGATCCATTACATGTTCCGATTGGGCCAATAACAAGGCAAGAGCTAAGAGATTCAAGGAAGCACTAAATGGCCTGATTCAAGACACTTGGGCTGATTCTGACTTAATAAAGTCCAAGATGAGCCCATATGAAGACCAATGCCTAATTAACATCATCAAGGCAATTGATTATGCTGAATAGGAGTTGACTTAGGTGTGTGGCAGAGAGCTTGGGCGTATGGCACAAGCTAGGGTGTGTGGAGAAGATTCAATTTCAGTTGTTTCCTTTTTAGATTTTCAATGAATAATGAATTGATTTGTTTCCCAAATTAAGAGGCTGATTTGCTTTAATTTCAACCTTCTAAATAGGGATCAAGACAATTAGTTGCTTATTTTAGTTTTAATTAGTTTCCTATTTTGTAAGGCATTTAATGGCCGAATATTTTATTTCTTTCTTGGAAAAGGCGTGTAGCCTCTCTTTTCTTTTAGGGTTTTAGTTTATAAAGAAAAAAAGGATGTAATATGAGGGATCGAAAAATTGAATGAAAAATTGAGAGCTTAATTTCTCTTTTGTTCTTTGAGAACTAATTGGAACTTATCAGATTTCTCTGTGGCGTTCCTCCCAGACTTATCAATCGAGTATTCCATCCTTGATTGTGGCGTCATCCTTATACCAAGGTTCACATCTCGTTACAGGTGTTGGGTCACGGTTTCCATTCAAACCAGAGATTAGAACAGTCTTAGGCATCAATTGTGATACAAATGACGAGGTTCGCATCATTTAAGTGAATGATTTTTATATGTTCAATATGAATGAGATATTTAGGTACTCAAATATATATTTCTTATCGACTGTCATAATTTGAGGATAGTCGGTTGAATATGTTATATTGGTAGAACTTAATTTATTGGTTCTTATGCAGAGACAAATATATTGTGATGACTTAATGGTTATATGATTCGACTGTATGAAGTATAATGTTTACTTGATGATATTAATTGGTAATGAATATATTGACATGATTGGAGTATATATTAGTGATAAGTATATCAATTATGTAACTACTGAATATGCCATGAAATGTGGTTGTTTATGACATTGAATTGTTTGAGAATTACGAGTTGATATGATTATTTGGTAGTGAGTTTCGATGGGTTTAGATGACATGATCTTATGTTTTGATTAATTAGAATAAATATGGTGTTGTTTTATTTGATTACTATTTAGCACAAATTATAGAGTTTGGAAATGGTGATATTATGAATCATAAAAGTTTATGGAATCAATTGGAAGGATAATAGATAAGGTAAATCCTATGTAATTCAAATCCTTGATGTTTAGATCAATTTCTAACCAATAAATTTGTTATATATGGACAAAATTTTTCTATAGTTGAATATAGATGGAGTTAACGGTTTAAGTTTCCTTTATAAAGATTTTAAGAGTTAGATTTAATTGTTGTATAATATTATGCTTTTAAGATTTGATTTCGAATCAAACTGTGATTATAAGGAATTTTATGGATTCATACGAAATTGAGATCTAGTTATAATGCTGATAGATTTTAAACCAGTATTAATGGGTAAAAGTAGTTTTTGGTGGAAATCTATTGCTATTGGTGATAAATATGATATAGATAATTATTTGTATTGGTGTTAGTACATTTATGGTCATTAGTGAATATTTGTTGCTCGAGATTCCTTATGGGATTATTTGATTATTATTTAATAATTATTTGGGTGAAAAGAGTAGTAAAATTCTAAGGAAATGTTGATAAAGGATCTCTATGTTCATTATGGAGAAATGAGATATTAAGAGAAGTGATGTTGTGAATTATTACTAGTCTCCTATAACAAGTTAAGATTAAAGTATCTTTCAATAAGGATTGTTTTTTGTATAATTGAATTTGGAAAAGTTGCTTGGAGATAGTTATGATTAAAATATTAGATGATAATATGGATTACAGATGAGGTCTTTGAATATTTATGACTTGGAGTTTTAGATAATTGAAATTCTAGATTGTAGAATATGGTTCATAGTGATTTTTGAGATATGTGGAAAATTGTATATTTATTTTGTGGTATTACTAAAGGTGTAGAGTATGTTTGTTGAATATCAGAGCTGCGCCACAGAAGTATGGTATTTAATACTCTATTTGAGTATGGAGTAGTAAACTTGAATTTTGCGATAATTGAATGAGATTTATATGCAAGAGACATTAGCATTGACATCATAGGCTAAGATTTTGAGTGATTTATGAGAATGATTAATATTGATGATATATGCTATGATTTTGAATTATGTCGGAGAATGAAATAAAAAACATCCAATAATCGACTATTGAAATAAAATGCGTATCAAATAAAGACAATACATAAATTTTCGAGGATGAAATTTTTATAAGGAGAGGTAAATTGTAAAACCCAGAATTTTTTTTTTTTTATGAGGAATAAAATTTTTCGATGAATAGTATTTTTAATAAATATTATTTGTGTGAATAGTATTTTTGAATGAATAGTCTTTTGGAGTGAATAGTATTTTTGGGAAACGGACCCCGAAAATCGTTAAAAGTGATTTTTTTAATAAATAATAATTTCGTATGAATAGTATTTTCGAATGAAAACTGTCCGTATGAATAGTAATTTTTGGAAAGTGGACCTCGTAAATCAAAAGTTTCGAAATTAGTATTAATGGTGAATGAAACTGAAATGAAGCAAAGATAAGTCTATTTGAAGAGATTGTAAGGATCCGAAGTTTATTGGACGAAAATATCCCTTCCAATCTTAGTATCATACATATACTATATTTAGTATTTATGGAGTAATAAAATAATTTAAAAGTGCTCATTCCAGTATGATTTAAGAACAATCCGAAAGTAATTAATAAAGTTTTCGAAAAGTTTGGAAATGTAAATTGAGTTCCGATAAAATTTTTGGATAGTTTGGACAGGTAAATTGAGTTCCGATAGAATTCCCGGATAGTTCAAATATGTAATCTAACTTTAGTAAAATTTTCAGGTATGTAAATTGAATTTTAGTATAATTTCCGGATAAATCGGAAATGATTTTGAATACAGAAATAGGAAATCATACAATATGAATGAATGCATGAGACACAAGACGTGAAATGAGAGGATGAAGCAATGCATGTGAGACAAGTGGTAAGGTGATAAGCATGCAAGTTGACAAGTGGTAAAGTGATAAGTATGCAATTGAGAGGTCTTATATCTAATTAGAGTGTTACATGATCAATTTAATAATTAGATGACCATGGAATATTTTTGAAATTTATTTAGATATAAATATGAATTAAATACATTAAAGGGCAAAGTAGACATTTTACTAAGAAGTTGTCACCAAGAAACACAAGTCCATATCATGCAAAATGAACTAATAAAAGAGTGACACAATGAGGCTCAAAATGGTGATCCATGTCATGTAAAATTAGCCAATGAGAGAGTGCTACCCAAAAATGAAAAATATGTGATTAATTATTCATTGGTATATATTGATTTATTATTCGGGAGTCAAATATGAAGAAATTTATGAAATATTCTATCATGATACAATTGCAATTATAGAAGAGTTTTGGTTAATGGTGGTCTGTATAGGAATGAATGGTTGTAATATGAATATACTGTAACACCCTCCACATGATTCCCATTAAAATAAAAATCGAGTCGAATGATATTACATTAATCGATGTAATCATTTTTGTTATACATAAATGTACTATTATTTAAAAAAATTCTGACAAAATTTCCCTTATTTTTCTGAAAACCAAAAAATTTAAAAACCTACAGGGAAACGGCAACACTTCTAAAATTTTTGTTTCTCAACATCCGTTCGGACCTCCCGTCCATTTCCAAATCACTTCACCACACAAACAATTATAATAATCATTTTATTTATCACAAATCTGAATTCACGAAAACTAACCCAAACTCAAATCCTAATTGACACTTCATTTACATTAATTTACAAAAAATTACAAAATTTATACAAATTATTCTTTACAAATTACACTTTAGTGAAATACACATTTTTATGAACATGCACATGAAGATATACATGTGTGGTACCAAATAATCATTACTTGAAATGAGGATGGATGTAACTCGTGAGGAATGCTGCAGATTTGTCGTCTTCGTCTTTTTCTATAAAGCCCAATTCAACTACTTGCGTGTTGTAAATTCAACGCGCTAAATATTTCTACTTAGTGGGTGTACACTTAATTTAAAAATTACAAAACTTTATTACACAACAACATAAAATCACACTTTCGACATTTTTCAGATTTCATAATATAACATAAAAAAAATGAATAACAAGTGAAACTTACAAATCAATTTTAACAACCATTCTTAAGCTTTATATCAAAAAATTCACTAATTTAATCAATTTACTAACAATTACACATATAAAATACATAAAATTATTTCTCTCCAATTACAACCACACGATTTTTCACCGAATATTATTAATTTCTCAAACTACAAGTCGTAGATTAAGATTTCACAAATTTTCAAACTTTTACAAACAAATTATAGAGAACTCAAATCATAAATTAATACACACATAAGACACAACAATTGTCATTTTCAACCATATCAACATGATTTTCTTTATATTTTTAGGTGCCCTTCGTAAAAACTGACACGATACCATGGATCGGATAATGGGTTTCTCCTAGCATCGGTCATTCGATGGTTACCCGCTAGAATAAACGGTGACCCCGGCATCGGCCACTCGATGACTACTCACCGGGTCGCATATCACTATCGGTTTCGTCTTTAGAACTGGACACCTAGTGCCTCTCATAATCCATCTGTCGAAAATTGTATGTCAGTGTAACGGCGTAATACTGCAAATGTACCTTATTGGCATGCCAATTTCCAATCCCCACTTATCAATGTTCAAGTTTACTCGAATTAAATTTCAGATTTACTTGAACCATTCTCAATTTTTATTAATTACCAAAAATTTAATATTTTTAACAATTTTTACTTCTAACTAAAAGTTTAGTTCGGGAAACGATAAATACAACTTTAGTCATAGTTTTTCCCATATATTCGAGTTATTAATATACACATCACAAAACTCTATTTTACATTCAATTAACTCATCTAATTTTTTTAAAACATTCGTACCTTTCTTCCGATATACGTTCAGTCAAGACATTAAACTTGTCATTTTTTTCTTCAGATTCTTTTCCAGTTTTCGTTTGAAAATCATTAAAATCACATTCAAACAAACTTTTATTACAATTTATCAAAATAATTTCACAATACACCCAATTTCTATTTTTGGCCAAGCATGCATATTTTCTAAACTTTTCAATATTTTATTACATAATTTCACAAAATCATTCATACTGTGATTTTCACAAAAACATGAAATCATATTAATTAAAAATAACAATATCACACAATTTACTAATTAAACATTTACTAGTAAAAGTAAAAAATTAAAAGTGAGTGTACACCAACCTTTTGGGCTTGCTAATGGTTTTTCTCATACCACCAATTTGAAGCTTATAACTTTTTCTTACTTTTCTCTTAAGCACCTTTCTCCAAACCCACACATAATTCTTTTGCCTATTTCTGGATGTAAAATGAGTTCCCCTTTGATTTTCTCATCATCCTATATCCACCAAAAAATCATATAAAACTGAATTTAAAATTTATATAAAAAAAAACTATTTTTTTTAAATCCAAATCATATTAAAATAAATTTATTTATATGGATAATCGGACACCCAAAATATTTTTCTTTTCTTTTCTTTTTCCTTATCTCCTTCCCTGTTTTTTTCTTTTTTCTTTTTTCTTTCTCTACTGCTGCCCGGTTCTACTCTTGTTTTCTTCCTCTCTAATCTCAAACCACACCTACATATATATATATATATATATATATATATATATACAGAAAAACCCACCACCTCTTTATTTTTTTTTATTTTATCTTATATTTTCTTTCATCACTCGGCACATCTCTATATGAATATATGATTGCACCGCCACATGTCAACCTCTTCATTTTCATTTCATTTTTCATTCATTTTTTTATTATTTCCTTCTCATCAACATCCACTAACACATAAACATATATATTTTTTTCTATTCCAATGGATCCCACCTATAATATCATTATTATTATTATTATTTTATTTCATAAAAAGCTAATGCACCGATTGACTTGATTTTTTTTTTCCACGTATATAAATTTTCATTTGCATCCTATGATAATTTTTCATTTTAACCCAATTGTCATAATTTCTTTTAAAAATATCCTCAAATCGAATATTTATCCACAAATTTTTATACCTCTAAGATTTGAATTAAATCAAATTAATAATAATAAATTAAATTTCAATTAATCTCTTGGGTCAATTAGATTGATCCTTACAATTCATCCCCTCTTATGAAATTGCATCCTTGAAATTTAATAATCATCTCAACTTAAAATATCTTACTCTAAAGTCATGACTTTTATTTAATCATTAATTACCACAATAATTCTATTCTAAATAAATCTCCAATTTTTCCATATACATAAAGTCAGATGTTCTACATTATAATAATTCACACTTATATAAATCATCATTAATCCAAACTCTCCAATAATCACAATCGTACCCTTATAGAATATTTCATAAATTTTGTTATATATCATATCCAAAAAACTCATAACACTTAACACCTAAATACAATGTCAGTAAACAAAATTCTTCGATTAAAATCCTCAACAACAATCATACTCGTATCATTCTAAACAATCACGTCTGCAACTATTATGATTAATAAATATTTATACTATTCTAAATAATAATTGTTTTCTTTTTTACCACATCCAATAATATACAAAACTTAATAAATCATTCTCTATAACTCTTATACTTCATATAGGTTCCGAATAATATATCAGTATATATCAATGAATAATTAATCACACATTTTTCACTTTAAAGTGACACTCTCTTATTGGCAAATTTTACTTGACATGGATCACCATTTTGGACTTCCCTGTGTTATTCATTTATTGGTTCATTTTGCATGGCATGGATTTGTGTTTCTTGGTGATAATTTCTTAGTGAAATATCTACTTTGTCCATTAATGTATTTAATTCACTTTCATACCTAAATAAATTCTAAAAATATTTCATGGTCATCCAATCATTAAATTGATCATGTAACGTCTGAATCCGGCTTTTCCAAAACTTTTTTTTGGAAATCCTTTTAAAATTTTTCGGCGCCTATATTCAGACTTTCTACATACTCCTAATAACTTTAGTGACTCTTAAAAGTCGTTCTATGCCCCTTTTTGGCTCTCCGAATTTCACTAAATCATCTCTGACAAGTTTTGAATTGATTCTATTTCCATCTGAATCTCCTTCGAGAGTATCATTTGAGTTTCTAAAATACTTCTTGAGCATTTTCATACTCATTTTGATATTTCTCGAAATTTTTGAATATCTCGGAATTCCTTTCAAATTTTCGGTCGGATCCGAAAAATATTCCATTTTACCTCAAACTGACTCGTTCTTAATCCGTTTCAGTTTTTAGTAACTCTAATTCCTATTCCGAGACTTTAAATATTCAGAGTTCATTTTTCAAAAATCACTATTCAGATGACCTTTTTCGTCCGAAAATACTATTCATAAAAAATTTCACCTTCAATGATTTTTATCCGTTTCTTAAAAATCACTATTCACTCATCACTATTCATCCAAAAATCACTATTCATTCCGCATTACTATTTATCCAGATATATATTTTTTGTTTTTCTTAAATAGAGAAAATTCGAGGCATTACATTTACGTTCTTATGTATGTGGAAAAAAAATGGAGATTTATGTATAATAGAATTTTTATAGTCATTGATGATTAAATGAAAGCAATGACTTTAGAGTAAGATATTTTGAGTTGAGATGATTCCTAAATCTCAAGGATAGATTGTAAGCTTCCAATCTAATTGGACCTAAGTGATTCATTGAAATTCAATTTATTATTATTAATTTGGTTCGATTCCAGTTTTAGAAGTACATAAGTTTATAGATAAATATTCCATTAAAGGATATTTTTAAAAGGAATTAAGACAGTTGGATTAAAAGGAAAAAGATCATTAGGGTAGAAGATGAAAATTTACAAATGTTGCAAAAAAGTAAAAAACGGTGGCATGAATTATTTTAATAATAATTATAATAATAATATAAGTTAGTGATGGGATTTATTGGAATAAAAAATATGTAAAGGTTATTGGATAGTGATGGAGAAAATAATAATAATAATAAAATAATATTTTAAAAAAAAAAAAGATAAGGTGAAATGAAAGTGTGTGCCGAGTGATAAGAAAGAAAAGTAATAATAAAAATAAATATAAATAAAACAAGAGGCGATGGTAAAGAGATAAGGACGTGGCATGTGTGTGTATATATAGTGTTCTCATAAACAAACAAACACAGAGGTCATTCGGCCAACATAAGAAAGAAAAAAAAAATGGCATGAAAGGGGAAGGAGAAAGGGAAAAGGAAAAAGAAAAGAAAAATATTTGATGTCTAGTTTATCCAGATAAGTAAGTTTATTTTAATAGGATTTGAATTTTTAGAAAATTTATTTATTTTTCTATAAGTTACAAATTGAGTTTTATGTGATTTTAGAGTGGATCCAAGATGATGAAAAAACCAAAAAGGAACTCATTTTAGAGCCAGAAATAAGCATAGGAGTTATGTGAGTATAAATTATTTTACGAAATGATAAAGACATTTAATACGTTTAATGTGAGTGAAAATATATTTTATAAATTGTTAAATGCATATTTTGCTATTTTAGAGCATTTATGTTGTTGATAATATATTTTGAACTTGAAAGTGATTTTCCTTTGAATATATTAGTTTACGGATATTTTACATATTTGTTTGAATGAGAAATGCTTTATGCATGAAAGATTTGAAACGATAATGCTTATGTTTTGATGAATTTTTATGTGATATGTTTAATATTTCAAGTTTATGGAATGAAGAAATTCAATTCTGAATTATGTGGAAAAGAAAATATTTTCAAATGTCAATAGCTTACCCCATGTTATATGTTATATGTTATGGATTATGATTTAGACCCAGCCGGTACATCTCACTGTGTATTATGGCAAGTGTTAAGAGGGCGTATCACTAACATCAGGGGACGTGAGTCAGTTGGTCAAGTCGTGTCGCCCTCTACATATGTAGGGTATTATCCTACTCGCGTATGCGATGTAGAAAATGCCCTTGCGTGTTGTGAGATGTCTTATGTATATTATAATGATGAGCGTCGCTAATCAAATCACCAAGTGACCACGTTATGATGACTTTTCTGGGTTCCATTGGTGCGATTTTTATAAGGAAAGGAAAATTTTAAGTTATATAATGATTGAAATATTATTATGTTTTTATGCTCAAAATCATATTTTAAGATTTCCCATAAATTTGTTAAAGTTTATGATTTTAATTATGAAAATATTATGAAATAAAATAATTTTTAAAGTGTTTTTAGGAGGTATTTTGAATAGAAAGAGTTTTAATAATAAAAAAAAAATCTTACTACTCACTAAGCTCATTTAGCTCATCACTTTTTATTTTATATTTTATAAAAACCTCCTTAGGGATAGGTACAGGTATTGGTGCGTTTGGGATAGGAACTCCAACACAAGAGTAGACCGACTAAGTCATGCGTACTATACATTTTATATATATTCGTTATAGATATTTTTAAAGAAATTGAATGCTTGTAAATTATATAAATATTCAATTGTATATAATTTGAAAAATATATAACTACTTCTATATGTGCATAACATGTGGTTAAATTTCAAAATGTTTTCAATTTCAAAAGCATGTTTATGGTTGCTTATGGTTCTAAAATGAGAAGAGTCTAAGGTTCAGGATTTGAGAAATTGAATGATTTTAGAAGTATATAAAAGTTTTCGGTGATTTATTTCAGGGTGGCATAATTGGAAAAACAGTCGTTGTACTGTTCAAATTTTTAATTAAATCTATTTTATAAATATATGATACAAAGAAAAATTTTCCACTAGTTTCTGCTATTTATGAAAATGATTAAAGATTACAGTAAAGTAAAACGGCTTACCTTCATGGGAACCTTTCAGCTGGATCAGATATCCACTGAAGGGCTACCGTGGGGTTATCGACGGGCTGCCAATAGTACGGAAGTAAAGGCATAGGAACAAGGCTTGACATCTAGTATCCATGAAGTTCCTCAAATAGAGTATCAAACATTGCACTTCCATTGCGCAGAACACCTCGAACAGTTATATAATTTTTCATATAATTCAAGAGTTAAAATGAATTGTATTCTATACCCCAAAATTTCAATTATCTAATACTCCAAGTCATAGTTATTCAAAGACATCATCTATAATCCAAGTCATCATCTAATATTGTAATCATAATTATCTCCAAATAACATCTCCTAATTCAGGTATGTCAAACAATCATTTTTGAAAAATACTTTAGTTCCAAATCGTTATAGAAGTCTAGTAATAATTCTTCTCTCTTAATTTTACACTTCACCAATTAAATATAGAAATCTCTCATCAACACTTAGAATTCTAGTATTCTTTTCATCCACATAAATATAATATACTAATCAAATTAATCCATTAATAACCTCGAGCAATGAATATTCACTAGTTATCATCATTATACTAACACTAGCACAAATAAATATATATATCATATTCATCACCAATAACAATAATATTTCACCAGAATTACTTTCAACCACTTGATTGATTTTAAAATCCATTAAATTATAATCAAGTCTTAGTCTTATAGGAATTCATAAATTCCTTCTAGTCATAATTAGATTCCAAAATCAAAACTTAAAGCAAATTAAAATTTAACCCACAAAATCTTTATAAGGGAGACTTAGACCATTAAATTCCTTCTAAATTCAACTATAGAAAATTATGCCTACATATAACATCTCAATCTCATCTCATCAACTTTATCAATGAGAAAATAAATCAAACACTAAACACTCAAATTACATGAGATATTTCTCTACCTTACTTATCTATTATCCTCTCAATTGGTTCTATAACTTTTATGATCCACAATATCAACATTTTCAAGCTTCACCACTTGTGCTAAATAGAAATCAATTAAAATGGCACCATATTTATTTTACTTTATCAAACATGAGATCAAATCACCTAAACACATCAAAACTCCATACCAATATTCATGTCAACTTTTAATTCGCAAACACTTCAAATATTATGAATATCCACAACTTCCAAGTATATTCAGTAATTATACAATCAACATATTATCACAAACATATATATTCCGAGAATTGTTATCCAATTATTCGGAATGCTAAACAATCTGATGAGTCACTTATTACTACCATACAACATACTACTTTCCCGCATCAAAATTCAATTCAATTTAATCTATCAACATAAGCTAATTAACCTGCATACTGTTTTCTCAGCAATATTTATAGCTATCATGGTTGACATGATACGAGATGAAAGTACTCTGCGCTCCCCCTATGGATTGAACCTAACTTCTTTCAAAAGCAATCTATAACAACACGATGCATAGCAAATCAATCCATTCCTAGTATGATATCAATTTCATGAACGCCAAATAATTCAAGCTAACTAGAAAGGCTCTCCTCTCAATCATTCCAATTACTATATCACTATTTCTATAAACGTTTTCTGTTATTAATGTGCTTTCAGTGGAAGTAGTTATTATCATACTTCACTCTAAAGCTCTAACTCTACCTTATCTTGCCTAACAAAATCCTTAAAAACAAAAGAGTGCATAACTCCAAGGTCTATTAAAGTATAAGCATCAATATCATAAATTGTCACCATACCTGTTACCATCTTGGGTGTAGCCTCAGCATCCTGTTCTATAACTGCAAACATCTTAGCTTGAGCATGTTGCCTCCCTGTTTGCCATCTAAGTGGAACACCTCTACCAACACCTCTGCTAGACTAAACTGAAATTCATGGTCTTCTCATTTGTGGACCTCTTCTATCCTGATGTTGACCTTCACTGATCTATCCCTGAATCGCTAATCTTGACCTATTACTATCCCCAACGATTTTCTGCAGGCATTCCTTCCTAAAGTGTCCCTCCTGCCCACAGTGATAGCAACTTATGGTGCCCACACGACATTCTCCTCAGTAGACTTTACCGTATTTTTTACATATCTCGGTTCTACGCTAGCTACCACTCTTACCCTGGGATCCCAATGGCGGCCTTATAGAGCCCTAACTCGATGCTGCTTTGTGACTCCGTCGCTTTTTACATAACCATCTAGATTTTCTTTTAGTCCTTAGGACCTTACTAAAATCTCTAGAATACCAATCTGAACCATGACTATACTCCTGTTTCCACCCTCGATCCCTGTCACTTAATACAGTCTTTCCTACCCTCTGGGAATCAGTACATTCCATCATATCCGACTCAAGTTCTACCACAGGTGGCTCAATTAGAGCCTTTAGTTGCGGATCATTAACTGACTCGCTTACTTGCTCCCTAACCTCCGGTGCAACAAGCGAAGCATCAACTGTGACTCTCCACGTGCGGGAACGACCGACACAACGCATGACTAACTACACTCGAAACATACTAAGTGTTATGTAATGCATGATGTTTAGAAAAATGTATTGAAAACATGTAATGCATTCAAAACTTTGCTTTGATACCAAACTTGATAGATCTCTCTTCCTTATAAGACTAGGTAACTTGCCCGGCACCCTACGGTAGCCTTCCAATCAAGATCTACTCCAGCTGGAAAATTCCTGTGAAGCTAAGCATTTTTATTTTACTAAAAAACTTTTTAGTATTTCTTTTGATGCGAAAGTGGGTGGAATTTTTTTTTTCATTTTAAATTAACAATTTTCAAAATAGGATTTTTAAAGAAAATCCGGCAGCACAATGGCTGTTTTTCAAAGATTTTCACCTTGTAAAAACTTATAAAAACCTGTGCACTTTTAAAAATCACTCAATCTCAACTTTCAGGCCTCAGGCCCTGTTTTCACTTTTCACAAACAAACATAATTAGATTTCAATTCAAATTGAAATTTGAAAATCAGTGAACCTAAATAAAATCATTATACAAAATATAATTGTACTTAATTTCCAAAACAATATTTACAAAATGTGCATCGATACTTAAAAGTTATGCATAAACATGATTTCCAAAATAATTAATGCAGTAGCGTCACGTCTTCAGCCCACCTACACGTTTAACGGAGTTTCTTCCGCTTGATTGCTCGTATCTATACCTGGGGAAGGGTTTTTATTAAAAAAAAAAAAAAAAAAAAAAAAAAAAAGAGAGAGAGTGGTGAGTATAAATTCTATGAATTGGTAACTTTTATAAACTATGATATTTGCTTTCAAGATATAACTCCTCTCAAAATAGTTTAGAAAACTACTAGTTTATTTATTTCTATTAAAAACTATAAAACTCGCATAATGGAAGTAAATATTTTTACTTGCAACTTTCATAAAATATAATTTTTCTTATTTTCTAAATCTCACCTCTAGTGACATGCTTTACTTTCTATAATTTGTTTTATAAGGTAACCAAAGGAAGCCCGTCCTCACGTGACTATACGTCTGCACATCACGGAACTTGGACTAAGGAATGCTACTAGTGTAGGTATATGTACAAGAAAACTCTAGGGTCACGTATTTCCTCCCTAACATCATGTCGATAGACACTATTGTATGCGTGCAGAGGGTGACACACTGACTCAAATCCTCCCAAGTTAGTGACTTGCCTATTATACACACACACGGTACTATGACAGAGTATAATTGGGGATTAGAGTAAATCCAAGGCATATAAAATCTTTTAATATGCTTAAACCTTTTATTTTTACTTAGCTTGAAAGCATATTGAAAAATCTCGTAAATATTTTATTCTCTAATTTATAGTTTAAAATTGAAAAACTTTCTTTCTAAAGCAAAAGCCTAAATCTTTCAAAATACTTTCGTACATATTTTCTATGCATATATTTCATTTAAACTTTCTATTTTGTTTGCCTCAACGATAAATACATTTATAAAATAACTTTACAAACCGTACATGCATTATAACAAAACAATAACATACTATGAAACTTGCTTGAATAAACATAATAATTTGGATACCAATATAATATTGCATTTATAAAATTCAATGGATAAAAATATCCATAAAAACTTTAATAAAATTCACACTTATAACTTGTTTTCCAATACAATATAACCACTCCTTTTACGTTTTCTTTCCGCTCGCCGATTCACGTACATTTTAATACAAACAAATTTCCGTTTAACACTTACACATGCGTCAACAATAACTTCTAACTACTCGAGAGTATCGAAATACCTTTTTCCAAGTCAAAAAGACTCCAATCATTCACACACAATTTACATTTGAATTTCCTAACATAAACACATAAAACATGTCAATTCAAGTCTAAATTTCATTTTAATGCATTAAATGCATTTTTGCATCAACTTGGCCTATGTTGGCCGAATATCCATAAATTTTCATACCATCAATCCTATTTGATTTTTCTTATCACAAACACATTCAAACATGTAATATGGTGTAAATTCAATTTATATCCATCAAACATCATATTTTTACAAATATACAAAGTTTGGTCGCGAAGTGACTATTTAACATCCAACGAGTCTCCTTTCAATTTTCATGTCAATTCTATTATTTAACTAACTTGTAAACTCATTCAAATCATTCAAAAATAGTTGCATAACACTTTAATACACCAATAACCAATTCATGGCAACTTGTATACCAAAAATTTGGCTTCTATTTTAACATCAAAACTCAACATTTAAGCACATCCATATGCATGAAAATTTATCCAATTTAACCAAACTTAAATTGAACCTACATATCCTATCATGGCCGAACACATCATACAATCACATAACAATTTTACTTCAAATCTTACACCCAACATCACATGCAATACCACATTCATCATTTTGAGACCTTAAATCTTTAAACTCCAATACAAAGTCACAACCCAAACATAAATATCATACCAGCCCATTCAACATAAAATAATCCATCATTTTCACTTAAGAAAACCATGAAAAATTACACTTACCTCTTCAAAATGATATGCATTGGTTAAGCCTTGCTCCTAGCCTTATTCACACATCTTGTTGTTAGGGAATAGACCTCCCAAAAAAACAAGATTAATAAAGCAATAAAAATAATGCGAAAATAATAAAGAAAATAAATCAAACGGGAAAAAAAAAAAAAAAAACACAAGATTTACGTGGTTCACCCAAATATGACTACGTCCACGGAGCCGCTGCAGATCTTCACTATAAGAAGAAAAAATTACAACAAGTATTTACAAACACTCAAAACATTCAAATCCTCATACCCTAGATCCCAAATACACCCAAGAGAATAACAATTCTCCAACACTCAAGAAGAATCTCACCAAGAGCTACACCACTCTTTTTTCTTCTCCAATTCTAGGATTATTAAAACAATAAGAGGAGAGACCTTTATATAGGTACCTCTAGGCACCCCATCATTAATTAGCATTAATTGATTTCCCAATTAATTACATATCTAAATTGCCTAATGTATCTCCTCAAATCCTTCAACTGCCTAAAGACAAAAATTGAGTTTTCAGATTCTTTTTTTGCCAAAATAAAGACATAATCAATTTCCTAATTTCTCAACTGTCAAAACAATGAAATATTAACTTTCCTTATTTAGTGGGAACTATATCTTGGTGTATTTAATTCCTAGATTTTAGGAATTATTCTCCCAATGCATTAAATTCCACAATTTAGGAAAATCCCAAATGCATTAAATAAGAATCTCCCACTTGAAGACTTAATTCAGTCATGTCTTCACACAATCAATGCAACAGCTCATCTCTCCCTTGCTATTCTTGCAAGCCAACTGAAACTAAGCACAACTTCAGTTTATCGATCGTCACCGTCTTCATCGGCATATCTGCAGGGTTTTCACTTCCATGAATCTTCTAAAGCTTTAAAACTTTGTCTTCCAAAAGAGACCGGATAAAATGATATTTCGTCTGAATATGCTTTATCCTTGCATGGAAAGACAGATTTCTTGCTAAGTGGATTGCATTCTGACTGTCGGAATAAAGAACATTGCTCTCCTATTTCTTTTTTAATTCTTCCAAGAAACCTTGAAGTCAAATCATCTCCTTGTTGGCTTCTGTAATTGCAATATATTCCGCCTCAATAGTGGAGAGAGCTACAACTTTCTGTAGTTGGGAAACCCAACTCACCACGGTTCCTTCCAAAGTAAACACGTACCCTGTAGTGCTCTTTCTATTGTCGACATCTGCGGCTAAGTCAGCATCAACAAAGCCTTCTAGTTTCATATCTCCACTTTTAAAACAAAGTGTCATTCTTGTAGTACTTCGCATATATCTAAGGATCCATTTAACTGCTTCCCAATATATCTTGCCAGGATTGTTCATGTACCTACTCACCACTCCCACTACTCGTGCAATATCTGGTCTGGTACAAACCATGACATACATCAAACTTCCAATGGCTGAGGCATAAGGAACCTTTCTCATGTGATCACGTTCTTCCTCAGTCTTATCTTTGGAAAGTTTGAAATGGGCACCCAATGGAATGCTTACTAGTTTAATATTCTGCATGTTGAACCCGAAGAGAACTTTATTGACATACTCTGCCTGCGACAGCAACAAAGTTCCTGCTGCTCTGTCTCTGGTAATCCTCATTCCAAGAATCTGCTTTGTAGCACCCAGATCTTTCATTGCAAACTACTTTGACAATTCCAACTTTAAGTTATTTGTTTCTTGCATATCAGAACCTGCAATGAGCATATCATCTACATACAACAGTAGAATAATAAAGCTTTTGTCAAACAGCTTAATATAACAACAATGATCTGTTTGACATCTTGTAAAACCGTTGCTACCCATGAAGCTATCGAACTTCTTGTATCACTGTCTTGGAGCCTATTTCAGACCGTGCAGACTCTTCTTCAGCTTACACACCATGCTTTCTTTGCCTACTACCATGAAGCCTTCTGGTTGCTTCATATATATCTCTTCCTCCAAATCACCATAAAGGAATGCAGTCTTTATATCTAACTGCTTAAGATGTAAATTTTCTGCAGCTACAGCACCAACCTAATCATCGTCAGTTTCACTACCGGATAGAAAATCTCAGTGTAGTCGATGCCTTCTTTTTGCTGAAATCCTTTAACCACCAACCTAGCTTTGTAACGCTTGCTTCCATCATGTTCTTCTCTGATCCTGAAAACCCACTTGTTATGTAAAGCTTTCTTCCCTTCTGGTAATTCAGTCAATTCCCATGTTTGATTTGACATCAACGAGTCCATCTCATCTTTCATGGCAGACTCCCACTAGACCGAATCTTCAACCTGAATTGCTTCTTCATAACACTCCGGTTCTCCATTATCAGTCAACAACAAATAATGCAAAAAAGGTGAATAGCGTTTTACTGGTTTGGAAATTCTAGAGAAGCGTCTCACTTCTACTGTAAGAGTGCGTGCTTCTTGTGGAGAGACTTCATTCCCAAGACTCTGTCGGTCCCCTGATTGCACTTCCTTTCCAGAGTATTCCTCAAACTCAACAAACTCCTTTGTTTCAGCTTCAACTTTGGCATCAATAGAATCTGTAGATAATCTGTCTTTGTACATTGCTTTCTCATTGAAAACGACATCCCTGCTTCTGACGATTTTTCGATTTTCAATATCCCAAAATCAATAGCCAAACTCATCAATGTCATAACCAATAAAAACACATTTTTTGACTTTGAATCCAGCTTGCTCCTTTCAGATGAATCGATATGAACATAAGAAATACAACCGAATACTCTCAAATATGAAAAATTTACCTCTTTACCGGTCCATACTTCCTTAGGTAACTTTTCTCCAAGAGGTACCGAAGGCCCACAATTGATAAGATAGGCCGCTTTGCTAACTGCTTTAGCCCAAAACATCTTGGGTAAGCCTGCTTGTATTCTCATACTTCTGGCACGTTCATTCAGAGTTCTATTCATGCGCTCTGCTACACTGTTCTGCTGAGGTGTTTTTGGAACAGTCTTTTCCAGTTTAATACCACTGGCTGCATAAAACTCTTTAAGCTTCTCGTCCTTGTACTCTCCTCCATTGTCGAACCTCAACCACTTTACTTTCAAGCTTGTCTCATTCTCTACCATGGCTTTCCATTTTCTGAACACATCACAAACCTCATATTTCTTCTTCAGAAAATAAGTCCATAACTTTCTTGTAGAGTCATCAATGAAGGTGACGTAGTACAATGAGCCTCCAATAGATGAAATTGGTGATGGACCCCATACATCTGTGTGAACCAGCTCTAACTTCTCTGCCTTAGGTGGATTGCCAATCTTTGAGAAACTAACCCTTTTTTGTTTACCGAAAATGCAGTCCTCGCATAGACCAACATCTACAAACTTCATATCTGACAACTTCCCCTTTGAAACAAGAACCTTCATACCTTTCTCGCTCATATGACCGAGCCTCTGGTGCCAGATTTTTGACTTATCATCTGATTCTGCAACTGCTAAAATATTCTCCATGTTAGACGTAACATAAAGGGTATCGCTCTTCTTTCCACGAGCTATGACCATAGCTCCCTTGGTGATCTTCCATGCATCACCTGCAAAGGTTGTACAATAGCCTTCTTAATCAAGTTGACCTACCGAGATTAAGTTCCTTTTCAGACCATGAATAAATCTCACATCCTTCAACTTCCATACAGTTCGATTAGGCAGCCTCACTTGGATATCACTTTCCCCGTAATTTTCAAGGTCTCATCATCAACCAGATGAACCTTTCCGAATTCACCACTAACAAAATTTTCAATGATTTCCCGATGCGAGGTACAGTGAAATGATGCCCCAGAATCCAAAATCCAGGATTCAATTGAACTGTTGACACTTAAGACTAAAGCGTCTCTATTTTCCTCAGTCACATTAGCAGATTCCTTTACACTATCTTTTTTCTTCTTCAGTGCTTTACAATCCTTTTTCAAGTGACCATTCTTGCCGCAATTCCAACAGTTGTACTCTTTCTTCCCAAATCTAGACTTACTCTGTCTTGATTTTGATCTACTTTGATTTGAGTTTCTTTCAGTGGACCTACCTCTGGATTCGGTGTTTAAGGCAGAACTTGATGTTTCTCATAATTCTCTCATCCGTATCTCTTCGCTCAGAATTAGATCTCGAACATCTCTGAATACCATCTTCTTACTCCCAAAAGAATTACTCACTGTCATCACCATTGCATTCCATCTTTCAAGTAGAGAGGATAGAAGGATTAACGCTCGAACTTGATCATCGAACTTGATTTCCATCGAACTTAGTTGTGTTGTGATTGTACTAAATTCGTTGATGTGAGCTGCCACTGACACACCTTTCGTCATTCATAAATTGAACAACCGCCTCATCAAGTGCACTTTATTTGAAAGCGGATGGCTTCTCATACATGTCAGAGAGAGCTGCCATCAGACCTGCGGTGGTCTTCTCCTTCGCTATATTAAAAGCAACATTGCGAGATAACGTCAATCTAATAATACCAAGTGCTTGCCTGTCAAGTAAAGCCCAATCTTCATCCTTCATATCTTTTGATTTTTCTCCCATAAGCGGCAAGTGCATGCCCTTCTGATATAAATAATCTTCGATCTGCATCTTCCAGAAGCTAAAATCTTCACCATTAAACTTCTCAATTTGTATACTCTTTCCTTCATCTGCTGTCATCGCTTCCACTCAAATCTGGTTCGTCAAGACTTCTGCAAAAGAAAAAAAAAAATCCACCCGAAAAAACACTATCACGAATTACTATTCATATAAATAGTACCCTGGTCGAAAATACTATTCATATGAATAGTACCCCCACCAAAAAAATTGCAAAAGTCACGACCTGAGCTCTTATACCAGTTGTTAGGGAATAGACCTCCCAAAAAACAAGGTTAATAAAGTAATAAAAATAATACGAAAATAATAAAGAAAATAAATCAGATGAAAAAAAAAAAAACAACACAAGATTTACGTGGTTCACCCAAACATGGCTACGTCCACGGAGTCGCTGCAGATCTTCACTATAAGGAGAAAAAATTACAACAAGTATTTACAAACACTCAAAACATTCAAATCCTCACACCCTAGATCCTAAATACACCCAAGAGAATAACAATTCTCCAACACTCAAGAAGAATCTCACCAAGAGCTACACCACTCTTTTTTCTTCTCCAATTCTAGGATTATTGAAACAATGAGAGGAGAGACCTTTATATAGGTACCTCTAGGCACCCCCTCATTAATTAGCATTAATTGATTTCCCAATTAATTACATATCTAAATTGCCTAATGTATCTCCTCAAATCCTTCAACTGCCTAAATAGACAAAAATTGAGTTTCCAGATTCTTCTTTTGCCAAAATAAAGACATAATCAATTTCTTAATTTCTCAACTACCAAAATAGTGAAATATTAACTTTCTTTATTTAGTGGGAACCATATCTTGGTGTTTTTAATTCCTAGATTTTAGGAATTATTCTCTCAATGCATTAAATTCAACAATTTAGAAAAATCCCAAATGCATTAAACAACACTTGCATGTTGTTTAGAACACCTAAAATCACTTTAAATCCACCAAGAGCAACAGTTTTCTTCTATTTTCTTTCCATGGCCGAATGCATCCTCTCAAAAAGCTCTCTAAATCACTCAAAACAGTAGCTATCTTCTTTTGTATTCTCTGCGCCAAAACAACCCTTTTTTACCGTGTCTCTCACTTTGGTTTTCACTCTTGTTTTCTCTTCCTTTTTTTGTTTGTTCTCTCCCTTCTTGTTTTCCTCTCGGTTTTGGTATGTTGACCGAGTACAACTCACCTTCTCATGTTCTTTTCTCGACCAAAATGCACCTTTGATGATCAAACGTCACTTTGCTTCTCTCTTGATTTCATTTGACCGAATGAACCTCTCCTTCCATTCAAATTTTCTTCATTCAATTTCAATATATATATGATCTCTAGTTTCATGATACTTGTCAACAATCCATTAGGTTTGCCTAACACTTGGCACATTATCATCATGCATGGATTACACTTATCAAGCATATATCATTCTTATCTCTTATTTCATGCCACTTGTCATCCATGCATGCATTCTTCCGTACTTTTATGCATTCGTTCACACTTTTCAATTTCGAATTCGAAATCATTTTTTATCCATCCGAAAATCCTATTATAACTCAATTTCACATCCGAAAATTCTATTTGACTTCGATTACACGTTCGGATCCGATCACTTTAAATTATTTTGTTACCTTGCAAATAAAAATCATCTCCGGACCTATCCGAAAATTCTATCGGAGCTCAATTCATATATTCGGACTATCCAAAAATTATATTAATCGTTTTTGTTCTATCCAAAAACTATGATGGAATTCAATTTCACGACCGAAACCTTCTTTGATCTACTCGAAAATTTTATTATTCATCTCTGGACTATCTGAGGATTATTTTATAACCATTTTGTCATTTTTGAATTTTTCGAAAATTTTATTAATTACTTCTGGACTGTCCAGAGATCATTCTGAAAATTAAATTTTCACATCTGGGTACTTTAAATCATTTTATTATTCCTCAATAATCAGAAGGGTATTTTCATCCGATAAGCTTTAAATCACTTATAATCTATTCGGATGAACTCATCTTTGATCCGTTTCCATTTTTTTAACACTAATATCATTTTCGAAACTTTTGATTTTGCAAGGTCCGTTTTTTGAAAATTACTATTCAAGCGGACACTTTTCGTCCAAAAATACTATTAACTCGAAAATACTATTCATCAAAATAATCATTTTTAACGATTTTCGAGGTTCGTTTCCCAAAAATCACTATTCATTCGAAAATACTATTTATCTGAAATACTATTCATCTGGAATTCACTATTCTAGAAATTTTAATTTTTACAACTAAACTTTATTAAGTTTCAATTGGATGCAAATTGGGCTGTTTTTTATTTATTTGAATTAATTTAGGTCTAATTTGTATTATGAGTTAGGTTAATTTAGTTTAATCTATTTAATTTTATGTTAGGCTTGTTGGGCTGACTTATTTAATTTAATATAAGTCTATGAGTGTGTTTAGTTAAATCTAATTATTAGAGGACTAGGATTTCATGTTAGAATTTTACTTCTTTGGTTATTAAAATGCTTGTAACCTTAAGCAAATATAACAATGATGATGCAATCAATTATCTTTAATTAAAAAGAGAGACTTTTCTCATTTGTTCTTCATGAACATATGATCTTATCAAACTATTCTCGTCTATGTCTTAAGAATTGCATCAATATTCTTCTTGTATAATTTTGGTTCCTGATTGAGTTCTAATTATTTGATCAAAGTTCTTTATAATTTTTGCTCTTAACTAACATATAATTAATGAGTCAAAATTTCTTTTTTATAAAACTGTTTTAATCTTTCTTGAGGTTGTATTTTAATTTGATTGTGGGTATCGTATCTTTATATACGGGATTCGTATCAATTGGTATCAGAGCTTTATGTATTAATTCAAGTTCGAATTATTATTTAATTTTCTGTTTTTATTTAATTCTAGTTTGCAGCATATCATAGGATTTACTTTCCTTTAATTTTTTTTGGTTATGCAATGGTCGCACCCACCGATCATCAATTTTCTTTTTCTAATTTGTTGGGTCATCAAGTTTGTTGTACTCCTCTTGCAGTTGCATAACAATCTTTAATCGCTTGTTGTTTTATTGCCCACCATCTTGATTTATCAATCCCAAGCAACTATTATCAATTTATCTTTCTTTAATATTCAGTTGTTTAATTGCTGCACCAATCAACATCAAACTACTTTACTTTAATTATTTTTCTTTGGTCTGCCACACCATCCGACATCTATAGTAATTTTTTTTTTTTTTGTAATTGTCTATTCCTTGAATTGCTGCACATCGCAATCAATCTATTCTTGTGGTCGAATTTGTTCATAAGTTGGCCGAATTCTTGTTTCGTACACCAAACAACAATCTTGAATAATTATTTTATCATCTTTGTCGAATTATTGAATTATTGCTTATTTAGTTCTTGATTGATTGATCAATTAGGATTATTGAACGCAATTTACATTCAATTTAGTCTTATCTA
The DNA here is from genome assembly GCA_022984855.1 of Dimocarpus longan. Lineage (NCBI taxonomy): Eukaryota > Viridiplantae > Streptophyta > Magnoliopsida > Sapindales > Sapindaceae > Dimocarpus > Dimocarpus longan. Next base: position 9,444,513 of record CM041021.1, read on the forward strand.
TGTACCAGTTTGAAAAGTGTTGTGTGTATTTTTGAGATACCCAAATGGGCTGGTAAAAGCCCAAAGGCTCAGCAGATAAAGGCCCAATTTACCAAACCCCAATTTACCAAACCCCAGCTCGCGGAAGCAATCCAGCAGAATATTGGACGAACAGTCCATGCGCGAGCAAGCCAGCGAACAAATGGACGAGCTCCAGCTCGTCCAGAATGAGCTCCAGCTAGCTCAGAGCAACTCCAGCTCTCAACTCCCAGGATGCTCAGCTCGATCTTCAAGCTCGCAGGTCGCCAATCAACTATAGTCAAAACTACCAGACCGATGACAACTCAAAGCATATCGTACACGCTAATCCCGTCAAAGATTACAACCTAGACTACGAACATCTTACCTAACCCATTTGGGTGAGCCGCCTCAAACACATGCTTTGACAAATGTCAGACATATTTAATATAACTCAGACACATTAAATATAATCATCATTATATTTTAACTTATTAGGCGCTACTGTAGCACTTCTCCCTTTCTATAAATAGAGGTGAAAATCTTTGTAAAAAGGGGGGAGGATGGTCTGCCCTTTCTCTCTCATTTTTTCTCTCTTCTCCTCCACTGTAATAAAAAATATATAGTAATAACAGTAACTGCCTCTCCACCACCGGAGCAGGCACCGTGGACATAGGCCTTCCCTTTGACCGTGGACGTGGCGCTTAATAAATTAAAATATAATGATAATTACATTTAATGCGCTTTTACCAGCCCATTTGGGGTATCCCAAAAATACATACAATATAAGAGGAAGAAGAACTAGAAGCTCTGACACCCAAGCGCAACAGTAAGGTACAAACAGCACTACTGGAAACGAGCTCCCTCCAGCCTCCCGTCAACCAACGCCGACAGTCCTAACGGTTGGGAGGCTCTAGGAATTCCACCAGCGACATAAAGCGTTGTTAAGCTCAATGCAGTAGCTCGCGGATGCAATTAGGATGCTGACCCAAGCTTAAGCACAGAACGCGCCCAGGTCAGAAGCTGTAGCTCCCCAGCAGTAACGAGAACAAGTATCAGCTCGCCTCGCCAACTCGGGTTCAAGAGCTGAAGATCATCGAGCTCGAGAAACAGGATATCAATGACAGGCAGAATCACACCGAGCAGTCAGCTCGCGAAATAGGAAAAATGTCCCAAGTCATAGTTCATCAGATCGCGAGCTCCGCAGAAGGTGCAGGCCTCAAGACCCAAGAGTTGAAAAACTCCTTCAGAGACTCCACCAGTTTGAAGAGCGATCTAAAGCTCAGGGACATGATGATTGGTATGGGGAGAGGACCCCTCTCACTAGAGAAATTGAGGCACGACCTCTCCCAAGAAGGTTAAAGGTCCCTAAAATCCCACCATACAACGGGAACAGTGATCCTTATGATCACTTGGATGCCTTTAATGTCCAAATGAACCTTCAAACGACTGATCCACTGGTCAAGTGTCACGTCTTCCTAATGACCTTGGGTGATATCCTACGAGCTTGGTTCAAGAGCCTACTAGCTGGCAGCATATGCAACTGGGAAGAATTCCAAAGAAAGTTCATCTGCCAGTATAAGACTCTGAAGAAGCAGCTCGTGCCACCATGCCACCTCGCTACAATCTTCCAACAAAGAGATGAATCACTAAAAGACTATCTCGCCATATTCAGATGCGAAGTCAGTAGGGTAGAAAACCCCTCAGACGCAACCATCCTAACAGCGATCTCAGCTAACCTTCACAAGGATGAAAAACTGTATGAGAGCCTTTATAAGTCTCTAGTGAAAAGCCTAAAAGAATTCTACGCGCGGGCTGGCAAGGAAGTCAGATGGGAAGAAGCTTTCAAACCGGCAAGACCTGACCGAGAAAATAAAGCGAGCAGCTCGAATGATGAAAGCAATCAGGTCGCTAAGAAAGTTAGAAAAGAGCCTAGGGTCAAGCAACCTCTCTATCATGATAGCTACAGCACCTTATCAAATACCCAATACAGGATATACGAAGTTAAAAAAGACAGGGAATATTTTGGGATGCCAAACCCTCTGAAGACCCCTGTTCATTGCAGAGATCAGAACAAATTCTACACCTACCATAATGAGGTTGGGCACAACACCTCAAAGTGCAAGGACTTGAGGAATGCGATTAAAAAGCTCATCAAGCAAGGTCGCCTCAAAGACTACATTGTGGCACCATCAAGCTCCCAACTTCAATAAGTTCAACAAATAATTCAACAGCAAGCTCTAGAATGAGAGCCTGAGTTCGTTGTGAGTGCCTCCATCACTATACAGGATGGCTTTCATCTATCGGGTATGTCCCTACATTTGGTAATTGAATAAGTATGTATTACTCCAATTTTACAATGCCAATAAAAAGTTTCTGAATTTTTTGAATTGCTGCGTTATAACGATCAATTGCTATCTGTAGAGGACTAAGTAAAAGCCAACCTCGCTAAAAGAATAATGCTGTAAAAGCTCGGGTTACGACTCTGTGAGCGCAGCTTGAACTATGTCACGAGTGACGACTCCTTGGGCATAGCTCACTAGATTACTATTGTCACGAGTGACGACTCCCAGGACAACTCGTCAGATATTGTGCTGTACAACTCGAGTTACGACCCTTTGAGCATAGCTTAAGAGGAACATTGTTTAAGGGGAACATTGCGCTATAGATGCTCGAGTTTTAACCTTGTGAGCGCAGCTTGCTGTAGATACTCGGGTATGCCCTGTGAGCGCAGCAAATGTTAGGGTTATAGTTTTATAAGCGAAGCCCAGGTTCCATGACTTCCTCAACTCTCACTATATAGCTCAGATTACATCTCTTTTAGCATAGTTCGAGAGGTTTATACTATCCGCCTAGCACAGCTCGAAAAAGAACGTTATGATGTATGGCTCGATCCGTAACATTTTTAGCACATCTCACTGTAGATGCTCATGTATGCCTTGTGAGCGCAGCTCGCTGTACAGCTCGAGTTGCAATACTTTGAGCGCAGCCAAAGCTGCCATCTCTTTAACTCTAGCTATAACGGCCAAGATTACGACCTGTTTGGCCATAGCTCGAGAGGAATGAAGTTGTAGAGCTCAGGTGACAACCTTTTGAGAACAGCTAACGATTATGTCGCTTCAACTCTCGACATGTCAGGTGTTCCTATGCCCCCTGGGCATAGCTCGAGAGTCATGTTATTACTAATTATTTCACTTTTGAGTCCACAGGAAACTCAGATGAAGCAAATGCCTAATAGACCTACCACGAGGTAGCTCGGTAAAATGCTTCCAGTACTTTTCCATCTCATCAAGGCAGCAGGCTCTTGCGCATCATCCTTTACCAGCTATGTTCGAGCTCCCAGCCCGTAAATGAACTAGGAGCTGGGGGGCTTAATGTTGTGTGTATTTTTAGGATACCCCAAATGAGCTGGTAAAAGCCCAGAGGCCAAGCAGACAATGGCCTAATTTACCAAACCCCAGCTCGTAGAAACAGCCCAGAAGAATACTTAACGAATAGTCCATGCTCGACCAAGCCAGCAAACAGATGGAACTCGTCCAGAATGAGGTCCAACTCATTCAAAGCAGCTCCAGCTCTCAAATCCCAGGATGCTCAGCTCGATCTCCAAGCTCGTAGGTCGCCAGTCAACTACAGTTAAAATTGTAAGACCGATTACAACTCAAAGCATATCGTACACGCCAATCCCGTCGGAGATTACAGCTTTTGGACTACAAACATCTGTCCTAACCCACTTAGGTTAGCCGTCTCAAACACATACTTTGACAGATGTCAGACATATTTAATACAATTCGGGCGCATTAAATGTAATCATCATTATATTTTAACTTATTAAGCATTACTGTAGCACCTCCTCCTTTCTATAAATAGGGGTGAAAATCTTTGTAAAATGAGAAGGGGGGAGGGCGGATGGTCTGCTCTTTCTCTCTCATTTTTTCTCTTTTCTCCTCCACTATAACCAAAAAAACATAGTAATAATAGTGACTGCCTCTCCACCACCGGAGCAGGCACCGTGGATATAGGTCTTCCCTTTGATTGAACCACGTAAAATCTGTATCTAATCTTTTCCTCTTTGCCTCTATTCTCTTGCTTTTGTTTTATTTTTCATCGATTTGCAATATTGGGCTTTGAAGAATCTGGTTGACTAATTTTCAATGTCGACAAAAAGAAAAAAAAAAGAAATAAAACACATGAGAGAGTGTTGTGAGATCATTTTCTAACATTGTTTTTAGGTTTCAATTAACTTTTCGGACAATGATAAAGATGGGCGATGATTTAAAAATAAATTGTTTTGAGAAAAAGGGGAATGATGGAAATCCAGATAGTAATCATGGAAGACAATGAGACAATTGAAGGCAATCAATTGGTTCTTAAAGATAGTTGGATTTTATTGAGCTTTAATTAGATGCAAATTAGGCTACTATTTATTTGTTTGAATTAATTTGGGCCTAATTTTGTATTATGAGTTTAGTTAATTTAGTTTAGTTTATTTAATTTTATGTTAGGCTTTTTGGGCTAACATATTTAATTTAATTTAAGCCCATAAATGTATTTAGTAAAGCCCAATTATTTGAGAGCTAAGGTTTCATGTTAGGGCTTTGTTTTTTTACCTATAAAAATGCTTGTAACTTTAAGCAAACATAACAATGATGATACTGTCAATTATCTTTAATTGAAAGAGAGAATTTTCTCCTTTATTATATATGAATATGTGATCTTATCAAACTATACTTATGACGATCGAAATCATAATTTATCTTCTACTTTCTTATCTATATCTTGGAATAGTGTCAATATATTTCTTTTATAATTTTGGTTCTTAATTGAGTTCTAATTATTGAGTCAAAGTTCTTTATAAATTTTATTCTTGATTGATATATAATTAATGGGTCAAAATTTCTTTTTTATAAAATTGTTTTAATCTTCCTTGGGGTTATGTTTTAATTTGATTGTGGGTGTTGTATCGTTATATAAGGATTCTCATCAATTGATATCAGAACTTTATGTATTAATTCAAGTTTGAATTATTATTTAATTTTTTGTTTTTATTTAATTCTAGTTTGTCGCATATCGTAGGATTTACTTTCCTTTAATTTTTTTTTTTGTTATGCAATTGCCGCACCCACCCGTCATCAATTTTCTTTTTCTAATTTGTCGGGGCATCAAGTTTGTTGTACTCCTGTTGTAGTTGCATAACAATCTTTAATCACTTGTTATTTTATTGCCCACCATCTTGATTTATCAATCCCAAGCAACTATTATCAATTTGTCTTTCTTTAATATTCAATTCTTTAATTGTTGCACCAATCAACATCAAACTACTTTACTTTAATTGTTTTTCTTTGGTCTGCCACACGATCCGACATTTATAGTAATTTTTTTTTTTTAATTGTCTATTCCTTGAATTGCTGCACATCGCAATCAATCTATTCTTGTGGTCGAAATTGTTCATAAGTAGGCCGAATTCTTGTTTCGTACACCAAACAACAATCTTGAATTATTATTTCATCATCTTTGTCGAATTATTGAATTATTGAATTATTGTTTATTTAGTTCTTGATTAATTCATCAATTAGGATTCTTGAACGCAATTTACATTCAATTTGGTCATATGTATGTACTGGTTTGAAAAGATAAAAAAAGAAAAAAAAAAAGAATAAAACACATGAGGGAGTGTTGTGAGATTATTTTCTAACATTCTTTTCAAGTTTCAATTAACTTTTCGGACAGTGATAAAGATGGGCGACGATTTGAGAATAAATTATTTTGAGAAAATAAAGAATAACGGAAACCAAAACAGCAATCATGAAAGAAAATAAGATAATTGGATAATGAGGCAATTGAAGACATTCAGACTGATTTTTGAAGACAGTTGGTTTTTATTGGGCTTTAATTGGATGCAAATTAGACTACTATTTATTTGTTTGAATGAATTTGGGCCTAATTTGTATTATGAGTTAGGTTAATTTAGTTTAGTTTATTTAATTTTATATTAGGCTTTTTAGGCTAACACATTTAATTTAATTTAAGCCCATGAATGTGTTTAGTTAAGCCCAATTATTAGAGGGCTAAGGTTTCATGGTATGACTTTATTTCTTCACTTATAAAAATGCTTGTAACTTTAAGCAAACATAACAGTGATCATGCAGCCAATTATCTTTAATTGAAAGAGAGAATTTTCTCATTTATTCTTCATGAACATATGATCTTATCAAGTTATACTTGTAACGATTGAAATCATGACTTATCTCCCACTTTTTTATTTATGTCTTGAGAATGATATCAATATCGTTTTTCTTATAATTTTGGTTATTGATTGAGTTCTAATTATTGGGCCAAAGTTTTTATAACTTTTCTTTGACATATAATCAATGGGTCAAAATTTCTTTTTTATAAACTTATTTTAATTTTTCTTGGGATTATATTTCAATTTGACTATGGATATCATATAATTGTATACGAGATTGCATCAGAAGCTCCATTCGACTCAAAGTCAAAGGGTTTTAGGATGAGTCTTTTAGGAAAAGAGAGGGATGTAATATGACAGGCAAGCTTAGAACGAAACCTAATGTTTGTGAGAATCTCTTCAGGGGAGTCTTCTCACAACTAGCTCATCCTATGCTCTTTTTGAGCTACCTATCTCTTAATGAATAGTTATCTTCTTATATATGCTGCCTCTTTTGCCTTAGGGTCTTGCTAGTCATTTTCTCGTCCTGTGGCATGGTTAACTCTCCACATTATCCCCTCCGCTTACATCTCTGCTCCTTATCGCATGTTTCCTTTATGTCCCGTCGTTTTTTTGCTTCCCTTTGTCTCTTGCTTACCAGTTGGTGTAAGGAATACATGTTTTCCCTTCTTATTAGCTTGCCTGACTCTAGGAACATGTGGTGCACTGTTGCCCTTTCCTTTTACTAAGGCCTATGTCGCCAGCACTATGTCAGCGCCAGACCTAGCATTAAAGCTATCCTTTGGATGACGTGAGGGAAATTTGCTGGTGAGAAGGGATCAATTTCCATTTGAAAATTTTCCTCCTTATTTAGGTCCACCTCCCTCCCTTTTATTAGGGTAACTTGACTTTAGGAGATAATCAGAATTTGGCCTTTCTTTCCCTTGGGTTTGTTCTTTTGACCTTTTCCTTTGGATCAATTGATTACAAATTGGATAACCCAATTTCAATTAGGCCTAAAGAGAGCTAATTGATTTACATTGATCAATTCCAATTGATCCTAAAGTGGTAAATTTTCCCTAAACAAATTATAACGAATCTTATTATTCTCTTTAAAATTTCATTGGATTTCTTAAAGAAATTTAACAAATTTTAATATAAAGTATAAAGAATATATAAACTCCATCAAAATCTATCATAAAAATAAAATTCATCAAAATCCAATAAACACTACTTTAAATACATTCCCTTAAGTTAACAACTAGTTTCTTAAATTAGAATGTATATTTAATCTTGAGTTTATCAAAGTTTAATGCATTTTTTTAATGATAATTTTTGTGGAATTCACAAATTTAATACACTTCATAGTGGTTTTGTTAAAATTCACCCAGGAATCTAACAAAATCTTTAGAAAAATAGTAAGATTTATTATAATTTTTTTTTTTTTTGATAAAAATCATTTTTCTCTTAGCAACGAATACAATCAAAAATTCAATGGAATTTAAAGTATTTTAAAAATTTATGTGTATTTAATGTAGATTTGAATAGATTCTATTAAAATTTAGATGCATTTAATTTATATTTATATGAAATTTAATAAAATTTAGATGTATTTAAAAAGTCATTAGTTTCATAAATTTTATTTAAGTGATAGATTTTGATGGATTTAAATGAGATTTTAAAGTGACTTTTATATAAAATATACATAATCTTACAATTTTCCTGTGTTTATTTGGAAAGTCAAAAGATTACAAGAGTTATATCGCGACAGATTATGAAAGATATATATTTACTGACTAATGATAAAAAATTTGTTTAAACTATTGATCTAAATTATTTATTAAGCCATGCAAGAGAGTGAGAGAGAGTGGGAGATTTGACCGGAAGTATGAAGAAACGTGTTCCAGTTGCCAAGAATGATGGACGTGTTTATATAAAATATAGAACTATTAATTACATGAATAAAAATATGTATATAGTAAACATTTGAAATAGCATGACAGTCCTTCCAAGATTGGTTACTCGGATTAGCCGAACAAGACGTAATTTTCTTCCCCCAAGGGTGGTTGATCTGTCTCATACAGATGTTTACGTTTCTCTAAAAAAAAATAAAAAAATATATTTGTGGGTAAACATAGGAAACAAAAACTGAAGTTGAAGTCTTTGGTCGGCGCCAACAATCACCCGTATCTCTTTTGTTAGGGGTATGGATTCCACACCCATTTTTTTTATATTTAAATATAATATATTATTTATTAATATTTATAAATATATTAATATTTGATCTTCAATCATTATGTATGGATTGATCTCTCATTTTTATATGGATTTTTTTTTCATTTTCGTATGGGTGGATCCCTCTCAATTGAGAGTTATCATCCGGACCGTACCACCACTAATATCTTATCTCGGTTGACTCCGATAATCCCCGAACCCGTAGTTACAGTTAATGTATTGAAAAAAAAAAAAAAAAAAAAAAACTGAAGTTGAAGAGAGGAAAAGAGATGCAGGGATTAGGGAACAAGAAAAACAAGGGAATCCCGATAGGTGTGAAAAGAAGATCTCTAACAAATCAATTTCTTTAAAACAAACTCAGATTTATAATTAACTAGCAATAGCATATACAAAACTCTCAAAATTTTAATATTAATAGTTATATCACTCTATTTGAGTTAATCTTCCATTTTTATGTGAATAGATATCTCATCTTCATGTAGACCTTTCCTTCACCTCCGTGTAGGGAGATTTCTTTCAATTGAGAATAGTTTCTTAAATCATGTTATTAATGTTATATGTCGATTAGTCTCAATAATCTTTTGGATTCATTTCAATCATATAATTCATGTACTCAAAAAAAAAAATCTCAAAATTATGGAAAAACATTTCTTGTAATCCTACGTACTCAATCTCAATTTAATATGATATAACGTACCTTCGTGCTATAAAATAATTTAACATGATCTAACGTACCTCTGTGCTATAAAATATGATCTAATGGAGAATGGGGATAGAAATATTAACGAAACGGTCCAAAAAATTACTCTCGGTTAGAAAGGATTAATTCAGAAGAAAGTTGAGGAGATGATATGGGGGCATAGAAAATAAAAGAGTGAATTACAAATTAGCTACCCAATTCAAACATATTTAGTGATGGAATCAATTTTATAGTTTTATTACAATTTAACTACCTAAAGTTAGTTTTGGTTAGTCAATTTTAACATATTGAGGGATATTTTGGTCTTTCAACTGTATATTAAATTTTTTATAATTTAAAAAAATATAATTTATTTATAATTAAAAAAAATCAAAAACTTTAAAAATATTAAAAAGATTTCTCTCCGGTCTCTCTGTCTGCCCCTCTCTCTCTTCCACTCATTCCTCTTTTTCTCTTATTCCGCTTCTTCTTCTTCTTCTTCCCTTCTTCTTCCTCGCAATTCTGGGTTCGTGACAGAACCCAGATCTTGGGTTTAGACGAACCCAGCATCTGGAGTCTGAACCCAAGATCTGGGTTCCTGGGTTCGTCACGAACCTAGAATCTGGGTTCGTCAACTGGGTTCGTGACGAACCCAGATTCTGGGTTCGTGACGAACCCAGATCTAGGTTCATCTGAACCCAGATTCTGGGTTCGTGAGGAACCCAAAATCTGGGTTCTGTCACGAACTCAGAATCTAGGTTCCTCACGAACCCAGAATCTGGGTTCGTCTGATTCTGGGCCCCTATTTGTATTGTTTGTGTTGATGATTGATGATGTTGGACCCTTATTTGTATTATTTGTGTTGATGATTAATGATGATTGTTTGTGTTGATGGTTGATTTTGATGATTGATGATGATGTATAATTATTGATGATTTTGATGTTTGGTTGGAACGAACCCAGATTCGAATCCAGATGAATCTGGATTCGAAGGAGAAGAAAAGAAGAATAACAGAAGAAGAAGAAAATGAGAAGTGAAGAAGAAGAAGAAGAAGAAAGATGAAGAACAGGAGAGAGTCAACTGTGGTTGGTAGGCTAAGAAAAATAAAAAATAATGTAAATAATATTGAAAATATAATTTTACCCTTTAAGTTGTTAACTTTAATCAAAATGAACTAATGACGGGTGGGTTTATTATAATTAAAGTAGAAAGTTAGTTCCGTCAGTAATAATGTTTAATCTGGATAGTTAAATAGCAATTCGCTCAAAATAAAAAATGTATATATATTTATTATTTGCTGTTATGGATGTTGACCCGGACATTGTGGGGCAGGGGCAGCTGGCGGCCCGCAGCTATTAATTACCACATCTCAATTTAATGTTATATAATATTTTCCGGGCCCGCAGCTATTGATTACCAAATCTCAACTTAGTGTTATCTAATATTTTCCGCGTATTATAAAGTGATGAGTTCATTGACTCATAAAAAAAAAACAAAATGAGTTCGCTGTGATTTAGTACACGTCCTGTGTAGATGGACATTAGCACGTGACTTCCCAGAAACAGGGGTTTGCAATCGCTCTCCAATCTCTACATTACATTAACGACTAGCCCACGCGCACTCCAGGAGCGTTTCTACTACACTAAACACTAGAATTCACAGGAACCTTGTGATACTTTACTTAAAAAAAAATTAAACAGAATACTTTGTGATGCTGGAACCTAGTGACGCATCCATTAATTTTTACGAGAATGGACATTTATATAAAATAATAATAATAATAATGAAAAATTAAAGATTCTATTAATATGATTTTTTGTAAAAATAAAAAATTTTAAAGGTATTAAAAACATAAAAGCAACGAAAATTATATATTATTATAATTTTTTTCGGTTAGATTTATTATTTTAAATTATTATAATCTTCTTTATCAATTTTATTTAAAACATATGTCTTCACATAAATAAGAGAGTATTATTCAATCATGTATTCATTCGATTAAGCAATTAAAACCAAAACTATTAGATATGTGAAAGAAGAAAATTGAGATTTTAGGGTTATTAAATACATGTAACAAATTAAAATTTGATATTTTAGGATTTATTGATTGGATGTATATCAAACTAAAATTATTTCATATAAAAGAATTGTAAAAAATAAGAACTAATTTAAAATTAAATAAAGTTATATTTATTAATTTAGAACATAATAATAGTTACTAAAATTTTGATGATACAAAGAAAATATAAGTATTTGTTGTGCAAAAGTCGATGAATGGCAGAAAGAAAATTTAATACTAGTTGCTAGATGACCACATATTTGGAAACAAAATAAATAAGGTAAAGTTAAGAACCCATTAAAAAAAATCTAAAAAGAAATTATATATAAGAAAATATCTTAAATTATATACATATATATATATATATATATATGTATACGGAAGAATTGGAGGGGAGGCAGTTGCTCTCCGGGGGCGCCATTGACTGCATCACTCCTACGGTCCTACCTAATATTCGAAACCGCAAAAAAGTGGTTTGTTTTTGGTTCAAATTCGATATTTTTCAAAATATTTCGAAAATATCTATTAATTACAATTCATTTCTTTTTCTGTTTTTTGAAATAATTACAATTCATTTCAAATGTATTAAAGATTAAGTGTTCTGTCCAACAAAACAAACAGGTCATAAGTACAAAAAATTGATTTTTGTTTCTTATTGAAGCTTATTATTATTTATTTTTTGATAGATTATTGAAGCTTATCATACAATAGTATTTATGTTGTGGGTATTTTTTGCAATGCCTACTTGAACTGATAAAAGTTCAACTAGATGGCCCATATGAGCCAGACCCAATTTTAGTTTGTCCATCAGATGAAACTACCAAGTCCTGCATGAAACCTGCGGCGTGAGGTACGCGCAAGAACCAATGGCGGAGTGAAACCCGTGCGAAATGGAACGCACAAACATGCAGTATTGTCTAGCACCAGACGCAGTGTGAAGTCCGCGCTGACCACTTCGCATAACTCAGTCCGTTCAGTGCCAAACCAAGCTTCTAGGGGATGCGGAGGCTGCCGCTCAGTACTCCCCCTCTTTCTGCACTCCAGTCCGCTCGGAGCCTCCACTTCGCTCACTACCACGCCAGGTCATAACATAACTTGCCTTGCACGCCAAACTTGTCAGAGATTACTGTTCAAATCACAGATAACCACACTTAATACGCGTGGGTTAGTCATACAAATCTTCCACCTGTCCCTTGTATTTAATGTAATCCGGCTGCATTAAATAGAAGTTAGGTTCATTAACTGCTGTAATCATTCTGTTTTAACGCATTGCATATCGCTGTAGCTCTTCTCCTTCTATAAATAGGGGAAGCTTTTCTCTGTAACCTAAGAGTGAAATACTTAGTGAAAAACTTGCTGTTACTCTGTCCAGATATTGAGAGAACAAACAGTGGACGTAGGCAAAGTTAGCTAAACCACTTAAACACTTCACTGTCTTGCATTTTGTCTTTGCTATCTTTACTCTTACTATTCACTACCATACTCTATATGAGTCATTTATGCAGTGTTGGGCCTAGAAGAACTTAGTTGATTGATTTTATACGTCAACATTTTGGCACTAGAAGGAGGGGCTCATCTGCATCTTTTCACTAGCAAGATCATGGCAAAGGGTAGAATCACCAGAAGCTCAGACGTTGTTGTTGAGAGAACGGAAGGTTCAAACCACAGGCAAAGTGAGGTACCTATAAATCTCGGTGTAGGTACCTCTCACGTTCATGTGGCTGGAGTAGCTCAAGTAGGAAACTTTGTGGAAATTCAACAACGCCAGAAGAGATTATAAGGCACAGTTCAGCAGTTGGCTAAGGCGGTGAGAACTCTAACGGAGGCTCAAGCTCGTGGTCCGCGACGGTCAGAGGACATCCCTGCAACCGGGAGAAGAGTAACCAGGGAGGTGCCACCGTTCCAGGGGTCAAACCTGTCATCCAATATACACTCAGTAGCTCGGACCCGACGAGCTCATGGCGATGAAAATGAAGCTCAACCTTCAGATGTAAGGGTAAGAGTGGACCGCAACGGACACCGAAGAATCGCAGTGAGTCACGGAGATGCCCGGGTGTCAGCTTAGAGAAATGAGAATGAACGCCCGCATCAAGGCTCTCGCAGAGAAGCTCCAAATCGGTCGCACCGAAGACAGGAGCCTCATCGTCGTTCCCCTGAGAATAGAAGTAGGAGGCATGAAGAACCTGAGCACTATCCTCCTAACAGGGAAAGCAGACTGAATAGGCATTCTCCTGTTAGCCAGCCTTCAGCACAAGGATCTGTTATCCAGCATCTTCTTCAAAGGATCCAGCAACTGGAGGCAAGGTCGGGAATACAGGAGCAGAGAATCCCGAAAGGAGAGAGGACTCCGTTTTCCTTGGAAGTTGAAGCAGAACCTCTTCCTCCCAAATTCAAAATCCCCAACATTCCTCAGTACAACGACGACTCTGACCAGCATGATCATCTGGATGCCTTTACTGTCCGAATGGACTTGCAAACCACCAGTTCGCTGGTGAAATGTCGCGTCTTTCCTACAACACTAGGAAACATCCCTCGGTTATGGTTCAAGAACCTCCCACATCGCAGCATTCGCAGTTGGGAGGAATGTCAGTAGCAATTCTTGAATCAATACAAGGCGTTGAAGAGGCAACTTGTGCCACTTTGTCATTTGGCCACCGTCTTTCAGCGCCATGGGGAATCATTGAAGGATTATATCGATAGATTCATACACGAAGTGAATAAAGTTGACAGTTCAACTGAAGAGGGTATCCTAAACGCCATCTCGTCAAGGTTGCAAAAAAATGGAAAATTGTATGAAAATATCTACAAATCTCCTGTGAAGACTTTGAGAGCTTTTTATGAACAAGCAGAGAAGGAGATACGTTGGGAAGAGGCCTTCGGGTATAAAAAGCCTGTTGATTAGAAAGACAAGGCTGGTAGCTCCAATCAACAAAGCAAGAAGAGGAGCAATGAGAGAAATAACTATGATGGACAGAGAAGTAGCCATTAAGTAGCTAAAAAAGCACGAAGTGGACCGGGGTAATGATCTGATAGGGGGCTTGAGCGTCCTCCTCAGACAAATCGATTTGAGCATTATGCCCTCCTATTAGACTCCGTGGGCAAAATCTTTGCTGCTGAGAGAGACAGAGAGAATTTTGGGAAGCCTGCTCCCACAAATGTGTCCAACCGGTTCAGAAACAAAAATAAGTATTGTGCTTACCACAATGAGGCAGGACATTTCACTTCGGAATGTCGGGCGCTGAAAGATGCCATTGAAGAAATGATCAGAAATGGGCGTCTTAGAGATTATGTAGTATGGCCTGCGGGTCAGCGGCCTCAGAATCAGCGGTCTCAGCAGCGTTTACCGCCCAACCCTGACAGGCAAGATGATGAGCAAGAACGAGGTCAGGAAGTAAGAACCATCTTTACTATCCATGGAGGGCCTTACATCGCGGGTACATCTAATAGATCTCATCAGCGCTATGTGCGCGAAGCTAATCATGTCCAAGTGGCAGGTCAAAGAGAAGTGGAATGATCTTCCAAACGAGCTAAAACAACCCCAGCAGAAATCGTGTTTACAGAAGATGATGCCAGGGATATCTGCTGGCCTCACAATGATGCCTTGGTGATTAAAGCTCGGGTTGAAAATGTTGAAGTCAGGCGCATAATGATTGACACCGGGAGTTCTGTAAATGTAATGTACAAAGGGTGTTACGATCAGATGGGAATCGGAGATGAACAGCTTCAGCCCTCTCCAGAGCCTTTGTATGGATTCACTGGAGATGCAATTATTCCCATGGGACAGATCAAACTACCCTTGACCCTGGGTGATGTCAAATGTCAATCGACTGTGCTTGCCGACTTCCTAATCATCAATGCGCCTTCTGCTTACAATATGGTGCTTAGGAGACCTGCCATGAATGATCTAGACATGATCACATCCACCAGAACCCTTACCGTGAAATTTCCTACTCCTAACGGTGTTGGGTGTGTACGAGGTGAGCAACGCGTAGCCCGCCAATGTTATGAGAAAGCTGTAAAGTTAGGCACCCAGGAAGCTATGAAGATCAATGTGGTGTCTGGTGGTGAAACGCGTATAATGACAGAAATTGGGGTGAATCATGACCTGGACCCTCGCGAAGTCGATGTTGACAAGGCTACAGGTCCGGTGGAAGAATTAGAGGATGTACCAGTCAATGAAACTGACCCTGAGGGATGTCTGAAACTGGGAACCAGATTAATCCCCGAAGTGAAAGCTGGGCTTGTTACGTTTCTCAAAGCAAACCTAGACATTTTTGCTTGGAATCATGAAGATATGGTGGGGATAAGTCCAGAGGTGATGTCTCACAGGTTAAATATCACCCCCCATTGCAGGCCAGTTCGTCAAAAGAGGAGGCCGATGACGTAGGAGCGATACGAAGCCCTGAAAGATGAAGTAGGAAAACTCTTAGCCAATAACTTCATCAGAATCGTTCATTATCCGTCCTGGGTAGCTAACCCTGTGCTTGTCAAGAAGAAGAATGGCAAATGGAGAACTTGTATAGATTTCACTAATCTCAACAAGGCGTGCCCAAAAGACAATTTTTCATTACCCAGAATTGATCAACTTGTCGATGCTACTGCCGGCCATGAACTCCTCGGCTTTATGGACGCGTACTCCGGTTATAACCAGATTCTAATGTATCCTGCAGACGAAGAGTACACATCGTTTGTTACTGACCGTGGTCTGTTTTGCTATAAGGTAATACCCTTCGGACTGAAAAATGCGGGGGCTACTTACCAGAGGTTAGTAAATATGATGTTTGCAGATCTCATAGGGAAGAGCATGAAAGTCTATGTTGACGATATGTTGGTGAAATCCACTCAAGTCACTGACCATGTACGCGATCTGGAGCGAACATTCCAGGTGTTGAGGACGTATAGAATGAAGCTCAATCCTTTGAAATGTGCCTTCGGAGTAGCATCGAGTAAATTTCTTGGGTTCCTGGTGAATAATATGGGCATTGAAGCCAATCCCGAGAAGATACAAGCTCTGCTAGATATGAAGCCACCAACCAGTAAAAAAGAAGTGCAAAGTCTTAATGGCCAAGTCGCTGCGCTTAATCGCTTCATCTCGAAGGCCACAGACAAGTGCATTCCTTTCCTCAACGTGTTGAAACAAACAAAAACCTTCGAGTGGACTAAGGAGTGCAAGGAGGCGTTTCAACAACTAAAAGAATACCTGGGGCGAGCTCCGCTCCTGACGAAACCAAAAGCAGGGGTAACTTTACTACTTTATTTGGGGATCTCTCGATGCGCTTTGAGTGCTGCTCTGGTGCAAGAAGAAGATGATGTCCAGCACCCAGTATACTACATCAGCAAGAAACTAGTTGATGTTGAGACAAGGTGTATACCCCTATAGAGAAACTTGCTTACTGCTTGGTTGTGGCCTCTAGGAAGTTGCGTCCTTATTTCCAGGCTCATACGATCTTCGTCCTTACCAAATACCCTATAGGACAAATCCTTTAGAAACCAGAAACCTCAGGCCGCCTCCTCAAATGGGCTATCGAATTGTCTCAGTTCGACATAGAATATAAACCGAGGTCAGCAATCAAAGGGCAAATTTTAGATGACTTCGTGGTTGAATTTACAGGGCCTATTGGTGAGCAAGCAGCCGGGACCTCGGAAGGTCCTTATTAGGAGTTATATGTTGATGGTTCCTCCAATGATCAGAAAGCTAGCTGGTATGTTACTTGTCAGCCCCGACGGACAAAAACTGTTATACGTCCTCAAATTCGGGTTCAAAGCCACCAACAATGAAGCCGAGTACGAAGTTTTGCTGGCAGAACTCCGTTTGGCAAAAGAACTGCGTGTTGAACAACTTAGAATCTTCAGTGATTCTCAATTGGTGGTATGCCAAGTATAAAGGGAATATCAAGTTCAGGGAACAAAAATGATGGTCTACTTGCAGAAGGTACGAGCTTTGCTAGAACAATTCAACAAATATGAAGTAAACCAGATTCCGCAAGCTTAGAATTCCTATGCCGATGCCTTAACTCGCTTGGCAACCGCTCAGGATGTTAATTTTTCTGGGGAAATACTGATAGAGTACTTGCCCAAGCCCAGTATTAAATCTCACGATGAGGTAATGACTTTGATTGTGGCAGCTGACTCATGGATGAGATCGTTAGTTGATTATTTACAAAAAGGGAAGCTGCCAAATGACAAATTGGAAGCACGCCATCTACGAACACGAGCTGCCAGATATTGTCTCTGTGACGACGTGCTCTATAAGAGAGGTTTCTCGGCTCCATTATTAAGGTGCGTTGATGAGCCAGACTCCACTAGTATTTTGACTGAAATCCATGCAGGTCATTGTGGTAATCATGCTGGGAGAATCTCTCTAGCCCAGAAAGCCTTAAGACAAGGATATTATTGGCCCACTATGAAGCAGGACGCACTCACTTTGGTGAATAAGTGTGATGTTTGCCAAAGGTTTGCTAAAACCCCGTGAGCTCCGCCTGCTTACTTGCACTAGATGGTCAATCCATGGCCCTTCACAATCTGGGGCATGGATTTGATAGGACCACTTCCTATCGGTCGAGGTAATTGTAAATATGCAATTGTCGCAGTAGATTACTTCACCAAGTGGGCTGAAGCAAAAGAATTATCTCAAATCTCTACCGCGAAGGTAGAAAACTTGTATGAAATAACATTATTTGCAAGTTCGGAGTCCCTCAGTAGCTTGTGACTGATAATGGTACCCAGTTCAGCAGCGAAAAATTTATCAGATTCTGCGATGGGCTCGGTATCAAGAAAAGCTTCTCAGCAGTTGATCATCCCCAAGCCAATGGTCAAGTAGAAGCTATTAACAAAATAATCAAACAAACATTGAAGACCAAGCTAGAAGCCAGGAAAGGAGCATGGGTGGACGAACTGTAAAAAGTGTTATGGGCCTATAGAACCACAGCCCGCAACACTACTAGAGAAACTCCTTTCGCTCTGGTTTATGGCTCTGAGGCCATGGTTCCTGCTGAAAGCGAAGTCGCTAGTCAACGGAGGATGAACTTTGACACACTAGAGAATGAGCAACTCCTCGCCACGAGCTTGGACCTTCTTGAAGAATTAAGTGAGACTGCCAATATGAAAGTTGTCATCTACCGTCAAAAAGTGGTCCGATACTACAACAAAAAGGTCCGAGTCTAGAAGTACAACCCTGGCGACCTCGTACTCCGCCTCATCCTACTTGGGGCCCGTCAGAGAAGTGATGGAACTCTAGGTCTGAACTGGGAAGGACCTTACATCATCAAAGAAAGTGTGGAGAACGGGGCTTACCACTTGATGACTATGGAAGGAGATGTCTTGTCACGAACGTGGAACGCTGAACATCTCAGACTTTATTATCAATAATTTCTTAACTTGTTCTTTTTGTACATGTTCATATTTTTACAAGTTAATAAGAACATCTTGATACATATTACTGACTCACTTCGTCTAATTACCTTTGGCAGCGATTTTGTTCATAGCAACTCCTGACATATAACACCAAGGATGATATATCTTTGAGTCCTTGCTATAAACAAAAAACCAGAAGGGTAAGGGGCTTAATATCGGTAAGCCTATCGACCCCACACCTACCTTGTGGTTAAAAGGTTGGCAGGCCATACGTGCTCACTTCGCCAACCTTCATTGGCAGGCCACTCGTGCTCACATCGTCAACTTTTGTTGACAAGCCACGTGAGTCTTATATATCATCACTATTTTACGCTAAAAGGATACATAAGCTAATGTGATGATATTGATGCTCTTCGTTAAGGTTTCAAGTAAGCTCATACTTGTTCATGTTATTTCTATCATGTTGACTCTCAGTTTGCCAACAACATTCACTTTGTTATTATTATTTTATTTTAATAAGGCAAGTAATGTTATGTAAGTCAAACAGAGGCCATTACTTCTTATCTGTTTATCTTTACATCTGACATTCATCTTAAGACAGTAAGAAGTAGAAGTCAAATTGAAAATATTACTGAAACACTATAAAACGTCGAGCAATTCCCTCATAAACGAGGTAAATGAAATAAAATTTGTCCAACTACAGAAACTAAATAGTAAAATAATAAATAAATACAAGCAGGAGGCTATAAAGTCATGCAGCATGGTCCTGAGGAGCTGAAGAGGAGGGTGCTTGATCCCTTGCACCTTCAGCAGGAGGCTCTTGAGCGTTTCCCCCTAGCAATGTATTTGGGGCCTGATCTTGCGCTTTAGCTTATTCCTCTGCTGCATATTCAGCAAACTGCTGTACCTCATTGACTCCGCCTTCACCAAAAATAGAGTAATCAAGATCAGGATATGTATTCCACAGAGTATACAATATCCTCATTTTTGTTTCTATCTTAATCTCCTCTATGCAGGCCTCTGCTGCGGCAAGCTACTCTTTTAGCTTGAGTATCTCCTGAGAATCAGTTTCCACCTCCTTCTCCCGTTCCTCCAAGGTATCTTTGGTGTTTTGAAGTTGGGAGTAGAGTTTGGAAGACACAGTCTTATGGCGCTCTTTCTCCTCCTCTAGAGCGAGCTGATGAGCGCGTTTAGCGGCCTCAGCCACATCCAGCTTAGAATGTAACGCTGTGGTCTTTTCTTTGGCCTTATCAGCCATGTCTTGAGCTTTCTTTATTGACTGATCAGCTCTCATTATTGCCTCCTGAGATGTCTTCGCTGCCTGCTCGGCCTTGTTTGCAGCCTCCTGAGATTTCTTAAGCTCCTCCTTCAATGAAAGGAGCTCCTCATCCTTTTTCTTGGACGCCTCTCTCAGCTTCTTGTTGGCAGCCTTAAGTCCGCTGTTTTTATCCTCCGCATAAGACTTCTCGTCCAAGGCCTTCATAAGCGCCATAGAAGTCTGTGAAAGATACTTATGATCAGAAATTGACATATAAAGAAAAAGCATTTATTTTCTATCTTACCCTGAGTGACTGGCGAAGTCCCCAAGAAAGCAGCCTTTCACCAGTAAATTCCTCCTCCTCCAGCCTTTGAGCTGATATGCCTACGAGAGAAGGAGCTTATTCACACGCGATGTCCAGATAGGCCCCTCCAGGGAACTCGTTAGGAGCCAGTTCAATAGGAACTTTTGGCCTCGATGTGGGGAGTTGACCTGCGACCTGCTTGCCCTTCTCTTTTTGAGTTTTCTTTGCAGGAGGAAGTTTACTGACACCCCTAAGCTCTTTCCTCTTAGCCCCAGCCTTTTTGCCTTTCGCAGCAGCAGTGGTCTTTGGATCTTGGGAGCTCGAGAGTGGAACATCAGAAACGGTCTGCGGCGCAAAAGTGGGAGGAGCAGTTGTAGAAAGACCTATAGGAGCAACTGGAGCAGGGGACTCCGCTGTACTAAGATCTGGCATCTCCTTCGTGGCTGCAGTAGAAGTGCCAGGAACTGTCGAAGTAGTAGCGGTGGAGCCCCCAGGTTTGATCTTTCTCTTTGGGAGTGGCAGTAAGTTCAGGTTGCCCCTTGGTTCTGTCATTTTCGTAGCTCTTTCAGAAATGATTTCAACTTTCACCTTGCTTGGAGAAGTTAATCCTTCCAGGGTGCTTAAACTTTCACTAATGTCCTCAGCAGCAAAAATCGATTCAATTTCTTCAACTCCCTAGGTACCTACGTGCTTGCTTTTGATGATCTTACTTCCAGAAGATGGTGCAAGCTCGTAAGACTAAAGCAGCTCGGTTGTCAGTTTAACATCGTCCTCCTCCGATTTTCGTGCCAAGAGGACGTCCAACTGAGACTCTTCATCCTGCATCAGGTCAACATTCTTGGCCTTTAAATCTGCAAATCATTATAAATGAAATGTTAGTTAGAATGCCCAAGTTAAATATTATATCATTAGCAGCAGTATGCAAAGCTTTGTACCTAGCTCAGCTCGGAAGGTGAAATATTGTAGCTTAACTAAGGAAGAGCAGGAAATGTAAAACCAATGTGTTTTATAATCTCCCACATTGGATTTTCCCTTTGCTTGTCGCTTGGGCAATATATTTTTATGACGAGACAGACGAGGTGAAGAATAATAATACCCGTCTCGTGGTTGACCCGCACTAGTCCCTTTAAAGGTAAGCAGGTGTTTGATTATGTTAGGACTAGGAAAGGGAAAGTCATTCTTCCTGAAAATGAGAGCTATGGAGGTTATCTGGTTATACATATTTGGGGTGAGTTGGAAGGGGGCTAAGCCCAGTTCGTTGAGGAGATCGATAAGATAGGGCGGAACTGGAAACCTAAACCCCACTTCTAAATGATGCGTACTCACAGCTATAAAGCCCTCCGGAGGATAAGCTACGTGACCCTCTGGCGAGGCCACCATGATGCGACAACCTCTAAGAAGATGAAATTCAAGCACTATTCCCATAAGGTCTATGGCAGCAACCTTTGAAGGATGGCGCTTGAACATTTCCCGAGCTGCTCTTTCTTCGGCAGCTCGTTTAGCTAGAGTTGATGCCTGGGCCAAAGGAGTGGGAGCCCAGGGAGGAGAGAGACCCGGAGCACCCTCCTCGAATTGAGGATTTGCTTCATGAAGAGCCTGTCCCTGATCTCTTCGCTCTTCTGAGCCCGAGGATTCTCCCTCTCCTATTATATGATATTGACGTCTACGACCTGAAGCCATCTACAAAATAAGATAAGGAATGGTTAGTCCGCAATACGTAGACCTAGCCTACAAGCTTCTAAGGCTCCTAATCCTCAACTAGTTCTCTTATGGTTAGCAGGCCGCAGACACTATAGGAGGTTCCACGCAAGATCAAGCCCTGATCACTGTCTCGCGGCCTCCAGACTGCTTATATATAGTGCTATAACTGATTTCCTAACTCTACGAGAAACAACCAACATCCTACAAAGTAATGCTTGCGCAGATCAAAGGATATCTATTTTCCTATTTTATGTTCAGATACTCCTATAATGCAACAAGAACATGCAGAACATTCTTTATCCAAAGCACAACCCAGAAAACTATTTCTATAATGTCAAATATAGAAGTACAAAATTAGAAGGGGAAGTATAGTAACTTATGTGAACAATGCAAAGCTTTGAAGTTCTGAGATGATGGAGGACGATCGCCGGTGGAAGATGAAGGTGGTTGTCATGACTGCAGCAGGAAAACCGAAATCTCTCTCTGGCAATGGCTGTTGAAAAGTGGTGGAAAAGCAAAGTATTTGAATAGTTTATGCTTTTGTTTGTTTCCCTAATGCATCCCAACCGTCAGATATCAAAGCCCAGTAACCGCCTCAGATCTGACGGTCTCGCGCGATGTCAGGAACAGTTATCATTATGCCGTCAGCTGAAAGACGTGCATTAAATGCACACTCTGCACAAAGGCACGTCTTTTCGCCTTCTTTGAGTAACTGCCACGTATCAGATAAGAAAAATTTGAAAAGCGAAGAGCAACGGTTCCCGCCTGTTAAGCTTTTATCAGTTTAACTCGGAGCTCTCAGTCCGCGATACGACCTAAGAACTGGAGGGCTTATATTGTGGGTATTTTCCGCAATGCCTACTTGGACTGATAAAAGCCCAACTAGATGGCCCATATGAGCTAGACGCAATTTCAGTTTGTCCATCAGATGAAACTACCAAGTCTTGCATGAAACCTGCGGCGTGGGGTACGCGCAAGAACCAATGGCAGAGTGAAACCCGTGCCAAGTGGAACGCATAAACATGCAGTATTGTCTAGCACCAGACGCAGTGCGAAGTCCGCGCTGACCACTTCGCGTAACTCAGTCCGTTCAGTGCAAACCAGGCTTCTAGGGGATGCGGAGGCCGCCGCTCAGTACTCCCCCTCTTTCTGCACTCCAGTCCGCCTGGAGTCTCCACTTCGCTCACTACCATGCCAGGTCATAACATAACTTGCCTTGCACGCCAAACTTGTCAGAGATTACTGTTCAAATCACAGATAACCACACCTAATCCGCGTCGGTTAGTCATACAAATCTTTCACCTGTCCCTTGCATTTAATGTAATCCGGCTGCATTAAATAGAAGTCAGGTTCATTAACTGTTGTAATCATTATGTTTTAACGCATTGCACATCGCTGTAGCTCTTCTCCTTCTATAAATAGGGGAAGCTTTTCTCTGTAACCTAAGAGTGAAATACTTAGTGAAAAACTAGCTGTTACTCTGTCCAGATATTGAGAGAACAAACAGTAGACGTAGGCAAAGTTAGCCGAATCACTTAAACACTTCACTGTCTTGCATTCTGTCTTTGTCATCTTTACTCTTACTATTCGCTACCATACTCTATATGAGTCGTTCATACAGTGTTGGGCCTGGAAGAACTTAGTTGACTGATTTTATACGTCAACAATTTATTATTTAAAATGAATAATAAATACATTAAGTGTGATTTCTGTTGGAAATAAGTACACAAATAAATAGTTAAAAAAAAGTACACAAATAAATTAATTTCAAATCGTAACTAAAATAAAGCACGTTGATGCATGGTTTATAGATGCATAATCGCTAATGAAAGTGGTTGAAATCACTCACAAATTCATTAGCTGCCGTCCACATAAATAGTTAATAGGTACGATGAATTTGCAGTTGGGTAATAAAAATAAACCAAAATTAAAAATATTGAGGTCCATAATAATTAGGATATTTTTAAGATAAAATTGCTACTCATCTTCTAAATCGTTCAACATTTATCTTTTAAAATATAACAACATTATTTAGACTCGTCTAGTGAACTGATCAATATCTAAATCTCTATCACTCTAGATATTTATAATTAAAAATAGTATTGGAGAGAAAATAAACAAAAAAAAAAACATGGATTCTTAGTTGTCATTGAACAACTAGAAATGATGTCAATTTATAATCTTTATGTGGAGCAATTACAAAACTGATTTTAAATTAGTCATTAAATAAATTAACAGTTATGTTAGAAAATTCAAATGTACAATTAACATTAGCAGTTATAGTTTGAATATTCAATTTTTTAAATCATGACAATTAAAATTGCAATTCAATGCTATATTTAATACTTGCTGTTACAATTTAAAAACTTAAATCTATAATTTAATTTTATAGTTATGCTTTTTTAAATTTAATTGCTGCATTCGTGACACTTAATTCAACGGTTATATTTTGAATATAATTTTCAATTCAATTTTTTTTTTCATTTAAGCAATATTTTTTTCATAAATCCATCTCGATTCATCTCAATCAAAATCTCTAACTTAATAAAAATGAGTTCGTTAAATTAATATTTAACCCATTTTTTCAATAAATAGCACCTAAATCTTGAGTCCAATAAGGAATTGAAAAGCTCGGAAGCCTGCAAAGTAAACATTATTGCTAAGTCCCAGAAAGCGTGCTCATTACTTCAAGCATTGAGCAGACCAGTAGCGAGCAAAGGATCAAGAAGGAGCAAACTGATCGAATGTGAAACAGGGAGCTCAAATAATATAACATTGAAGTATTCCTTACCACGGTAGGATCTTGACAACGGAAAGAGTTCTACATCCAATAGGGAATTACTTAAAACAAAAAATTTACAGAAACTGAAATTCAATTCAAATACTTTATATTTAATACAGTTTGACGTACAATGTGAAAGAAATCCCATACCTTCCTACAGTATAGATAGGATCGTTTAGGTAGAGAAAAAGGATCTTTTGATTAAAATATAATTATTTTATTAATAATTAGAACGTGATTGATTCAATTGAGGAAATTGTTTTGATTAATCTATTAGAATGAGTTGATTGGTGGTGTTGGGAGGTGGCTTAGCTCACAGCAACATTTCTAGCTGACCCATTCCACTCTATAAATAAATTCATTCACGCTCGGTTGTACCAAAATAGAATAATGATATAAT
The DNA here is from genome assembly GCA_022984855.1 of Dimocarpus longan. Taxonomy (NCBI): domain Eukaryota; kingdom Viridiplantae; phylum Streptophyta; class Magnoliopsida; order Sapindales; family Sapindaceae; genus Dimocarpus; species Dimocarpus longan. Next base: position 9,469,445 of record CM041021.1, read on the forward strand.
AACATTTAGTATTGTTTTGTTCTCTTCCTTTTCGTATTTCCATTATTGCGTTCATTTTAATTTCTTCTCAATTATATCTCATTTTCTTTTATTTTATAACAATTTTTAGGTTACAATAGCTTAAAACTTTGACTTAATAATAGTGATTTTAACATCCATCGATCAATTTTCACCCATTCTAAATTTGGTTGGATTAAATATAAATAAATGGACAAATGTTAAAATTAATTTTTTAATTCAAAATTTTAAATTACCATAACCTAATACGCTATGTATTTATCCAATATTCATAAAGTTCACGTATGCTAACATAAAGTTCATGTAGTAGGAGGCATTTATACTAAAATCAAAGGAAAAATTTCATTTTAGTCTCTAATTTTTTATAAAATATTATTTTTTTATTCATTAATACGTTTTTAGTTTTCGTTTTTCCTAACATTTTAGAAATTCATCAATATAATTAATTGACCGTTAATTAAACTTAACAATTTGAAGACTATTTTGATCTTTTATTCTATTAATTATTTCAAATTAATAAAAAAAATTATATCTCCATCATCTATCAAAGTTGTGATGGATGGTGAAATAATTGAAAAAATATAAAATAAAAAGTTTCAAAAAAACTAAAAAAAAAAAAGATCATGGCGGATTACAGCAAATGGAAACAGAAAAGGGGCAAAATAATTGGATTTTGTGGGGTTATTTGAGGTGGTCAGAGAGCGGATTGAAGACAAGGACGGTTGCATTTGGTGGCCGACTGGTGAGGACCCTTTTTGGGTCAACGGTGAAAGTTGACTTGCGACAGTGGAGTGGCTACCAAGATGTTAGGGACAAGATGTTCTTTGATTTGGGTAAACCAGATCTTTAACAAAATAATAATAAATAAAGAACACAAGTGCTCTTCGATTTGAGTGAATCAGATTGACGAACATCCGGGAACGATTTGTTCAGATTCAAATTGAAACAAAAAAATTGAAAAAAAAAATTAATCTGAGTTCTTCTTGATAAAGGTTACTATTATGGGAGTGAGTTTGTCAGCTTGTGTGTTTTTTCTTTTTTTTTTTTTTTTTTTTAAATAATTGTATATATTTTAAGATGAAGATCGAGGTTGGACTCAGATTTTTTATTTTTACTTTTGATTTTTTTAATGAATATATAAACATCTTTTATTAGTTTTTTATTTTTAATTTTATTTTGTTTAAAAATTTTATTTTGGTTTTGATTTTTTCCAATTTTTTAATTTAATTAAAATAAAAATTTAATGATTAAGGGTATTTTATTTGAAGACTGAACAATATTATTGAAGACTGAATGATAACTGAAATCTGAAATTTGAATGACATGTTTATTTTTTTTCCTTATCTCTGAATGTATATTAATTTTATTTATTTTTTTTAATTTAAAAATATCTAAAAACTAATAAATTGATATTTATACTATTTTACTATTAATTGTTATGTAATTTTATTTAATAAAATATAAATAATTATAATAAATTATTTAATAAATACTATAACGGTTTTATGTATATATATTAATAATTTTTATTCATAATTAGAATATAATTAATTATTATAGTAAAGCTTTTTTTTAAAAAAATTATATATACTTTGATAAATTATTATAATAAATTAAATTAAATTTATATATTTAAATAAAAATAAATAAAATATCTTTAAATTAATATTGAAATAAAAGTTGAAATTATAAAGTAATATATATTTTAGTTATTGTAATATTTCATTAAGGGATATTTATGATATCTAGTTTCATAATTAACAGTTTACCTCCCCAAAGCTTAATTAAGTAAAGAATCAACTCTCCACCATTACCAATTTCATCCATTGCCGTTAGGTGTGAAATGGTAAAATAGTAAATAAATTTAATAAGTAAATATAAATTAATAAAAAATCAAAAAAAATCAAAAAAATAAAATTTTAAAAATTTATTTAAAAATAATAATTAAAAAATGATTGATCTCTCCCTTTCGGATAGATGATAAATATCAAATTAAAAATTAAATTGATATGAAAAAAATTAAAGGAAAAAAACTCTTTCTTTCTTTCTCTCTTCATCTACTCTTTTTTTCTTTACCAAGTAAACTCTCTCTCTCTCTCACTATCTTCATCTTGATCAATGAAAATTAGGTGACGACAGCTTCATTGGCGGTGACCCTAACATAAAATTTTCCTCGTTCTCGTCTTCTCCTCTCCTACCGCTAGTCCCCCTCACTCTTTCTCTCTCCATCGAGACCAACAAAAACTCATCATCTGAGTTAGAACCCAGATGATGATTTTCATTTGGGTTTGGTGATTTTTAATGATTTTAGTGGTGTGGTGGGTAGGTGGATTTTTGGGTGTTCTGGGTAGGTGTGGTCGTGTGGGTGTTTGGTGTTGATGGTGGTGGTGGGTTTCTAAGAGTTCTGAGTGGGTGTGAGTGGGTTTTTGGGTGTTCTAGGTGGATGTGAGTGTTTAATTTTGGTGGTGTTTTAGGTGGGTCGCCATTCATGGTTGCCGCCCATGGGTGGGTATAATTGGAAAGCCATCTGAATTTCATCATCATTATCATCATCTTCTTCTTCTTACTCTTCTCAAACCCAAAAATCTAGGCTCGTTTAGTTTTTTTTTTTTTAATTTCTATGACATTTGATTTAGTTTAATATTTTTCAGTTTTGGTATTGAATATGGATAGGTTGAACAAGGTTTCAGTTTTGGTGTTGAACTGAGTTGAATTTGTTTTTTCGATGAGATTGTAAGAGAAGAATAACTGGGTTGAACTAGGTTTCAGTGTTGAATTTTTTTTTTTTAGATTTTTTTAAATTAACTTTTTAAATAAATATAAATATTAAATTTTATTTTTAAATTAATCCCCATCGTCCATTTATTATGATGGATAGTGGAGATCTTTTTTATTAAATTATTATTATTTATTTTCTCATTTATTTTTTATTAGGATTAAATTAATTTTGATCTCTTATTGTCCATTACAAGGATGGAATGTGGAGATCTTCTTTTGTAATTTTATTTCATAATTTTTGCTTTTTTAATTTTATTTTGATTTTTCAATTTAATTTTAATTAAGTTTAAATTAGGGACAAAAATGACATTTACTGCTCTATATGTGTTAATAGTATCAATTTTTTAATGTAAAAAACTAACGGCGGGAGTGGAAAATGACTAATTACGAAACTAGAGAGAGCAGTTTTAAATTACGATCAAACGTTCAGGGGCAACTTTAAATATCTCATTTTATTAATTATATTTAAAAGAAATCTGTATAATATAAAATTAAGATAAATTTGAAAATATATTATTTTGAGAATGATAGACTTGTAATAATATATTTAAAAAATTATTAAGTAATTTGATATTTAGTTAAAAGGCAGAAATTGTACATTTTGTTTTTTAGTAATTTTTGTGTGGTTTTAAGTGGTTTGATTACTTAAAAACCAAAAATCATTTTGACAGGTCCCTCTCTAACCATACTAGCTAGGTGACATGTCTGGCACCTCACGATAGCCTTCCAGTCGGGATCTGCACCGATTGGAAAGTTTCTGTGGAGCTAAGTCTCTTTCTTTACTGAAAAAAAAAAAAAAAAACTTTTGAATATTTTTAAAAACTCTTTTAGTTATGAAAATGGGTAGAAATTTTGTTCGTAAAACAGATTTTTACGAAAATCTGGCAGCACGATGGCCGTTTTATGAAGATTTTCACTATGTAAGAATTCACAAACCTGTATAATTCAAAATCAGTAACTTTTCAACTACTGGACCTCAAGTCGTCTTCCAAATACCACAAACATTTACAATCATACTTTCAAGGCAAAATAACTTAATCATGTGGAAATCAAACTTACTTTAAAAATCTTAAAACATTGTTACTGAAAATATGATAAAATCCGTTATCCAAAATAATATTTACAACATGAGATAAATCTGAAAATAAAGTAATGCAATACATGATAACTCGACTGAAAACTGGTGCAGCAGTGTCGCGTCTCTATCTCGCTTGTATGTCCAACGGAGATGCCTTCCGCTACTTTGCTCAGACTTGTACCTGGGGAGAATTTTATAAAACATGGAAAACAATGATGAGAACAATTCGGTGAGTAGGAAATTTAATTTAAACTGTACTTTCACTTAAAATAATATTCTTTCCAAAATAGGTTGGAAAAACTACTATTTACTTTACTTTTTTAGAAACTGTAAAACTCATTTTAAATGCGAAAGAGACTTTATTAAACTTTTCTTAAATTGGTTTTCTTATTTATTTATTTATTTTTTTTAAACTCACATCTATTGACGTATCTCATTTCTTTAATTAGCTTATATGGCAATCCAGGGAACTTATTCTTTAAGACTATACTACTACCTAACACAATATTAATACTAGGAAATTTCTATTTGTGAGTTCTCAAATGATGGAACTTGGGATTATGATTCCCCTCGACATTCAGGAAATATAGGAACTTAGGATTACATTTCCCTCCAACATCAGGAAATGCGGGAACTTGGGATTACGATTCCCCCCGTCTCTTGCCATACACGGATAAGATATCTCTGCCAGGTTATACTAGAGGTTAAGATAAACTAAAGACATCTAAAAATATTTTATTATGCTTAAAACTTATGCTTAACTTTTATTTACTTACATGGAAACATATTGATCACTTTTAGAAATCTCATAAGTATTTTATTTCTATCTTGTAGTTTAAAAACCGAATAATTTCTTTTTTACGGCAAAAGCCTAAACTTTTTCAAAATTAACTTCCATACATATTTTCTATGCGTGTATATCATTTAAACTTTTTAATTTGCTTGAAAATAAACACATTTATAGCATAACTTGAGTAAACTTATACATGCATAAAAATATAACAATAACATGCTAAAGTTAATAGATAAATCAAGTCATTATCACAAATGCAATCCAATTGAGACTTTACGATTATGCTAACTTTTCCGACGATTTCGAAACCGATAATAACATCATTCCATTCTTAATCAATATCATCGAAATCATACTCAAATGGCTTCAATAAACTAAAGTTTCAAAACATAACGAATAAACAACAAACTTTCATGATTTTGACAATTTTAACGTGAACTATCATTTTCCAACGTTTCATGTGACTATTTTCGTTTCAAATCAAACTTATCTTCAATTCAACTTGTTACTTAACTCAAATCATGGAAAATGAAAATTCAAACACTTCAAAACATAATAATGAAAATCATGGCAGTATACTACACTTTAATTCAATTTCCATTTCGACTTCGAAAATTAACAATACGTATTCGCGCGAAACGAAAACTATTCGATTAACTTTAACATATTCCAATCCATCATAACGTTAACATTTAACACTTTAACGAGCTTAAATACACATCATGGTAGCTTGTTAACATCATATACAATTTCACATTCGACAACAAAAATCGCAAACCAAACACATTCGCGTTCGCAAAAAACTTATCTGAATCGCCCGGAAACGATTTTTCGATAATCGAACGACTATTCAATACTTTAAATACACCATTATGCATCATTTAACATGTTAACGAACTCGAAAATAAAAATACAACATAACAACCCCTAATTCTTATCATAACAGCCACCATATCGAAATTTTCACACATCTTTAACTTCGAAAATCAGTCACAATCACAACGAAACATAATCGTATGAACCTCCGCACTAACAAGATTCTAAATCCTAAAACCCAATCATATCATTATCAAATTTTATCCACAACTCATCCTAAACATTTTCAACAAAAGAAAATCCATAAAACTTAAACGTACCTCTCAAAAATCGTTTCGAAACTTCGAAATGCTTGCGCGAAGGTGCTGCCCATATCTTTTCTCTTAATCGAACCTATAGAAGCCTCAAAACATCAAGATTTTCATCAACTCAAGCATCAAAACCACACTAAAACTCAACTATGGCAACATCTTACCTTTGCGTGAGCTATTTTTTGCTTCGAAATAGCCCCCACGCATCCGCAACGGCAAGACGGCACTAAAGATGACTCACGACAACAAGAATCCTTCTTCCTCACTTGCATGCACGAGCTGTCATCTTCCTAACTGCATCTAATATTATTTCCAAGCTGAAATCACTTCAAGACAACACTCAAAATACTCACAAGTTATCAATTTACACGCTAAAAATAGTTTCAACTTCACTTGCCAACTAACTGCATCTGAATCTCCTCATTCCTTGTTTGCATGAGCTGAAACTACTCCAAAACAGCTCTCAAACTTCCCAAATGGAAGCTACACTTGCTGCACTTGGAGACCCACTCTTAAATCTGGTGGAAGACCGAATAGAGAAGGAAGATGAGGCTGGTTCTGCACGGGTCTGCTTAGATGAGCTCTCGATCTAACACCCAGATCTTGGTTCAGCTTTCACCTCCAAAACCAAGCAGCTCTCTCCCTCTTTGTCTCCCTCTTGGCTCACTGCTGCACTCACACACACAAGCTCACGGGTTCAGTTCTCATGGTGCTGCTTGTGCTTCTCTTGGCTGATGAACCCGACTTTCTCTACTTGCTCGATCTCGGCTTTTGATTGGATGAGTGACCGAGTTGATTCTCTCCCTCTCGAGCTCTCTCTATCTCTCACTCAACTCTCGGTCTCCCTCTCAAGAATCTCTCTTTCTCCTACAAAAATCACTCTTTTGGTCTAGAATGAAAAAGAATGACTGAATGGGTTAATTGCTTCCACTTTCACCTTTCAATTTGATATATATATAGTCTACTAGATGCTAACACTTGTCATAAATCTAAGCTTTTCCTTGCCACTTGTCTTGCTTGGTTTATGCACGCTTGATACTTGTCCTTCATGCACCTTAGCACCTCTATTTTCGTGACACTTGTTTTTCGTGCACTTTCCCATTCCGTTTTCGAAGTCGAATCCGTTTTCATCCGTTCGGGAATCCACTTATAACTCAATTACACATATAAAGTTATTTTTAAATTTTGAATTCATCTCCACGTACTCGGAATTATTTTATTTTTCTACAAATATTTCGTACGACCCGGAATGGAATTGAAAATATTTTTCCGTTCGAAAATTTTCAAATCGCTCGGAATCTATCCAAATAGATTCGTTTTTGATCCATTTCATTTTTATTCGACTTGAAATTAATTTTCGAAACTTTCCTATCACTAATTTTGCTTTTCGAAAAATTTTGATTCCCGTGGATTCTTTCCAATCGGAAACGCGATCCGTCGAAAAATATTTCGTTTTCTCACGAACGAGGTTTTGGGTTTTACACATTTAATAAGTGTAATTCAGACCTATTAAGTGAAAAATTATAAAAACTAACGACTGTTATGAATATATGGTCTTAACATCACTTCCTTTTTTGTAATATTCATTTCCAATTTGCCTATAAATATGTATATATTGTAACCATTGAAAAAACATCAATTGAATTATTTTCTCTCTTTCTCTCCTATTTTTGTTTGTTCCTCTTATTTGATTATTGTTCTATATTCATTGCTTTTAGGACATATTTTATAACACGTTATCAGTACGATTCTGATATGAGAGATTTCATTCATGTGATCTATTATCTACTATTTGATTCAAATAATCTTGCTAATATATGTGTTTCGTATAGAGATCATGTTATACTAACAAATGTTATGTTAGATCCAAAATAAAATTTTCTTCACGTCTAATTGATTTTTATCTTTTTGCTATTTTGATTTATATATTTATTTAAACATATACAATATGAATCTTATTTTGAAAACATATATTAAGAGTTTTAAATCCATATATTGTTTGCACGATTTGATTACTTGTATAAAAAGAAAAGATTGAATTGAAAAATTTGTTTTATTAGTTTGATTGATGTAAAAAGAGAGGAAAAAAATTATATGAAGTTTGTCTTTGTTCAGTGTATGAAAAAAAATGTATTATTATTATTTTTTCCTTATTTATGTACTATGCAGAAAATATATAAAGTGTGTATATATATATATATTTGCTCTTTGTGAGATATCAATGTTCTTACTATTTGTTTAAATAATTTTATGAACATTGCTATATGGGAATTGCTATTTTTGGATCTTCTGCATTTGAAAGTAAATTTAATATTATTGAACTTATGTTTTAATATTTTATTTAATATGATATTCCTTCTAACTCTCTAATCTACAACCTGAAGTTTACAAACGATAATTAAAACTAAAAGTTTTAATTTTCAAATAGAACCAAAAGTTCTATAATCTCAATTTAATAAGAACCAAAAGTTCTAAATTTTCAATTTTATTAGAACCTAAAGTTCTATATTGTAAATTTGTTTAGAACCAAAAGTTATACACTTTAATTTAATTAGAATTATAAATTCTGATATATTTATCTATTAGAACCAGAAGTTCTATAGTGTTAATTCATATGAAACTAGAAATTCTAGTTAAATTCTAATTAAATTTTGTTGGCTTTCACACTTAATATGGATAATTGTATATGTCAAATAAATTATAGTTGTCTGAAGCAACATAATCGTCCCTTGCCTATTATATAGAAAGAGTGTGTCTTAGACTATGATCAAAACACAAAAGGCAACAAAATGCACAAATTTATGTTTTATTTATGAAGCCAATGTTATGCATATTCATATACACAGAAAACAATGTGACTATTATGTTCTTGCTTTTTGTATATGACATAATGGTTCCATCAAATTCGCTTTAATTGTTTAGATTCTCAACGAATGGTTTGAATCCAAATTTTTGTATTCTAAATCTGAACCAGAAGTTCCAGATTCTAAATAAATTTATTCTCAATTTTATTTGGATCTTAAAACATGAAATTTTAAATCTTTCATTTAGTTCTAGATTATGATTTATTTATATTTTAGAACCAGAAGTTTCAAAATTACGAATGAAAAAAATTGAGAAAAATTAAATCAATTCAAATTTGATACTAAAAGAACCCGTCTCGAACTCAAGTATGTAGATTTAAAAATATGTCTTCTCATCGAGGTTGAGTAGAAACTTAAAGATCTTTTAACTTTTGTTCATGATTTCAGGATATAAATCGTGAAATTTATATCCGTAAATATGTTAAAGTATAATATTTTTCTGTTTATGAATTTTAACACATCAAGGTATGTATTTTCATATTTATGTATTTAATACGGATTACTTGATCGGATATATATATAACGATCTCATGCCTCATGCCTCATGCTATACGATTAAAATCTATTGGTGTTATGATTAAGTTGTTACCCTTCTAGTGACGACATGAGTCTGATAGTGACAAGAACTGTTAGATGTGAAAACTAAATAGTGGTGACGATTAAGGTTTCCTGATAGTTATTTTGTTTGAGATCTCTTATAATATATCATAAAATTGAGGTATGATTATAATTTATTTAGAACTTGAAGTTTTAAAACTCAAACTTGAAGTTCTAAAACTCAAACCTGAAGTTTTGAGTTACTATCATATTGAACATGTAATTATAATATACAATCACATAATAGCTTGAAACTTTGAGTTTTTGAGAAAAAAATGTACAATATTTTTATTCTTCTTATATTAAATTATATAATTATTATTATTCCTCATAAAATTTTTTGTTAGCGAAAGATAATATTATTTTCATTTTTCTTCTTTTCTCAGAGCAAGATATGAAATAAAGTACATGACATGTATTTTTTTTATACCTTATTTGATTATTAAATATTTGTTACAATTTGTTGTAATTGTATTTTTAGAAATTGTTCATTAATTCACTGTGATTACAATTTATATATTTTGGTAAAAGAATAAATTTGTATTTTTCAAGAAATATGTATATATTTGATCACCAAATAAATGAAATCAGATGATTGAAATAATCTGTACTTCAAATTTGCTCTTGAAGTAGCAATGTTAATGATTATAGGGTGAAAAATTATTTATCTCGTACGGCTAAATTAATTAATATCATTCCTTGAAGTGAATGTTAAATTATTTGATAGTCATGACGATTATTATGGTCAGTAAAGCCTTGGTGATCATATAAATTTTAACCACCTGAAGTGGAATTCATACCAAAGCAAAGTAAACAAAATGTTTGCTATTTATGAAATAAGATATTATAATAATTATGTATATAAACTATACATAAATATTATATTAATATTTTACCGATATATAAAGGCTCTAGAAGAGTGAATATGCATATTACAAAGTGAAAAATAAATAATGTTATATATGTGAAACTTTGTTACTTTAATAGATCCTGAATAAATCTATTTACATATACATTAATAAAAGTATATCGTATTTGTATTATTCATACTGTCATATGTCAAAAGTATATTTTACGATGACTATCATGTGATCATAAGTATAATATGATCAAAAATTGTGATGAATCAAAAGTTTATTTTTCATCTAATAATATAAAGAAAAGGATGCATCAAATTATTGGAAGTAATATGAAAATTCATTATAGAATTTGAAGATTCTTACCCAGTAAATGTCTTTAAAGGACAATAATTGATATCACATTTGGTCCCTAAATGACCCTATATGTTTAGTCCCTGAAGGATACTATGTTACAATTTAGTCATTAAAGAATAATATGATAGTCTAATATATCCCTGAAGAATAGTAAAACAGTATAATTAAATCCCCGAAGGATAGTAAGATAATATAAATAAGTCCCAAAATGATGTTATGATGATGCAAATAAATGATGCCAACGAATAAATTTTCTCATCGTTAGGGGGAGAAAAAAAGATAAAATTAAAAAATTTAACGACGTGAAATTACAATTGATATGCATTATTCATTATAATGATAAGTCATATGAACCTGAAATTCAAATGATCGTTTACTTGAAAATTGTATACTCAAATGATTTTATACCCATTGTCAATATATTAACCCGGGTGATTGTTCCTGAAGAACAATTTACATAAATAACAACAAATAAATCATTTGTTACACATAGAAGTGTGAAAAATAAATTTAATTGTAAAGTTATTTTTCCTTAAAATGAATAATAAAATATCATGATTATTTTAAATATTACACTTGAGTTATATATAATTCTCATCATATAAATACAACTCCTAAAGAGTTAAATGTTTTTGAAGAGATAAAACTCTTTAAATCTCCCCCTATGAAACTCAAAAAGGATCTTAATTACACATAAAAAAGTGAATGTGCTCAAACTATAAATATTATAGTTTGTTCTAAGAATGTGTGAAAGTTTACAATAACCCCTGAAGAGGCATGTATACTGAAAACTTAAAGAAAATTAAAATCTTATATTATATTGCTCTGTATGTTACAGAAAAATGATGAGGATACTGAATAACATATTGTGGATAAAAGTCGACATAAAAATTATTGATCAAAACAAAAGTAGAGCTATACTTATGTAGTTGTATTAAACTTGTCAGATGTTTTGATCAAAATAATTACTTATATGAAAATTGAGACGGTGAGATATAATTATATCTCAAAGATTTACTGCAGAAACTCAATATTAATAATGTGAAAATAAATTGTCTCATTGTTAATTTCATATTATGAGAATTAACTGCCCCTGCAAAGGCTAGTATCTTAGAAACGGTACAATCTCTTGAAGAGATACAAAATCTTGAAAATACAAAAAAATTTCCTGGAGAATTTTGGAGTCATGATTGTAAATGATGATCATAAACCATATAGTATTAATGATTGTTGAAAAAGATATGATTGACCTAAATAGAACGAAGCAATTCAAATAGAATTGATTTCATTAGCCAAATGTAATGTATTTAGACCAATAGTCTAGACGCTTGAAGAAGTCAAACCCGTTGAATATAAATGAGTATTTGTAAACGTAATAAAATGAAACGTATTCACCTGTGATGGATACGGTAACGTTTTAATTTTTAATTAATGTGGTAGTTTCCAAAAGACTTTAAACATGTCTTTTGAATGTGGTAATGATATGAGTCATTAGATACCAATATATAAATGACAATCTTTGAAGGATTTAAAATGCTTGAAGTAAATAATTTAAATTCTCGTAACTTGTATTCAATAAATTTACAATAGTTTTCATGTAGTTAAAAGCAATCTAGATGAATGTCATATAATTATTTTAGTGAATATCACAAAAGAATGATATATTAATTATCAATATGTCATTGTGTATTCATAAAGAAATCAAAATCTAGATTTATAATTGTAGTAATATATGTCGATAACATGAATTAAATTGAAATTTTTGAAGAGCTCCTAAAAATTGCTGAATATTTAAAAAGAGAATTTGAAATGAAAGATTTTGAGAAAACAAGATATTGTCTCAACTTGAAAATCAAGCACAAATAAGAAGGAATATTAGTCCATCAACTCGAAGACATTGGAATGGAGTCAAACATATTTTTCAATATATTCGAAAAACTACAAAAGTAACAGTTGTATACCTTTCAGGAGAGTATATTGAGTCAATATGGACATATGTGCATTGCATTATTTTTTCCTTCAATCAGATTTTGTCTCACTAGGTTTTCCTGATAAGATTTTTAATGAGACAGTCCCTTTAAGCACGTGTAAATACTATTAAATTCATAAGATTATTAAATTTTTGATCCAACAGATCATGACATATCTTTGACTTTCATCAAAGGAATATATCATATCTTTTTGGAGTTTTGTATCCTTCACTCTTTTTTCCTTTTGACCAGTTTTTATCCCATTTAGTTTTGATGATAAGGTTTTTAATGAGGCAATATTTGGTACATCCAAAAATCTCGAAGAGTATTATCAAGTGATGTATGCTCAAGGGAGAATGTTATGAATATATGGTCTTGATACCACTTCCTTTTTGATAATATTCATTACTTTATTTGTTGATATTTCATTATGGAAATGATTTTTCAATTTGCTTGTAAATAGGTCTATATTGTAACTATTGAAAAAACATCAATTGAATTATTTTCTCTCTTTCTTTTCTACTTTTACTTGTTCATCTTATTTGATTATTCATTGCTTTTAGGACATATTTTATAACAGTTACTTAATTTTTTGTTAAATGGACTAATTTGATTAATTTTTAATTTGTTAGAGATGATGATGACTATATAACACACTAATGAATAAAAAAAAGTAATATTTTGTAAAAGATTAGAAGCTAAAGTAAAACTTTTCTGAGAATGGTGGGTTGCCTTAGTGGAAAAGGCATAACCCACCTGCTTTTAAAGGCAGAGTTTGAATCTCACCTTACTATAATATATGATAATTTTTTCATTTATTTTATAGATAGCCCCCCTCTGATTTTGAGCGTAGATTTTCGAATTGTTTATTAGGTAAATTCTATCAATATGTGACAATTTTTTTCACTTATTTTGTAGGTAGCTCTTTTCTGATTTTGAGTGTAGATTTTTGAATTATTTAGATAAATTCTATTAATAAGATCTCGATAAATATTTGATCTGTTAAGAAATGTAATTTTTAAAAAAAAAAAAAATCCAAAATCTAGCCTCCTGCTTTTTCGGGAATATGCCAAAAACTCGTGGAATTTAAAAAATAATAAATAAATAATTAAAAAAAGAAAAATCATGGAGCTGGAGGGCATTAAAGGAGATAGGGCCCGTGATAAGTAGGGGAAGCGGATTTGATGTCTGACAAATGTGGCCGAAATGGGAACGTTCGTGCCGTATGAGTTGGAGAAAAAAAAAGAGGGCTGATCCAATGTTATGAAAATAATATTAAAATCTTATTTTTATATTATTTATTATAAAATAATATTTTTAATATGCCGGTTGCAGCAGGTTTTATTTTGACTTTGGGTGCTGTTTGTATCATTGTATGGTACCGTTGTTGGCACCATAGCCAGTCCCCCACAACGTCCAGTATTTTATCTTGCATGTTCCCTTAAAATAGAGGCCACGTTTTAGTCATCACTTATCACGTGATTTCTACCACAACTTAGGCCGGTGTGACAGAAACAATTTCATTTTTAACTTGTCCACAGCTTGCATTTGAATATGCACCACCGATCGTCTGAAAAAGCCACTGCTGCTACTGCCAAATAAAACAACCACCAGACCACCTGTTTCACTTGTTTAAGTTGTGGCCCCGTCGTCTCAGGTTTGGTGGTGTTTGTGACTTATGGCTGAGAAAGACAGGCAAGCCAAAGAAGAGTTTTTCTTGGAGAAGGATGATGATGATGAAGACGTAGAAGTGAACAAGTTCGGTGATGGTAGTGATGAAGAAGACGAGTCTGCAAATGGTGAGCCAGACACTGCTTTCTCTTCTCAGCAATGGCCTCAGAGTTACAGGTACCCTCTGCCATATAGATTTCTTTCTTTTCATTTTTCAGAAATTGTTTTAAGAATTTTTTTTTATTTTTTATTTTTTTATTTTTTTTTTTTTTAAGATGTTTTAAGATTTCGTCTTTAAGAAGGTGTGGTTGAATTATATAATAATTTTCTACTAAATATTAGGAAATTGGAGGTGCAACACTAGAGTCTGCACTACTTACTGTGTGATAAATTATTCATAAATAACAACCCAGTCTACAAAGGTGGTCAATAGCCGTACTGTTTGGGGGAGGGTCTTCCCTCCTTGGTTGTTGCAGCTTGCTGCGTCTGATGTACCTGTTTCCTCCTGATGTGGGGGTCTTGTTTGTTATAAGAATTCCTCTCTTTTAAAAAAAAAAAAAAAAAAAAAAAAGAGGTGGTCAGATCTTTATTATTATTATTGTTTTGAAAATTATTATTATTATTATTATTTCAAAAATTGTTATTATTATTTTGAAAATCCCAAAAAATACCTTATGAATGAATATTAGGAAATTTGAGGTGCAACACTAAGTGAACACTACGTACTTGGGTGATAAATTATTCGTAAATAACGACTCAGTCTAAAAAGATAGTCAGATTTATTATTATTATTATTATTTTAAAAATTGTTATTATTTGAAAATCTCAAAAAAATCATCTTACGAAAGAATATCCTTTTACCATCTACTTATTCATTTTCATCCAAAATTTAAAAAATAAAAATAAAAAGGAGATTCGGCACCGTCTGTTGTAAACCCAGGTGGGTTCATCATATCGTCCTGGGTTCGTCATCAGGTGGGTTCGACTGGGTTGGGACCGAGAGAGATGTTCGAATCTGGGTTTAGGGTCTCCAATGGGTGACCCAGATGAACGCACCCAGACTTATCGGAGAGCCAGGTGGTCTCCAATGGGTCTCCAATGGCTGAGACCCGAACTGGGTCTCCGGCGGATCCCTGTAAATCCACTGCCGTCGTCGTCGAACCCATTAGCCGCCGCCGTCGAGCCCATCTGAAAATCTTGCCGGAGATGTAGAGGGAGAAGAGGAAAAGAGGAGAGGGGGGGAGCAAGAGAGCGAGGCAATTGAGAGAAAAAATAACTTTATATATATATATTTACCTATATATTTTTATATTTAAATAAAAATATATTATTATTTTTTTATAATTATATTTTAATTTTTATATTTAATATTATTTTATTTAATATTGTTTTAATTATTTTTCCATGGCTTTCCTTTTTGCATCCCAAATCAAACAGTTAATCGTGTCAACATATATTACCATAACGGTTTTCGTGATCGTTAGAGGTATTATTGTCTTTTTGTACACCTTTAGGGTGGATTTTAGATATTTATGTTAATATCAAGCTCTATTTCGGATAAATATGAAACGTGCAAAATAGACGTATTCTCATATACAGGTTGTTTTGGGGGATGTTCTTTGGTTTTAATATCAAGTGTACGTGGCAAAATCTATAAATAAGTTTTCTTAACCTGTCTGAGGGAATTTTGTTTTTTTGAAGATGGATCGTTTTATTTAGGGGTTGTTTGTTTTTTTATCTGAAGACTGAACAGTGCTGTTGAAGACTAAAGACTGAATAGTGATTGAAATCTGAAATCTGAATAACATGTTTGTTTTTTTTTCTCTTATCTCTGAATATGTTGTAAACTTGTTTGTTTTCTAAATTTAAAATTGTCTGAAAATTAGTAAGTTGACATTTATACCCTTTTTACTATTTGTTGTTATGTAATTTTAATTAATTTAATACAAACATTTAAAAATAAATAATTTAATAAATTTTAAAACATTTTTTATGTACATATTAATAATTTTTTATTAATAATTAAAATATGATAAAAAAATAGTAGTATTAACCATATTTATATTTAAATATATTAATGTATTTAAGAAAACAATTAAAAAATAAATGTTTAAATTGTAAATTAAAATATATTAGTTTAATTTTAAAACAATTTGGAATGAGATGTATTTAGGTTGTACTTGTCAAATATATTTTTTATAAGTATCAAGAAAAAAAAAAAAAAATTTGAGTAATATAAAGTTATGATAAATTTGAAATTATGTTATTTTGAGGAGGATAGATTTGGAATAAAAATTTTAAATATCATTAATGATTTGCAATTAAGTGAAAAGTTAAAAATTCTAACTTAGTTTTTTAAGTTATTTTTTTTTATAGTTTTAAGTGATTTGACCACTTAAAAACAAACGAAAACATCTTAATAGGTGCAATTAAGCACTATTAAGTGTTAAGTGGAAAAAACAAACGGGCTCTTAGTAGTTGTAGTAGTAGTATGGAGTAGAGGGCTAGTGGGATTGGAGCCCTGAATTGCTTTTCATAACATGTATATGGAGTAGGTGAATTATAATGACAAAAATTGGTAGCATTTCTATCTAAACTAGTTCAAAATGTTGTCTTAGGGAGTGATAGTTAAAGGGGATGAGGATGCTTGTGTTAGGTGAAGGAGCATTATTGTTTGCCTTGCAGGGTTAATGGTTAATGGCAACAATGTTGGTAGAGCTGATGAATGATAGTATAGTTTTTGGAACTGTTAGAGCAGTCTTGTGCCTTTATGAAATAGACAATAAGGTGTATGCATTTGTCATGTTGGAAACGGAAAGACATAAGAAATCGACTGAATGTCTCAACGTCATTTAAATCAGACCATCGTATGTGATCTGTATTTATGTTCTGTACCTGGTACAAATGAACTGTTACTACTTCTAGCTGAAAATTCCATAATTCAACTATATTTAGGGGGTTTAAGCGTCCAATAAAATGGTTCTTTGGAATGGTCAACTTTCTTATGTGAGTTTGCCCTGCTTTAAGTGACTATGCGTTGAAGTGATTTCCTGAGAATTGATGGAAGTGGGAAAGTGTCAAATTAATTGTCTGCCTGGATCCACACATTGTGCTTCATTGTTATCCCTAGGAGTCATTTGGTTTGCCAATGGACCTTTTACCCCTTTAGGAATGAGATAGTGTTGCTGGTCGTCAAGCTATGCAAGGTAGTGTCTTTGCTACAAGTTGTCTACCATTGATAGTTTATAGTTTGTAATCATAACTGGCATGTAATGAAAGATACTTGTGAAATTGTAGATGCATAATGTCCCATATTCTCATCTCCGACTAAAAATGTGTATAGAGTTACCAAGCTGATCTTCATAATCTTCATATATGGATTGGTCAAGTAAGTTCACTATTCAAGAGCATCATTTCAACGATATTATTTTTTTGACATGAAATGCTTCAAACTTGATGTGCATTTAATGACAGTTCTCATTTATACTACTAGATGCACTGAAGTACCCTTTTATTTTCATGGCAGGGAGACGAGTGATTCTTATACGATTGCGGCATCACCAAGTTTTGGAATCCTTGGAACTTCACTACCTAAACAACTAAGCTTTCTCAGTCGAAGAAGTAACTTAGAGCTAGATGAAAAGTCTCCGTTGCTGTCTGAATATAAAAATGTTTGTCAAAAGGAAGACTTGGATAGGATCTCAAGAGCTCAATCATCGATTTCAGAGAAAGCTTCATTTCATAAGCCACTCACTGGAGAATTACCCATTGCTCATGGATGTACCTTTACTCAAACTGTCTTTAGCGGTAAACCATTTCATTTTAAGACTTTATCTTATTACTATCCCTGAATCTTTCATATGCCTGAATATCTAAAAGTCGTAAGGACTGTTTAAAGGTTCTAAAACTTGCCATATCCATTATGATTGAAGAAAATGTCGGAGAAATATATTAGTAGTTGTCTATTTATCGGTACTATTTTTCTCACGGAGATACTTGAAATTTCTGATTTAGATGTTTTAGATAATGAAGGGAAAATGGAGATGAACTTAATTCTAATAACTTCTCAAAAATTACGTTGCTGTATGAAATTATGAATTATTTTTCTATAGTCTTTTTGGGCGGTCATTGTACATGGCTTATGGACAGGAATCAATATACTGGTTGGAGTAGGGCTTCTTTCTACCCCTTATACAGTGAAAGAAGCAGGCTGGGCAAGTTTGCTTGTACTAGTATTTTTTGCGATTGTCTGTTGTTATACAGCTTCTCTCATGAGAGACTGCTTTGAAAGCAAAGAAGGGATCATAACCTACCCTGATATAGGAGAAGCTGCCTTTGGCAAATATGGACGCCATTTCATAGCAGTAAGTTGATAACTTCAAATGGCATTCTTTTCTGTCTGCAAAATGAAAACTTGGCAGGATATCATTATTCCATTGCTTGTTAAGTTACCTGTGTATGCTCAAATCTCAATAGTTTGAACTTGTAAGTAAAAGCATGAACATTAGTTTTTAAGCACTCTAAACATTCCCTCATGTGCAACACCAGTGGACCTGTCATATTGGATCAGGACTAATGGAACTTTCATATTGGTCAAGCCTCAATAAACAAGCTGAACAAATGCCTGTAACAAATAACAACTACAAATATAATCACATGAGATACACAAACCCAAGATCTTGTAATATTGAACCTGAGATCATTTTAGATTAGTGATATACTCAAGTTTAAATTTGTAGGTGAAGGCCTAAACAGCAATATTTAAGCACGTTTTCATCATCCCGGTTTAGTCACCCATTAGATGGTTGCATATAAACTTAGAATCTGCTTAATTGTTTTTTCCATCCATAGTTCTGACGTACTTCTTTAAATCTAGTCTAGTAGAATCTTGAAGTGGCAAACAATTGCAACATATAAATTATTTTACTTTAGTCATGGATCAGTGGTTTTGGATTCAACTTTCTTACACAAGTGTTTTTGTTTCTTGGTGCAGATCCTTCTGTACATGGAATTATATGTAAGTGAAGCACTAAGTTAAAATTTTGCCGTAATTGTATTTTATCCATATGCTAATAGTCCTCAAGTAGGTTTCTAAGATAACATTTACCTATCTGCAGTCATATTGTGTGGAGTTCGTTATATTGGAAGGGGATAATCTTACCAATTTATTCCCTGGAGCATCATTGAATTGGTCTGGCTTTCAGCTGGATTCAATGCACCTCTTTGGAATTCTTACTGCCCTCATTGTTCTACCTACAGTTTGGTTGAGGGATCTCCGTGTGATCTCATACCTTTCAGGTGAAGTTGTTAGTCAAGTACCTATATAGTATTCAGTTTTGAAAAATATGGATGGTATTCATTTCTTCTACATCCTTGTTATTTGTTTTGCAGCTGGTGGGGTTGCTGTGACAATCTTGATAATAGTTTTTGTGGCTCTCCTTGGCACAACCGAAGGCATTGGTTTCCATCATACTGGTCAAGCAATAAACTGGAGTGGCATTCCTTTTGCCATTGGTGTTTATGGCTTTTGCTTTTCTGGGCATACTGTTTTTCCAAATATCTACCAAGCAATGGCTGACAAAACAAAATTCACCACGGCAGTGATAATATGGTAAAAAGAAAAACATGCCTTTTGGACCGCTAATTTTACAAGCTCTTCTTATTATTTCCTGACATATGATGTGTTTCTGCAGTTTTGCTTTGTGTGTGCTAATATATGGGAGTCTTGCAGTAATGGGATATCTTATGTTTGGTCAACGTACCTTGTCCCAGATAACTTTGAATATGCCGAAACAGGCCTTTACTTCAAAAGTAGCAGCATGGACAACAGTAAGTATGCCAATGACTCTCAATAACGTTATAAAATGGGATGCTTATGGTAACTATATAATTGTTTCTAAGCTTGTTTCTTTCCGTATTTTCAGGTTATCAGCCCTTTCACTAAATATCCTTTTTGAAGTTAACATGAGTATTGCAAATGTGTCTCTGGACAAGATTTGATCCTTTTTTGTAATTGTGTTGCATGTTTTTTCCTTAACATTGAACAAATATGCACTGACGTTGACTCCATTAGCCAGGAGTATAGAAGAGCTATTGCCCATTGGAATTTCAAGTAGTTACTGGTGTTACATTCTTCTGAGGACTGCTCTCGTTTTTTCCTCCGTTTGTGTTGCGTTTCTTGTTCCTTTCTTTGGTAAGTTTCTCAACTGGTGTGGATTAAATTTTTTGCCTTTTTGTTTCATCCCTTATTTGTTGCCTAGTTCTTAGAATCGAAAGGTTACGCAAAACATGTAAATTGTTCACAGATACCTTACTATGGTTTTCTCATCTAAAGTTGTTTCCTTACTGAATTAAGTTTGCCGATACTTCCTAAAGATATATTCCTCATTAAACTATGGTTGTTTAAAGAGCAATATGAGACATCACAACTTATATCCCATTTTGCATCCTAACTTGTAATGTGTCACTTTAAGCAAATCGCATGTGTGTTCACACTAATGAGACCGTCACATTTCAGTTGAATTTAAAAGACATTTCACGAGGTTGTGATACAAGCTGGGATACAGACTGAGATGTTTAACATTACACTTTGCCTTGTGGAAGTGGTATGATGCTTCCATTTGTGTTTTTTAATTCCCTCTCTGACTGTCACTGTGAAACAACTGAGGTTCTATAAGTACAAAGCAAGTTTGGATGTTTAACTATGATCAAATTGTTTCAATCTTTACAAGAGTTTTCTATAATAAGTAAACTCATTAGGTTTGCAAGCTTCCAGATAATTTTCTAGTCGTCACTGAAAAAGTACCTTCTGTAGGAATTAATAGAGCAAATTACAATTTGATTACCCATTTGAAACATAATTACAGCCGGATCAACATTCTTAGTTTTATTACAATCAACCCCCTTCCGTTAGGGAATTTCTGTCAAACTTAGCGGTCAACCATATGAATATTATTAAAAGACCAAAATGCCCCCATGGTAAAAAGTAAAAGACGAAAATGCCCCCATAATCACCAGCAAAAATCACCTCCCTCTCTCTTCTTTTTCTTTTCCTTCTTCTCTCCTTTTCTTTCGTTTTCTTCACCGGAACCCGATCGACGTCACCTCCCTCTCTCTTCTTTTTCTTCTCCTTCTTCTCTCATTTTCCTTCGTCTTCTTCACTGGAACTCGATCGACGTCTAGAACCCAGACTTCCGGTCTCTCACCTCTCTCTCTCTTCTCCTTCTTCTGTTCATCTTCTTCACCAGTCGATCTGGGTATGGAAACCCAGATCGGCGTCTGGGTTTCCATCCCAGATCGGCGTCTGGCAAACCCAGACATCTGGATCTGGGTTTCCAACCCAGACACCGATCTGGGTTTGGAAACCCAGAGCGACGTCTGGGTTGCGGGAACGAAACCCAGACGTCGCTCTGGGTTTCCAAACCCAGATCGGTGTCTGGGTTGGAAACCCAGATCCAGACGTCTGGGTTTCCATCCAAACCCAGACGTCTGGGTTTGCCAGACGCCCAGATTTGGGTTTGGAAACCCAGATCGGTGTTTGGGTTTGCCAGACGCTGATCTGGGATGGAAACCCAGATGCCGATCTGGGTTTCCAGATGATGTAGGTCTGGAACCAGGCCGTGACTCGACGTGGATCTGGGTTTCCAACCCAGATTCGCATCAGTGTTTGGGTTTCCAGATCGGAGCCCAGATTGCATCAGTGTGTTTGATGATGATGGTAATGGTTTTTGTTTGAAAATGGCAGTGGTTTTGATTTGTGTTGATTATTGATGATGTTGGACCTTTATTTGTGTTATTTGTGTTGATGATTGTTTGTGTTAATGGATCATTGTTGATGATTTTGATGTGTTGATGAATCTGGATTCATTGTTGATGATTTTGATGTGTTGATGAATCTGGATTCGGAGGAGAAGAAGAGAAGAAGAAGAAGAAAATGAGAAGTGAATAAGAAGTAGTAGAAGAAAGATGAAGCACAAGAGAGACGGTGACCGGCCGGTGGGGGTAAGAAAAACGAGGGAGAGATTATTAAACCAATTAATTTGAAATGAAAATATAAATTAACATTAAAAAGACAATTTTACCCCTTAAGCCGTTATCTCTGACCAAAATGAAGTAACGGCGGGTGGGTTTATTGTAATTACAGTTAAAAGTTAATTCCGTTTGTAATAATGTTTTATCTGGGTAGCCAAATAGTAATTTGCTCGAATTAGTATTTTCTGGTGCAACTATGAGATGATCCATCATATTATTAATTTGTCGATATATTTGAGCTGATGACTTGTGATAGTTGTTATTATTGAATTACTTTACCTGCATCTAGTACTTGTGAGATTGAATAGACTCAAATGTTGTTTTGTGTGATTACAGGTCTTGTGATGGCATTAATTGGTTCTTTCGTCAGTGTACTTGCGGTAGGCATTGACCTGTGATCATAATCATTCACAAATAGTGCAAAATTATGTACAGATGCTTCAACATGAATGTTTAGCAATTCTTGTTTATAATTGATGTTTTAATAATCAAATTAATTTAATTACACTTGTTACGTTGTTTGGTCTCGAATATTTGCCATTTAAAAATTTTATTAATTTCTATTATTTCAAGAACTTATTTTGTCTTACAACCTTTCATCTATTTTTGTTGATCGTACTTTGGTTATTTTTCTTTGCCAATTATATAACCTTCAATTATCTTCAATTTCTTGTTCTGGAAACAACTATTACTTGTTCTACCATTTGGTGAAGAATTAAATTATTATTATTTATAAAGAATCTGTTTGTGTTAAATCAATTTACATATTTGCATGATAAGCAAACTGACTAGGTTTGTAGTATCCAAACTACACCATTAAGAAAATTAATTACACTTGTTGACATTGACATGTAAGCCTATAACATTGCATGTTTCCTTTCTCTTAATTCCTAAAATTTTTGGTGTAGTTCTTGAAAATTGGTGTTCATTTATATAATTTATGTTGCTCTTACTCAGGCAGTCGTAGCGCCGGCGATATGTTACATTAAAATCATGGGGAATAAAGCTTCAAGAACGCAGGTATGTTAACTCAATATTTACTTGAATTTACTTCATATTAAAGGAGTTTTTCGTCAGTGTTTGGAACAAAGGAAAAGATATTGAATATCCTTGAGCTTCTAATGGTACATCAATATCCTAATCAACATAAACACAACACAATTTTTTTTTAATCCTAACTTTTTGGGCTCCTTATGTTTTTGTTTCATATTCATCCGTGCCTTTGTGTCCATGGTTTTTAGTATGTACTGACGCTACCATTTTTCACATTATCAGATTGTTCTGAGTAGTCTAGTTATTGCACTTGGGCTGGTTTGTGCAATCCTGGGAACATACTCATCGGTATTGGAGATAGTAAAGGAGTACTGAAACACTACAATGTAGAATATATCACATAATTCTACTATTCGGTTAGTCTCCTGTTGACTAAAGTCAAACCTACCATTGTCTTTGTAGAACTTTGAAGCAAATTTAGTACCATTTAGAAAATAGAACTGGATTATATATTATGCTGCCTTGTTTACATAAATATATTCTTTGCATGAATTATTAGTGCTGTCCTGCATATGGAATGAAACTCACTATTTCTGTTTGGAGTGGTGTTTCTGCTTGTAATGTAAAATCTCCATCTTGTTGCTGTTCTCTCTCCCCTCTTGCAATGGTTATCAAAAGCTAAAATGAAGTAAATTGATTTTGGAAAAGACATTAAAAATGTTACTGTGGAAAAAAAACTTTATGGGGAAAAACTTTATTGAGAGAAATGGATTTTATTCATTGTCTTACATTTCACTCTAAAAGGAGAGGTTTAAATATACATGTTGATGGGACTCGCCCCGAATTCCCTCTTCTGGAACCCGAGTGGATTGTCTGGCATCCCAACGGAATCTTTCTAGACTCTACTAGCGAGTTCAAAAGGATTCCGTGGAGCAAACATTTAGCTTTTCTTAAACTCATTTGTGGAAATTGGTGGAAAATTTTTCTTTCTTTTGGTTTGCTTTTAGTGTACATTTGGAAAAATCAGTTTATTAAAAATTTTGACAGTATAACAAATATTTTTTTGAAAAATCCAACCTGCAAAAGAAAATTTGCACGCCTCTATGGTAAACAAATCTCAATTACTGGTCCTTTGGCTCTTTTTTTTTTTTTATAATTTTCATAACCAACCACAAAGAAGCTTGCATTCAAATTTCATATGGAAATCATTTGATTGCAAAAACATAACTTGTAGAAAATTTGTAAAACATCCAATTTATCAAATTGGAACCCTAAAGACGTATTATATAATATTCTAAATATTGTTTACATGTATTCATAACTTATAGCTGATTTATGTATGTACATGATATTTTTAAAATGAATTGATGTAGTAGCAGTGCCTTATCTCTAGTTAACCTGCACGTCAACTGGAGCCTCTTCGACTAAACAACTCGATCCTGTATATGAGGGAGAATTTAAAAAAAAAATAATAATAAAAATAGAAATAAGTTTGAAACTCAGTGAGTGGATAAACTTTTAAACTAAAATATTTGCTTTCTATACTTGAAAATATCTCCTCCTAAATACGATTTGAAAAACTAATAACCGATTAATACTTATTATAAATCTAAAAACTGAATATAAATTATACAAATGTTCTACTTAAAAACTAATAATAAATCTTGTAAATAATAAACTTATGGTTACGAAACTTGCCTTAAAGCGTATAAAATAATAAAGGCTAAAATCCGGTAATAAATCTCATAAATTGGAAATCTTTCTTACTTTCTAAAACTCACATCTATTGACGTGTTTTTCTTTAAAAAACTTTACTTTATTTTTTTTTACTTTTTAAACTCGCATTACTTGGCAACTTAGGGAAACTCGTCCTGTCGTGGCGGTCTGTTCTCTCGCCACTAGGACTAGAGATAACTGCCATGTGTAGTCACAGATGCAGAAACTAGAGTCACGATCTCTCCACGACATCATGTATGTCTACATTACCCCATACGTGCAGAGAGTGACACAATGATTCATCTCTCAGGAGTCGCCTTGACTCTACTCTCAAGTTAGTAACTCTCCTCACTTCTACCTAGGGGTGGCAATCCGGATTGGCGGGTTGGACACGATACGAACACGACACGACAATATTTGACACGATCCAAATACGACACGATAACTAAATGGGTTGAACCCATTTAACACGAAAATGACATGATTCGCAATGGGTTGACATAAAAACGACTTGATTTACCCGTTTATTTACGTGTTGTTTATCAATCCGTTTAGTAACCCGTTTAACCGACATGTTTATCGACTTGTTTAGTGATCCGTTTAACCAACACGAATAATGATCCGTTTAGCGGACATGTTTAATGATCCATTTATGACCTATGAATTGATAGTGTTGTTACGTATCTAAGTCTAGATTTAAATTAAAATTTTAAGTTGAAATAACCCAACCCCTATAAGCAATTATAAAATTAAACGTTATGAACTTAAAATTTTAACTTGAATTATAACTATCCACAAAACAAAGCGAAGGGCAAGTTATAACATACCTTCCCGATTCTAGTACGAGATATGTACGGAATGATATATGCCCTTATTATTGAGGTAATAAAATAAATTAAAGTGCCTAGAGGTGACTAAGGAAATTTTTGGATCGTTTGAAAATGATTAGTAAAATTTTTAGAACGTCCATAAAGGATTTAACAAAGTTTTCGGAGAGATCGAATGAGTAAATTAAGTTCCAATAAAATTTCAAGATCGTCTAGGAAGGGTTTAATAGGATTTTTGGATAGCCTCAGATGTATAAGTTTTGCTCTAGATCAAGGAATAATAGAATTAATTATCCATTCGGACCAGATATGTAAATGATTTTTTTTAGAAATTCTCAAATGGGTCCGGGGGTAATTTTTAATTTCAAAATTATAAAATAATTTAAAGCGATCGGATCTGAATAATTATTCGAATTCTAATAAAGTTTCCGAAGTGAAATTGAATATTAATAAAATTTCCAGGTGGTCCCTAAACAATTTCGAAGCGGAAAGCGAAAATAAAAAGCATAAAAGAATATGTATGGGAGATTGTGCATAATGAGACACGTGTCAAGGAATGAGAAAATGAGTGAATGCAAGCAAGACAAGTGTCACAAATTAAGAGACGGACCAATGCATGGTAAGCAAGTGACATTCATGCATGAAATTAAATTGACAAATGTCATCATTATATGACTCATATGTATAATTATTTTTGTAAAGCAATTCAAGAGGGAGACATGAAGCACACGGTCACATTTTGTTAGAAAGCCAAAATTGAAATCAAATTCTAGGAAGAGAGGGAGTGAGACCGTGAGATAGAGAGAGAGAGAGAGCTAGTGAGAGTTCAAGCAAAATTTCAAGCAAGAAGAAGAAGTTGAAATCGAGAGCAAATCTTCAGCTCGGTCAAGGTCAATCCAAGGAAGCAAGCAAGGTGCACTCTTGAGCTCGGTCTATCAAAACTGAGATCGAGAGCTCGACTTCTTCTTTATCCATCCGTCTCGTGAGTCAAAGTGGAGAGAGCATGCATTCGGTCACCAAAGAGCCCAACCCGAGAGAAGCACAAGTTCATGGTCACATTGTTCTTGAAGCCACCGAAACCGAGACCATCATCAAGGAAAATCACAAGTTAAGTCAAACAAAAAGCAAGTAAGAAGCTTGGTCATCACTTGTGTTTGGAAAGCAAGAACCGAGAGCACTCCATTCGATTTTTGAAAGTGTTGATGAAGTTAAATCAAACAAGAAGCACTTAGTCTCGGTCAAGCAAATAACTCAGCAATCAAGAGTGAGGGATGGTGATGTCGTGAACTTGATCTAAGGGCAGCTTGTTGCCATGAAAGGGTGGAAGCCATTCTTGAAGGATTTTACGATATGTAAGGGTTATAGAACAAGCTTGAAGTGACTTTCATCCATTTCCAAGATGTGAGTTTGATTTTCATAAATTTTAGATAGTAAATGGATGGATTTTATGATGATATGTTTGGATTTTAGGAATGGAAACATCATTAGTGTGGAGGTTGAAATGTAAGTGAAATTAGTGTGAAAATCAAGTGAGAAAATGGCATGCATGATGGTCTTGAATTCAGTCATGATGGAATTTTAGTGTCGAATGAATTTTGATTGTTTTGCCATGATATTGAGTGATATTTAGATGTGATTCAAGTATTTAAATATGATGGAAAATCAATATGAAAATGCATGTTGGATTCGGTTAGGAAAAGACATTATGAGTTGAATGAATTTCGATCGTGTCGTTATGTGTTTTTAATTTGCTATATGTTTTGAAACGAAACGTGTGGATTGTTTTTATGTTCGGTTGCGAACGGACTGTTTTGTTACACATTTAAGTTGAGTTATGCAAATGATTTCGTGCATAATAATATGTTGAATCGATGAGTTTTAGAGTTAAAACGAAAAATTGAAAATTGATACGATCACATGATTAATGGACTATTTTTATGACTTGATAAGGGCTATTATAGTGCAGTTCATAGGCTGTTTATAGGTCGTTTAAAGGCTGTTACAGTGTAGTTCATAGGTTGTTTATAGGTCGTTTAATGGGCTGTTAAAGTATACTTTATTGGGCTGTCAAAGTACACTTTATTGAGTTGTCAAAGCATCGCTTAATGGACTGTCAAAGCGTTGTATTGTGTGCTGTTTTCTAGACTGTTACATATGTTGTTTTGGGGCTGTTTTGGATACTTTTCTATGAGCTGTTGTGGTGTTATAACATGCTGTTTTGGTTTAAAATCATAAGTTGTTTTGACGTCATAGCTGTTTCTAATGATTGCGTAAGCTGTCTAAAAAATTATAAGTTGTTTTGAAGAGATATTATACGCTTATTTTTGCATCGAAACTTTTGGTATGAATGACATATGCTGTTTTAGTGTTAATTATGGTTTCGAATGAGCGTTATGTGTTGTCTTTATGCACGGGCTGTTTTGAGTGTCATTTAGAGATGTTTTATATAGTCTTTGAAATGTGGAAGCGATTGCATTGCGTGAATGTATTTATATAATTGATTATGCGATTGAATTCGCTTGCGATGTTACCTAAAGAATTAACGTTAAATGTATAGGTAACGCGAAGGAAATATCGAATAGGTTGTGAGCTTTGCAATAAGGTGTCAAGTGAGTGAAAATTATTTTACGACTGATAAATGCATTCCATTATGTTTTAATGTGTGTAAATTATTTTACAAATTGATAAATGCAATCTAGTATGTTTTAATGTGAATGTTCCTAAAATATTTTGAAACTTAAGTTTAATTCTAAGTGATATAAATATTATAAAAGTTTTGATACGAATATCATTTCATGAAATGTTATTAAGTTTTATGTTATGAAACGTTATGTAACATCTAAATTTTATGAGATATGTTATGAAATGAATTTAAATGTATTATGATATCCTCCCTTACGAATTTTTATGTTCAAGAATGAATTGAGGATTTTGTATGAAATGCACCTGATTTATAAATGTTTTATTAAGCCTATGATATTCCTTAGGATGTTTTCATGATATTATAGGTAATGGTAGAGTACTCGAAAAGCGAAGTAGAATTTCGTCTGGGAGTTGCGATGTAGGATTCTGTCTCTTCCTAAGGTATATTATGAGTTAGTTTACTACCTGAGTGATATAGGATTCCGTTACTTAGTTACTGATTATATGGCCTTGCGATGCAGGATGTCACTTTGTCATATGCCTAGGGTGTCATTGGGTGATTAAATGAATGGTGGTTGATTTACTTTATTATTACACAATGAATTTTAATTAATATGCATACCACCATTTTATTTTACAGATTTATGTATATTGAAATGATATAAGCTGCTGGATTTTTATTTGAAACTTACGAATTATTATGTTCAAGAATGAAGTACAGATTTCATATGGAATGCAGCTTATTTATAAATATTTTATCAAGCCTATGATATTCCTTAGGATGATCTTAGGATGATCTCATGATGTTATCGATAATGGTAGAGTACCCTAAAGCAATGTAAGATTCCGCTTGGGAGTTGTGATGTAGAATTACACCTCTCCCTAGGGTATATTATGAGCTAGCTTACTACTTGAGCGATGTAGGATTCCGCTACTTAGTTATCGATCATATGACCTTACGATGTACGATTCCGTTTTGCCATATGTTTAGGGTGTCATAGGTGAATAAATAATTGATGGTTGAATTACTTTGTTAGTACGCAATGATTTTTAATTAACTCGTATACCACAATTTTTATTTTACAAGCTGATGTTATATTGAAACGATATAAGCTGCTGGATTTTATTTCAGATTTACGAATTATATTTTACGATTATGTTTAACATTTAAAATTTAAGTGCAATGATTTGATTATGTTTTTATGAATCATTTATTAAACATTAGGGAGGATATAAGCTTATGTTTAAGTATTATGTTCAAATATATAAGCTTATGTTTAAGTATTATGTGTAATGATATATGCTTATGTTTAAGTATTATGTTCAAAGATATAAGTTTGTGTTTAATAATGATTTTCAACAATATATAATATTCAACGACATAAACTTTTGTTTAAATTCTAAGTAATATGAATTTTATAAATGTTTAAGTATGAATAAATTTATTTTAAACTTTATGACTTCATAAAAATTTAAATAGAAATGCATAATACTCATTGAGCTTTTTAGTTCACTATTTCTTGTCTGTTGTTATGAAAATCTCCCCAGGTATAGGAGCGAATGCTCAAGGTGAGCGATCTCTGATACAAAGTTAGGCATCACATTTGACAATTGCTACTGTGAAAATTAAAACAAGTATTTTGAGATATAATAAATTTACATGATGTAAATACTTTTGATTTTATATTAATGCTTACGATTTTATGCATATTAAAATAATTTTTAAGTTCAAAATAAATTCAATTTAAATACTTTGATTTACATTTGAATGTGAATTTTGAGATGGATCTGAAGTCCAATTTGGAAGTGAAGAAGAATAAATATATTTAGAAATACTTATAAATTGATTTACAGGTATTTAAAAATGTTGAAAATATCGAAGAAACAACCGTTGTGCTGTTGAAAGTTTTCCATCAGATTTAAAAAAAAATAAATAATTAAGAAATGATAAAATATGAAGGCTTTGCTCCATAGAGTCCTTTGAGTCACCTATATAAAGACTACAAGGATTTCTGTTAGGGTGCTGAGAGGGTTCCGCTCAGATTTAGATAGAGAAAATCGGGATTGGATCTTTTCACAGTTGGTTTCTAGCGTAAGGCAATTGCAGAACCTTTCAAGAATAGCAATGACTTCAACATTTTAACTTGTATTAGGAGAGCAAACCGATTAGTTCAAAATTGAAGTACATCTAAAATAAATAATAGTAGTTTAGTCAAATTTAATTTAGATCAACATATCCTAGAGCTCTTAGGGGCTAGGCTGTGTGCCCAAGTTATGTTTTCAAAAGGGAACATCAATTTGACTAGAAGAATACAAGTGAACAAGCAGTTCATGAAGGCCACAAAAAAATTGCCTTCAAATAAATATCACAACACCATACAAAACAAAACTATCCATCCCAAAAACTGACAAATAAAAAACCTTTAAATGCACACAGATGCTATCGCACAGTTCCTTCACAACTAAGCTGAATGAAACAAAACAAAACTATCCATCCCAAAAAATGACAAATAAAAAACCTTTAAATGCACACAGATGCTATCGCACAGTTCCTTCACAACTAAGCTGAATGAAACAAAACAAAACTATCCATCCTAAAAACTGACAAATAAAAAAACTTTAAATGCACACAGTTGCTATCACACAGTTCCTTCACAACTAAGCTGAATGAAGTGTCCTAAAATTGTTTTGGGATAGGAGCCCATAAAGTAGCTAAGTGCAGGGTTCGATCCCATAGACCATCAATGTCATCCTCTGCCTTCCCTTCAAAAATTATTGATTCCTTTCTTTCCAAATGACCAACATCGAGGATCACTAGCATCATCACAACTCATGGTAATAGCAACCTACCCTCATACTTTATAACTAAATGACAAACATTAGGTAGCCTGAGAGAAATTTGTCCAATAGTTTGACTAGTTAAATTATTAAGTCTAACAACCCAAACTTTCCTATGTGATCCATTTTGCAAAAAAGACAAGAAAGTAAAATCAACAAGCTATATTCTAGTTTATACATTCAATACAATCAATGGCTACTGTCTATATGTGGTCCTCCATCTAAAATCAGCCACACCTACCCAATTTGAGCTTCAAAGTTCTCAAAAAATGCAAACTATATATGTTACTCTATCTAAAATGCAGGCTTAAGGTATAATTGTTAGTCACCATAGATGGAATCAACATTGTCCATGTGACCTCATTTGATAAAGTTTTCATTGACTCTCTGTTCCCAGAAATAAAAGAGGCAAGACGGAAATTCAATAATAACACCATCCTTGACAAAAGTTCACAAGAATGTCATATCAAGCCTTAATAAATCAGCACCAAGGAACTAAATTGACCCAACAAAGAAATGCTCATAAGTATACATTTTTAAATTATTAGTATTCATCCACTCATAAGTTGTAATGAATTATGAGTGGATGAATACTATCATTCACTCATGTGAACATCATGCAATATTTAGATTCCTATCATATACAAAATTATATCGTCAACATTTTTTTTTTAAACAAAAAAACTACACATGAGTTACACAATCCGCGTCAACAAACTTTATAAAAAGATCATAGTTTAAAGAAGCAGGACTTGTTTAAGCATAAAAGCAAACACATTGAAGACAAGCACACACGCAATATTTAGCCGCAACAAATCTCCTTTAACTTATTTGCTGCTGGTTCATCAACCGAATACTGCATTCAAAAATGACAAGAGAACCAGAATGGGTCATAAGAAAAGGAAAAAAAAAGCAACACATTTATAATTGCTTAAAGCAGTCGTGCGAGAGATGGAGCCGTGGAGGTTTTGCAAACTAAACTAAGCAGAACTTATAACTTTAGTAAAGAGAGAAAAGAAAGATTAGAAGGTTAAAGAAGAAGAATTTTATGAGAGAATCTTATTCCATCGTCTGCTCTCCCTTTACTAGAAAACAATGGTTATATATGCCAACAGATTATTCTTAACTAACTAACTAACTGCCTACTATGCTAACTATTTCTCCCTCCAAAAGTGCTTCTATCCTCTTCCTTCTTTTACTTGTTATTTCCATTTTAAGCTGTAACAATACCTTCCTCTTTATTTTCCTTGTCCTTAAGGAAAAAAATCTGGAAACCTCATTTGAAATTCTTGAGCATACTCCGAAGTAGCCTCAGCTGGAGAGTAATCACGCCAGTGAACTAGGATTTGAGTAGCTGCCATATTTCCCTGCTTCACCATTCTTCGATCCAAAATTGCTTGTGAATAGACAGGAAGGTCACCAACAGTTGGTAAAGTTGAAGAAGCTTGTACATTAGCATGCACCGGTTTCAATAGGGAAACATGAAAAACATTGTGTATTTGAGCTTCTGGAGGCAACCTAATCCTATAGGCTACAGCTCCTATAACATCCAAGATTTGGAAGGGACCAAAGTACTTTGGCTAGAACTTTTGATGCCCTTGGTGTGCAGAAACTTGCTTATAAGGTTAAAGTTTAACATAAACCCAATCCCCAATCTGAAACTGCCTCTCACTTCTTCCTTTGTCAGATAAATTTTTTATTCTAACTTGAGCCTTCATGAAATAATGCTGTAACAGCTTGACAGTAGCTTATTTATCTCTCAAATATACGTCAACTGTTGCTACCTTAGAGTCATATGGAAAATAAGGAATGTGAAGTGGTGGTGGATAACCATATAAGGCAGGCTTCAAATGGTGTCATATGTATGCTAGTGTGATAAGATGTATTATACCATAACTCTGCTAGTGATAGCCATTTTGACCAAGTATGAGGTAGGTATCCAGCCATGCACCTTAAATAAGCCTCCAAACAGCGATTTACCACCTCTGTTTGCCCATCTGTTTGAGGGTGGTATGCAGTAGAAAGTTGCAACTCAACTCCTTGTAACTGGAACAATTCTTGCCAAAACACATTAACAAAAGTAGGCTCTCTATCACTTGTAATTGTTTGCGGCAGTCCATGTAACTTGTAGACTGAATCTAGGAAAACATGAGCCACTATATGAGCTGAGAATGGATGGGATAAGCTCATAAAATGAGCATATTTGGTAAGTCGATCCACTACTACAAAGATAACTGTTTTTCCTTGCGATTTAGGAAGTCCCTCTATGAAATCCATAGTAATATTGGTAAAAATTCCTTCTGGTACAGGCAAGGGCTGCAACAACCCTGGTGAAGCTATATTTTCTGGTTTATTTTGTTGGCATATTACACAGTTTCGAACATAGTTCCTGACATCCTTCCATAATCCTTTCCAAGTAACTATAGCTGACATTCTTTTTGCAGTTACCGTCGCTCCCGAATGGCCTCCTATTGATGAATCATGGAAAAAGGACAACAATTGGCACCTCAAGGTTTGATCATTACCCACCACTAATTTTCCCTTCTTGGTTAATTTTTGCTGTTACCAACAGTAATTAGGATGAGCTATAGAATCCTGCTCTTTAGCTGCAATAATCTTCTGCAGGAAGACATCAGTCATCCAAGACCTCTTTACTGTTTCCATTAATTTAGAAGAAAGAATAGATATTGACAACTGGAATACTTCAGATTCTGATAACCTGGAAAAAGCATCAGTTGCCACGTTATCCTTGCCTTTCTTATAAAGGATTTCATAGTCATATTTCATCAATTTTGCCACCCAAGCCTGCTGAGTTAGTGTAGTAATACGCTGCTCCAGTAAATATTTCAAACTCTGATAATCTGTCTTTATGACAAAATGTTGGTTAGCTAGATAAGGCTCCCATTTCTTAATGGCAAACAAGATTGCTAGCATTTCCTTTTCATAGATTGAAAGTGATTGATTTCTTTGATACAAAGACTTGCTAATAAATGCAATAGGGTGTCCCTTTTGCATGAGTACTGCTCCAATACCCTTACCAGAAGCATCTGTTTCGATTAAAAATTCTTGGTTAGGATCTGATAGTGCCAATATTGGTGCTATTATCATGGCTGTTTTGAGCTGCTCAAATGCTTTTTGTGCCTCTTCTCCCCATTGAAAAGCATTTTTCTTGAGAAGCTCGGTCAATGGCTTTGCTAACTTTCCATAACCTCTTACAAATCTTCGGTAATACCCAGTTAGTCCTAAGAATCCCCTTAATTGCTTGATATTCTTAGGAGTTGGCCATTCTTTAACAGCCTTGATCTTGTGAGGATCAGTCACCACCCCTACTAGTGTTATTATATCCCAAGATACTCAATTTGTGCACATCCAAATTTGCATTTACTCTTTTTAGCATATAGCTGGTTAGCTTGCAGAATTTCAAGAACAAGCTGAAGATGACCAACATGATCCCTTTTACTTCGACTATAAACCAGAATGTCATCAAAGAAAACTAGAACAAACTTTCTCAAATAAGGCCTAAAAAGTGTATTCATTAAACTTTGAAATGTGAATGGGGCCTTGGTTAAACCAAAGGGCATCACAAGAAACTCATAGTGCCCATCATGTGTCTGAAATGCTGTTTTCTCAATGGAATCAGGGTGCATTCTTATTTGCCAATACCCAGATCTCAAATCAATTTTTGAAAACACCACAGCCCCTCCAAGCTCATCCAGCAACTCTTCAATAACAGGTATGAGAAACTTGTCCTTGATAGTGTTGCTATTCAAGGCCTTATAGTCAATACACATCCTCCAACTACCATATTTCTTTTTAACTAACACCACAGGACTAGCATATGTGCTAGTACTTGATCTGATTATCCTTGATTCTTTTTTATCATCTTTTCCACCACATTTTTTTAAAACCCCACATGTCGATAAAGTCTGATGTTAACTGGTTGTGCTCCCTCTTTCAAGTTAATACGATGATCATGGGACCTTGATGGGGGTAAACCTTCTAGTTCCTTGAAAAGTTCTTCATATTGTCTAAGTAATTCATCTAACTCCCTCCATTCCTCCTTTGTTTCCTATGCTTGCACATTATACAACTCTTTGGTTGCTCCAACATCAAGTTCCATAATCAGCTGGGCAGAAGCTAATTTATGCTTTTTAGTTAGTAGTTTATCCAACTGAGTATCCTCAATAACTGACCACTCTTGTGGTTTCTCACCCTGCAGCTCATATTGTTGTGTTACCATACAAAATGTCATCTCAAGTTCCCTGAAATTCCACATAATGTTTCCTAATATAGCCAACCATTGAGCCCTAAAATCAAATCGTAGTTGGTTAATGGTAGAGTGTACACATCTATAATAAATTTCTGACCTTGTACTCTCCACTCAAACCCTTTACAAACTGAAACACAGTGTAAATCCTATCTATTGGCTACTGTGACACTTACCCCCTCTACTTTTTATATCTTGCAGCCTAATCTCTTAGCAGTTACTTCACTCAAAAAATTATGTGTACTTCCAGAATCGATCAAATTATACAACCTCTTATTGCCATATATTCCTACTAACCTCATAGTTGTAGCTCCTATATTGCTATTAAGAGCATGCATAGACAGCTGCATCAAATCAGGTTCAACTGCTTCCAAATCAGGCTCTTTAATTCCTTCTTCCACCCATTCCTTAGTGTTCACATACACACATACAATTGCAACACAAAAGCTTGCTTTGTTTTGCATTTGTGTCCTGGGGCATATTTTTCATTACACTAAAAGCAAAGACCCTTAGCTCTCTTTTCATCAAACTCCTTATTGGTCATGGTTTTTGCATGCTTGGTGGGGTGCCAAGGTAACTTTGGAATATTTGGCGTTGGCAATAAACCTGTTTGAGTTTTTTGTTTGCTACTATTGTAAGTTTCAACATTTGCATTGTATTGATTGGTAAGAGGTTTAGATATAAAATTTGCTTGATTTGGTGTCCTAGTGACTGGTTTAGGATGACCCTTAATGACTGCTATGGTTAACTCCTGCAACTTAGCTAAAGAGTAAGCTTCTGCTAAAGATTTCGGTTTAAACATCCTTACAACATTACCCAATTCATCCACTAAACCAAACAAGAAAAAACTGATAGCTTGATCCTCTTTAATTTCAGCTCTAGGATATTTTTCATCAAATGTATCAAGATAGTCTTGTAGGGAACTAACCTTTCTCAAGTTTAGTTTCTTAGATAAGCTAAGGGATCATCATAGGCGTGTGGCCCAAATCTTGCTCCCAAAGCCTTAACATACTCTTCCCAGGTTACTGAAACTCCATTTTTGATCTTGTTAAACCCTTGGTGCCATTGGATTGCTTTGCCCTTCAAATGAAGTGCTGCGATCTTGACCCGGTTGTCTTTTTAGGTGCTATCAACCTCAAAAAAATACTTTGCCCATAGAAGCCAATTATCAAAATCCTCACCATTAAATTTTGGGAACTCCAATTTGGTATTACGTCCCCACCCTACTTCCTTCCATCCTTCTTGCTGACTCTCCACATACCTGTTCCCCTGATCGATTCCAATTCAAAACCTCCGTGTGCTGTAAACTTAAGCCTCTTATCAATTTCTTGATTTCATCAATCGATTCTTTAAGTAATTGTTGTTGTCTCCTCTTTGACTCCTGTACCAATTGAAGAATTCTCGCCTCAATTCTTGTTTCCTGATACCTTCAGCCATGGCCACTAAATCGATGGCTCTAATACCAATCTGTTGCAGACTAAACTAAGCAGAACTTGTAACTTTAATAAAGAGAGAAAAGAAAGATTAGAAGGTTAAAGAAGAAGAACTTTATGAGAGAATCTTATTCCATTGTCTGCTCTCCCTTTACAAGAAAACAATGGTTATATATGCTAACAAATTATTCTCAACTAACTAACTAACCTACTATGCTAACTGTTTCTCCCTCCAAAACTACCTCTATCATCTTCCTTCTTTTACTTGTTATTTCCATTTTAAGCTGTAACAGGAGGTGGAGTAGACTGTGGAGGTGGGTTGGTAGAGGGGTGCGGTGGCTGTGGAGATGTGTGGAGTGTAGTGTATGGTGTAGAATGTGGACCGTGTGTGTGGTTTGGGACTTAGGGTTTGAAGGGTAGGTATATATACCTCCCTTTAAAATGACACGAATGTCCCTTTAACATCAAATTACTTTTTTACCCTCGTTTAACGGGTCAACCCGTGACGCAATTAACACGACATGAACCCAACATGATTAGTTAACGGGTTGACTCATTTATTTACCCAACCCGTTTATGTTCAACCCTAACTCGTAATAATCGTGTCGGTTTCGTGTTGATCTGTTGTATCGGATTCCAAATTGCCACCCCTACTCCTATCATACACGTATAGGGTATTTCAATCGGGCACACTGGGGGGCTAGGGTAAACCAAGTCACTTAAAATTTGCTCTATAACTCAAGATACTTTCTTTCTAAGGTAGAAGTCTAAAATATTTTTAGTACTCTTAGCATGTCTCTTTACGCATATACTTTACTTAAATAAAATTCTTAATAGAATACTTACAAGTAAACTATAAACTTAGCTTACATGCATTATTTGAAACTTCTAACATGCTAAGAGTTACTTCAATTCGAAGCAATAATTTCAATACTTTATAAGCACAATTAAAAACTATTAATTATAAATCGATAAAATTCAAGGTAAAATCTCTTTTAATATTCTGAAAAAAATTATATATTCTCTAAGGCGAAAGCCTAAAACTTTAAGGAAACTTTTAATGTAATTTATTGATGCTTATATATCACTCAACCATATTAAATGGTTTTATTACTAAAATATACTCATTTATAATTTAAACTCGAAAACTTACATGCATTAGTACGGAATATTAATATCAAACTGATTTAATTCAACGTAATGAATTAAAGGTATATTTATGAACAATGGAAACTATCAATTATAACTGTAATAAAACAAACTAAAGTTTTTCAAATGAAATAACTTCCACTCACAAACTTGTCACCTAACTAGTGACTCCTTCTTTGCGATTTTCTATCCGTTTCTTCTCTGTCAACACCTTACATCATAACAAGCTTTTCTTAGGGTCGCATACATACTTTATGCTAATATAAACCTAATCTAATGCAATCACATTTTTCGGTAAGCTTACCAATTCCTTCTACTTATTTACACATCATCTCTTTTTACGAATTCTTGCATGTAATGTACTTAACTTTGTGCAAACATCACACTAATGCACTAAATTCACCAATTACATGAAATTCCCAAAATACCCTTCATTTGGCCATTTTTCAATGCATTGCTAATTTAATTATGGATGGGTATACCTTACAGTCAAGTAAGGGTTTTGTTAACCAAAACATGCTTGAATGATTTGAAGTAATTTTATGCATGAAATTATGTAAGAATATTAAGTTAAATTGTTGAAATAAAAGTTGGAATCATGGTGTGTAAATATGCTATGTATTCGGCCATATGGAGCTTGGTGTGACGGATGATTGTTTTAATGGTTTTAAATGATATTAGGGGTTGTTTTGGTGATGAATTTAGTATGAGATTGAAAGGAATTTGTTGTATGTATATTTGGGCTATCCCAAATGGGCTGATAAAAGTCCAAAGGTCCAGTAAGATAACCTACTAAAACCGTCCCAACAGGCAAGGACCTAAATTACTGGTCCAAAGAAACGAGCATAACTTTGTGCTCGGTTATCAGATCGCCTATTATAATATGTTTTCAAAATGAGATTTTCGTGCTCCATAACGTGACAACCGGGTTTCCCGATTGATGCCGTTGTCATCCTAAAAATTGTTGATTTAGTGGATGTGTACTTGAGGTTTACGTTTGTAGCCTAGCAAAACACTGAACGAACAGTCCATGAATAAGTATACAGATGGGTTGATGAGCGAGCAGCCACATGAGCAGCTCGTGTGACTGTACAGTATACCTGGTAGATCTTACAGTTATTCTCTGGTTGGGATTGAGTATCCGAAACATGCATCGACAATGTCAAGGGTGTCTGTCACTAACAGCGGGAGGAAACCCGTAGAGAGGAATGAGTCGTGTTAGTGGTTCACTTCAAATGCATCGTCCAATGCATGTGTAGGGTATATTACTAGCTAGCTTCCACCCGAACGAGGAAAAATGTCGCTTTATAGCGAGGAAAAAATTCTGCTATGTAATACCGGATAGATGACATGAACAAGGAAAAATTCTGAGAAGGCCAGAGTGAGGTAAAAATTCTGCTCCATAACTAGGATACCATGTGGTACGGACCGTAGTGGTTGACTTGTTTATTCTAAAATTTTCCTGAAACCAAAGTGCCACCATTATTTATTTTTTTCAACAGAAAATAGAAAACACGCATTATTTAGCCTTAATATTCATTTTTATAATAAATCTAAGTGGTATTTACAAAAATTGTTTATCCATTCAATTAATTGAAATGTGATTTTTAGTGGAAATCGATTTTAAATGTTACAGTGGTTAAAGTTTTACAAAACGTTTTAAAACACAAAAGGGAGGTCATTTTATAATGTTAAATTTGATATGAAAATGTATGACACTCACTAGGCTCGAATAGCTCATATTGTTTTATGTTTTATAAACAAAACCTTCCCAAGGACAGATATAGGTACAAATACATCGGGATCAGGGACTCTAGCTCAGGATTAGGCAGACTGAGTCGGATATATCACTGTGATTGTATAAATGCATTTTGAACTTCCTTAAGAATTTGTATATAATGAATTGTACAACTTTTCTTTGGATTCAAAAATATGTAAACAAAAATATGCATGACTTACGATTGTATCACTCTTTACAGTTTAAATTTAATGACATGTTTGTGATTGTTTGTGAATTGATAAGATTGAGGGCCTGAAGCCCAATAGTTTGGGGAAATTGGTTGATTTTAGAAGTATTATAAAATTTTTAAAATTTGCAGGGAGACTATTTCTGAAAAACAGTTGTTATGCTACCCAAATTTTCATAAAATCTATTGAATAATCACCTAATTAAAGGCAAAAACAAAGTTTTCAAATTAAGGGAAAACGGTTTAACTTTACAAAAACCTTTCAGTCGGATTCGAGATCGACTGGAGGACTACCGTGGGTTGATCGACAGGCCGCCGTCTATACGGTAAAGGATGTGCAGAAACGGGGTTTGTCAGGTTGCCTCTAGACGCACATCTTCTAGTTCAACATGACATGAGATATCATCAAACGTTTTGATGTTATCATGGTAGATCATGTTGGTTTTTATATTTCACCAGTTGTTTAGGAAGGATCGGATCATCAACTATACTTGCTGCTCATCAGTTAAAGCTTAGGAAACTGATTTCAACTCATGTACCATACTTGAAAATTCTCTCAGATGCTGCCTTATGTTGTGATCTTGGCACTTTGGATAAATATCAAACTTGATTATGAGTCTCCTTAGTTTAATAGTTAATGTCCCACCGCTATTATCTTCTAAAGCCAACCAAATGTCTCTTATATTCTTCATATGCACACATATGGTTATCAACCATACTAAACAACATCATTATACGAGCAATACTGTTCTATATTTTATAGGCCTGATAAGCCTCAATATCGTTTTTGTGTTGTGCAGAAGTACTATGGTCGAGTTCAATCATAATGTTGGTTAAAGGTTTTGAGGGCTTCTTGCTCCTCTAGCATATATTGAAACTTATAGTGCCAAATATCATAGATATCACCATTCCATTTGTCACTTTTAGTGAGTTCAGCGACTATATTTTTTCGAAGCACATGTCATTTCCTTAGATGACATTTATTCTATTTAAAGACTTATAATTTATATCTATCTACGTCTATACTAGCACATCTATTATCATTTTACAAAAATATTATAGCAACTGTACACTCACAAATATGATAAAAGAATATTCGGATAAGAATTGAAAAAGTAGTCAAACTATCCATCATCATTCAATTTCCAAATATTCACTAAACCATATATATAAGTGTTTTGTGCAAAACAGTCCTAATATCATTCTCTAAATGATTTTAGGACACGTATAATTTGAATAGTATCATTTGAGATTTTTATGACCTCAGACATCTCATTATTAGAATCTCTATGCCTCTAACATTTTATCATCTGAGATTTCTATGATCGCAAGATCTTACTGCTCATATGAGATTTATTTAATCTCAAGGTCGTGGTCGACAATTTGAGATTTCAATAATCTCCTCGTCATCTGATAGGACAATGATCATAATCATGCCATTAGATGACTCATCATCATAATGAGTCGACTCAGTCCCATAAAAAATTATGCCAAAACCTAAAACATAAATATCTATGTATGATAAATTTTAGTTTAAATAAAATTTAATATTAAAACTAAGCCATTTAAATTTAGCACCCTATAGAGCGAAATAAATCAAATCATCTAATTCATCTCACAATTAGAGCGAATAAGTAATTGAGATGAAAAGAAGAGAAAAATAAATGAAAAAATTCTCGTAGGAAAATCCATCGAAAATCGCCGTCAACAGGTGGCGTCCACGTGCTGAAAAAACCTCTCACTTATCGATCATGCTGGCCATGCACAGCAAGGCCACCATGCGCACCTTTTCTGTAGGCGCTGACGTAATAACGACATGTTTCAAGCTCAGAATGAGACACGTGTTAGCACCGTACATGCATCCTATACACACACTAACATGTGGCACGTTCGAATCACTTCACGCATCTCTCATCAGTTAACAGGCGACACGCATTATGCATGCAAGGGACCACAGGTCAAGTTTAGAGGATGGCACATATCACAACAGTAACTAGCCACGCGTCGCGCTTAGCACCCATGATATGCCACGTGTCATTTGTGTGTCATCCTACTTGTTGCACACATATGGCGCATGCGTGGCAAGACTTAGTATGCTTGTGGGTCACTCGCTTAGAAGGCACATGTAGTACATGTGCCAGCTTCACGACATCTTCTGATGACGAGATTATTTCTAGTTTCTTTGGAATTTCATCCCATTTTTATTTATGCCACTATATTTAAGTTTTACTATTGGGTGTATCACACTTGCCTAACGTGAGAGTATTATTCGCATTCCAAAAATATGAACAATATCTTAACAATGGAGATAGATTTTGAATCCCAACGTCATTCGATCCATTCGCATTCATTTTTCAACCAAATTTTGCGATTCAAAGTTCTACAAACTCATCTCAAAGTCTACTTTCATATGAAACCAAAACATGCAAAACGGAGGTCAAACGAGTGAGATGTCATCCATGTAAGTTTCGGGGTTCATGTATCTATCTCTTATGTTTTTGATAAAAATTAAGTTTCATGATATCTTTAATTATTTAAACTGTATTAATGACCAGCAAACAATTTAATCTGGCTCTGATACCAATGAAAGAAATTATAACAATATATAAATTCGACATAAAATAGTAAAACAGAACCAAAAGCATACTTGTTTATGCACAGCAGAAATTCTTTTGAATTTTTTAGATTGTTCAACTGGTCGAAGTTTGGCCACCAATTACGGGGCCAAACCCTTAAATCACGATGTAAGAACCTTGTCATATATTCTCTATAACACTCTTCCCTCAATCTCTAGTGGAATGAGAATCGAGGTGAAGGATATTATATTTTTTACTAAAATTCATTTATTTCTTTATTTAGTTTTATAGAAAATCTGACAGAGTTTCGTCTGTTTTTCTGAAAATTTAAAAGTTAAAAAATTGCAAAGAAAATAGCATTT
Organism: Dimocarpus longan; assembly: GCA_022984855.1. Classification (NCBI taxonomy): domain Eukaryota; kingdom Viridiplantae; phylum Streptophyta; class Magnoliopsida; order Sapindales; family Sapindaceae; genus Dimocarpus; species Dimocarpus longan. The sequence continues at coordinate 9,512,357 of CM041021.1, forward strand.
CTAAAAGAATTCTTTCTCAACTTCCATTCGGACCTCCCATCTGTTTCCAAGCTCACTTCACCACATCAACATTTATAATAATGAACTCCTTAAGGAAATCCATATACATGAAATTTAAAACAAAATCAAAACATGAAATTTATTTAATTTTCCAAACTATATTATATTACAATCCTTATGACATTGGTACAATATATATTTTACAAAGGTTTACACTTTTTGAAAATACAAAATTTCATGCTCATACATTATGAAATGTACACATATCATACCAAGAAGCATGATTATCAAAAAATGTGGATGGATGTGACTTTAGAGAAGAGCTGTAGATATACTTCATTCAGTCTTTATCTACAATACCTAATCAACAACCTACGTGTGGGAAATTCCAACGCACTAAGTATTTCTACTTAATGGGTGTATACATGTAACATTGAAAAAATAATTATTTTAAAAAATACAGCATAATAATATATATAATATAATGCACAATATCAAATTTTTATGTTAAAGGCATAATGAACCAAACAAGTTAGAAATCATACAATATAACTTTCCGAAACCAAATATCAAACATCTTTACATTGGTACCCTTATCAATATTTAGAGTACTTTCGTAAATTCTGACACGATACCTTAGATCGAAAACGGGTTTCCTCGGCATTGGACACTCGATGCCTACCCATCAGATTTCATTTTGTAAATTTTTACAATTTCTGGACTGGACACTCGATGTCTCTTCAGGTCCGTTCATATAAAAAAATTTCGATATGCATGTACAACGATGCAATACTACTAATAATTACCCCATTGACATGTCAATTATCGATCCCCATTTACCGGTGTCTATTTTTACTCGGGCCCTTTAAACTTTTCAAAATTACAAAATTTTTACATTAAACAAAACTTTTATTGCATAATGTTTAATCACATTTTTTAATCTGTTTTTCAAAATTCCTTCGAGTGTCATTTTTGGTTATTTCAAATGACCATTTGCCCCTAGTTTTATTATCAAAATTTAGTAAAACAACTCTTATCTGTCTTTAGTCTACATTCGGCCAAAGGGAAATATTTTTCAAATTTTCCTTTCAACTTGATATTTTATCATATAAATCATTCAAATACCATTAAATCAACACCTAAATGAGTATGAAATGACAAAAATAACCTTGGATACAAAGCTAACCTATATTCGGTCAAAGAAGGGGGTTTTGAAATCTTTCTTTTTTATGCACTATTTCATCACATAAATCATTCAAATATCATTGGTTTAACACATAAATAAACTTAAAATGACAAAAATGCCACTAGGTACTTCTCTAGCATAGATTCGACCTAGGGGACTTTTTTTTTTTTTCTAAATTTGTGTTCAACTTCATTTTTCATTCCAAAATTCATTTAAAGGACATGCTAATGACATATAAATATCATCCATACATAGTTATTACATTGAAAAAGAAAAATCATAAAGTTTCAAAAGGATTTTTCATTGCCAAGCTTACTAATAAAAGTGAATTTTTAAAGTAAGTGTACACGAATATTTTGGGTAAGGTAGCAAGTTCTTTCACACCTTCAGTTGAAGCCTACAACTTCTCTTTATCCTTTTCCTGGCTTCCTTTGATTAGATCTTCGCCTAGGGTTTCAAAAGAATACGTTTATTGATATTAAAAGCAACTCAACTAACTCAAATGCAAACTTAGTTAGCTATTCATGCTTAGGGATGCATCGACAAACTTACTAATCTCTATCTAACTCTCAAATCAAAAACTCATAACACTTACCTTAGATTTGCACCTTTCTAGCAAAATCCAACTTTGAAACTTGATGGATTTTGATGAAATCAAGGACTTGTATTGGTAGATGATGGAGAAAACAAGATTTAGGAGTGATTTGGTAGCTAAAAATTGAAGAAAATTTGAGAGAATGGAGAGGGAGAGTGGACGGCAAAAGAGGAAGATGATGAAAAATTGAATTTTCAACCTATTTGTACTTTGTATACTACCCATTTTTGCTTTTTAATTTTACCCCAAACAATCCCATTAATTTCCATCTTGTCCCTTGTCACACATGCTTGCATTTCATTAGTTATCCATGCCACTCATCTTTCCACTAATTTATTTGAATCACACACTTGCAAAAGTTTAATTGATTTCCATAACTTTTGACTTTTATGTTGTCAACTTCTAATTGGTTCAAAACCTAATTCCATGTGATGCATTTTACTTACTTTTCTTCTTTATCCAATCATATAATTCCATCCTTCAACTTATCTTATTTAATTTCTAATTAAATCCCTTATTAAGCAAAATATCTCCAAAAATTATTAAATTCCCTAAATAAACAAATATATTACACTAATTGCACTCAAATCCAATTTAATCCAACTTATAGCATTCAAATATTTAATTAAAGGATACTAATCATAAGGAAATAAATTTCGGGCGTTACATTCTCTCTGTTTTTGCTCATTGCTTTGTGTTTACATATATGATGTAAAAAGAATTTTTCATCATCATTTACAAAATGAAATTCATCATGTATTTATGGGGGGTGGTTATTTTCTGATAATCGTTAGTAACCGCCAGTAGTTACTTGTTCCTATCCAAATATATTTTATTTGGATAGGTTCATAGGTTTGAGTCATCTTGATTGGATCTGACCTAACAACATAATAACCCAACAGATACCATGTGGGAAAAAAACTTTATGGAGAAAACTTTATTGAGAGAAGTGGATTTTTTTCATTCTCTTCCATTCTATTCTAAAAAGAATTAAAGATTAAATATACATGTCACGACAACCATTCACTCTATAACCACTAAATAATATTTAATAAATAATTAACAACCACTTCAACCACTAACCAATATTTAATAAATAACTAACAACCACTACAATAATTACATAGATTTTAATAAAATCTTCTAATAGTTACTATCAAGTATGAATTATTAAAAGAAGGTAAATTAAAAGTAATTTTTCCTTTTCATTTTTTATGAAAATTAACACTAAATGAGTTGGATATTTGTTGAGATATATGGAGATTAATTATTACCTATGTGCCTAAATATGCTTTTGGTGGAATCTAAATGCTTACTACTAAGATAGATAAGAAGTGGCACAAAACAGATAAGTGGCTCAAAACTGTGCCTAGTATCTAGGAGAAAGTGATCAAATGAAATATACTTTGGATATGCTAGAGTGTTTGTCAAATTTTTTTATGTTTTTTATGACATCATTTTAAAGTTTAGTGCTTCGGCATCTATTATTTCTAATATGTTTTTTTTTTTTAAATGAATTATGCTTTATTGAAAATGAGTTGACTACATTGGATAAAAGTGATATTTTTTGTTTTGTGGTATGACAATTGGAATGAAATGTAAGTTTGACAAATATTAGGGCAAAGTTGAGGATGTGAATAAATTGTGGATAGCTGCACTTGTTCTTGATCCAAGATACAAGTTAGATAATGTCAATATTTTATTTTAGTGAAATGTTTGATGAAAGGAAGCTTGTGGAGTTAACTAGTGACATTAAAGATCTTTTGATTAAACTTTATGAGTTTTACAAAAGTGATGATAACATTTTAAGTGGTCAACAAGTTTCCAGCTCCAATCCTTCCTTTAGTGACGAGGATGTGGGAAAGACTTATGAAGGTTCAAATTTTCGTTTGGAAAGTCTCAAAAAGTTTTAAAAAATGAAAGAGAAGAATGATTTTATTGTTTTAAAGAATGAGGTTGAGAGGTATTTGATAGAATCCGATGACCATTTGGATGATAAAAACTTTGATCTTTTGGGTTGATGAAAAGTAAAGTCTTCGAAGTACAAGACTCTATCTCATTTTACAATGGATGTCTTTGTCATTCTAGTGTCTACAGTAGCTTTCGAGTCGACATTTAGCAGAGGGAGGGCGTATTCTTGATCAACTTAGGAGTAGCTTGACTCCAATTATGGTGGAGATATTAGTTTACTTGCAAAATTGATTGTAATCTTCTAATATTTGCTTAGATCTTACACCGTCCACGGATGAGATAGAGTTGTATAAAACAATTGAAAAAGGTGAATAATTTATTTGTTTTATTATGATAATGTTAAATGTGTAATTTTATTTATTACTAATGTTCACTTATGTAGAGATTGGAGAGAGCATACCTTTGGAACCACGAAAAAGAATGTGAATTGATTATGTTTTTGTGTTACTAAGGTAATTATCTATTAATTATATAAAAGAAATGAGATAAGGAAGGGTGAATAGTTTCATATTCAAAACCCTTTCTTTTTGTTTGAAAAGAAAATTACAATTATATCCTCGCTATTGTAACAATATAAGATGGATGGATGCGGTGATGAATGATAGGCATGCATGGGAAGAAAAACTTATAAGGGAATCAAAGAAAAAATGGCCTCTGTGGCACCACTCTCTCCCCCACCTACTCGAGATATGGTAGGCACCTCTGCTTACATCACTCGTATCTCTTATCCACCTTCTGAAGACAATGCCTTGTAAGTTTCCCATTATTTATCACTTCTGCTTGATTACTTACTCCTACGACAATTATTTCATTTCCTGTTTTTACGTCGTTCAAATTTTCGATAATTTTAGGCGAAAATTATTTTAGAGTTTGAATTCACTATTCTGACTATTTGGGATACTAATAGGTTCCTTAATACACTACATGAAGCTCCTTTGTTTGGTCACCGCAAATCTAGGAGCATTTTTGGGAGTTTAGTTTACTTTATCTTATTAGTGAGCACAAGTTCAAATTATTGATATATTTGTTTATTGGAAACAATTTGTTGAAGTGTGATTTTATTTTAGGCAGGTTATGCCATTTTGGCTGTAGGTGCTTCGTGGATTTTTCATCCTATATAGAAGTTAATAAGGTCATTGCTTTGCAATTGTGGTGTTATTCTTCTAGTAGTTATAGGTTACTATTTAGTGCAGCTTTGCTTGAGTGAATGTGTTGTTTTGTGGATTCTTGATCTGCATGTTTGTTGATTGTGTTATTTTGATTAGAATATATGTAAATGTTTTTTAAGTGAATATATGTTTGTATGATATGTTCCTGTTGTGAATTTGTTGCAAATGTTTTAACTATTTATGTTAAATTATGATTAGTGAGCTTTTTTGAAATGCAATTGCAGTTGTCCATGTATGGGGTTGAGGGTTATTGACCAATAGAAAATATGGAACCAAAACGTGAAAGTGTGGATTACTTGAAAAAGAAAGGTAAAAAAAAAAAAAAAAGATGATGTTTCTTGTTTGCTTGCTAGTTTTGTTGTGTATGTTTATAGGGTTTTGTACTAATTGTTGGTTAATGTTGCATCGACAAACCTATATAGTGCATGAGAATCATTGTCTATCTGCCAGAACTTTGTGGAATTGAGTCTTGATAACATGATACACTTAAAATTAATAGTCCTTTATGTTTTTTTTTACTCTCATACAGCCCATGGTTAGCTTGGCATCATAAGTTCAATTTTTTCTCTACCATAATTTCGTATAGATTAGATTGGTGTTGTACATGCTACTTTACTTAGAGTGAATATAATTTCAAATTTCACTATTTCAATCATGTTTCAACAGTATTTTATTTATCAAGTCTAGAAAATTTTATTACAGGTGAAATTGTTTATTTACTGGTTAACTGCTTATTTGTGGGAGTTTTTCTCACAAAGATGTTAAAAGAGAAAAGTGATATTTTCATGTTCTTCTGTTGAGAGAGTTCTTTTGGGAGTTAAGACTTGTAATTAAGAAGGCTTTTCTTTAGGATTAAAAGACCTTTTCTATTTATTAATATTTTTTGTTAAAAAAAAAAAAAAAAACACTTGCTATTCTGATTGAAAATGGAATGCCTTTTAAGTGGAGTATTCTTTGGATGTTGAAGTACATCTTAGGGCTAAATCTTCCCTCAATCCCTACATTCACCTTGCAGAACTTGCCATTTGAATCTGATTAGAAAGGTCCTTTAATGTTGTTGACACCTAATTTTGGTCAACCCGGTTCTTTAAGCTCAATACCTATGAAACAACAACTAACAAACGAAATAAGTATTGCCAAAACCAAAACAAATAGAACATAATGATTTTTACATGGTTCGACAAAGTAATGGCCTACGTCCACGACTGTCCCTCTTATTCTCTCAAAGTAACAATATATATTCCTTCGTTGTCCTTTATAATGAATTTGATCCTCTACTTATAGAGGAGATGTTACAATTTGAATTGGTTTAAAAATCTTACAGATAAGGCAAAAAATAATATACATTAATTGAGATAATATCTTCCAAGATTATCTCCACCGTATCTGCAATAATTGCAGAGAATGTCGCGATTTGATTTGCATGGAAATAAGCAAGTTGACTATTTTTCTGAATTAAACTGATTCGACTTTCTAGAAGGTCAACTGGTTAAATTTAACGAGCACCTCGAGCGAACAGACTACTCGAGCGATCAGATATTGTACCCAATGAACAGATTAGAAGACCTCCTGATCGCTCCGATGTCCTTGGAAGAAAACCATTGAACAGTTATTGACCACGTTCAGACCAGCTTAACGATCACAACTCGCGACCAGGTTGCCACACGATCAAACATGTGTTTAAATGATACGATCAGTCACACAGTAATTAAAACGATCAACCATACGATCAGATGTGTTCGGGTTCACAGGTTAAGAAATGACCACATGTTCCCTTCTTTGACCTTCAACTAATTGACCAGCCTGTTGGGCTTCTTCTCATAGAATAACATAATGGACCCATCATTGGACCTTTATCAGCCCATCTTCTATGATCATAAAAATGTCAATAACACTAGCCCTCTTACTTTCAGTACATTCCTTGTATTGGAAGCAATGAGCTCATTCTCAACGCAATTTTGGCGGGATCCGTTATGTTGCTCTTTCAAATATTAACTTATCCCGTGACATGAGGTACTTCCTTAGGCGTCAGTTTACTACATGTCCCATGTCATGCGCTATTAATGCGTATTTAATGCACGTCTTCTCACTAGCTGCGCATAACGACAAAATCGTGGGTTTCGCGCTGCGCCGCTAGATTAATGACGGTTACATAACTTTTTTTGATCTAATGGCTAGGATTTCAAAATGATAGCTGTATATAAACCCTTAGTCGCTTCATTTTCTGCTTTTACCAGTCACTTTAAAAAACAGACGTCTCTTTGTCTTCAACTTTCTCTCAGCTGCCACCGCTGTTCTACATCAAATTTTTCTCTGTCGTCGAAATCTACCATACTCAAGGTAAACTTCCATGTCTTTCCACAACCCTTTTAGTTATGATTTTTACTTCCATCTTACAGGGTTAAAAACATGAATCTATTTTCATGTTCTCATGAATATCCCCATTTGCACTCTCGACATGATAAAACTTAAAGAACTTGAATAAAAACTTGCTTGATCATATAAATCACATGTATACGTATCATTTTTTGTTTGCAGTCATCTAATACCTCAACTTTGGCCGAGTTGGGAGTTTGTTGACATCTGATAGCATTTGTAGCCTATTCGGCTTGCAAATAGGGCTTCCCTGCACTCGGTAGCCCCTTGTACATGCAACTTGATATTTAGGAAAGTAGCAATAGCCTTAAACACTGAATTCTGATCTGCTGTTCGCGACCTGACCCCTTCGTTACTTTTGTAGATGTCTGGTCATAGTTGACGTAACCATAAAGTGGGGGCTACTGACGTAGATCTTGAGGAGGAACTTGACCAAGTCAGAAATACTGATAGCGCGACCTCTCAGAGTGGTGAGGCCGTATCAAAACTTTCAAGGCATCATAATCCCCCTGCTGGCACCCCCTTTTTTAGACACGAGAACTCTGTTAGCCCTAGCGAGCTCGAATCCATCGCTGAGGATTTTTTTTTGCCCTCTGGGTGTCGGGCAATGGTGCTGAAAACCCATGATCATGCAGCCTATCCTTCTAAAGGATTCATTTTTATTAGCTACTAGCACATAGAAGCTGGTTTTAGATTTTCAGTTCACCATTACTTGGTCATCCTTTTAAACGACCTTAAGCTTGCTCCATTGCAGCTCACTATTAACTCTTATGCTCACCTTACTGCCTTAGCTTCAATTTTTATCAAAAATAATCTTTCTCCACCAACCCCTGCAATGATTCAATATCTTTTCCTTTTTAAAAGCACTACGGGCCCCAAATCAAAGAAAAAAGATGGGTTTTACTATACATCAGCTCGTAACTCTCCCTACAAAGTGAATCTTCCAAAGGGGGTTGGCAAATCTAACATTAGTGATTACAAGATGCCTTGGTTTTACACGTTCTGTCTCTCTTTGGCCAACCTTAATAACTTTTCATTTTGCTTTTCCCCTAGTGAGTATGTCTTTATATTGTTGTTATGCACACATACTGCTCGTTATTAATACTTGCTTTTATGCAGACGTTGCCAAGAGCGAGATCGCGCTGACAAACAAGGAGTTAACTTTGCTACAGAAATTTTCGAGGGTGAAAACTCTTCTGGATGACCAACCACCATCTGAGCACCTCCTTTAATTGCACGGCCTTACTCCTCCGGCTCACCAAAAATTGCTAGACAAGTGCTTTGACCTAAGGGCTCGCAAAGATAAAGAAATTTCTTCTGCTTTTGAGGCCTTTGGGAAGGAAGTACTAAGCTTACAAGAAAGTCAATTTTCAACAATGGTGCGACTTCACTTTGAGTAATCCCTTCCTGGAGAAGCTCCTCCTCCAAAGAAAATTGATCAAGTTGTAGTGGCTTTCGATTCCCAGAAGACCACAAAAACTGTTACAGGGTCTGCTACTCAAAAGGATTCTGTCGCACCCTCTACTCGCGGTATGAAACATAAATCAATAGGGAAAAAGCCCACGAGCAAAAACGCTCAAAAGGAGCCCCCTACACAATCAGCTCCTACTGCTAGTAGCTCACCTACTCCGCGCTTACAGAGCATTGACAAAGACAAAGGGGTTGTAGAGGCCCCCCCTCCCCAAAAACGCTAAAAGACGTTGGGGAAAGAGCCCGTTGTCAAAGAACAGATCTAGGACTTCGACGCGAGGCTATATTATAATGACTTCCTGGATCATATGCCCCATTTTCTTGGTATGAAGAAACCCGCCCTCTATAATGAATATATAAAGGGCGAGAAGCCAATTAACTATCTAGGTTTCCACAACCTGCTCGTAAGTTCCTGTACATATTACTGTTACTTTTATTGCTTTTTTATCATTTATCGCTTTATTGACATCTCGTTTCAGGCATATATGGTCTACGTGAAGCTTTTCAGAGAAATTTTTCATTGGCCCAAGGAGAAAGCTTCCATGGAGGCGATGATAAAATCACTGGAGGATGAGAAGAACAAAGTCCAAGGCGAGGTGGACTTCTTTAAGTTGGAGGCCGAAAAGTCTCGACAGGCCCTCCGCAACCTGGAACAGAATCATGAAAAATTCCTGAGACAGAGACCGGAGCTGCAGAAATCTATGAAATACCAAAATAGCACTATCGCCTCGTTGGAGAAAGAAAGAGACGAATTGAAGAAGAAACTCAATAATGCTCAAAACTTAGAGAAGAAACTGAAAGAAGAGAACAAGAGACTAAAAGAGGAGCTGGTCTCGCACAAGTATGAAGCTGACGAAGCTAAGAAAATTATTGAATCGATGTGGTAGGAGGTAATTTTAATCAAAGAAGAACTAGCCCGGGAATAGAGCCATACTAAAGCCTTAGTCAGACAAGTTGAAGAAATAATGGGAAGTCTGTTCTTATACAACTTATGACTAAAGCGGCCAGAAGGCTATGAAAGAAGTAAAAATATACGCAGCAAGGGCTGCTTACCAGGCTACGTAAGAGGCTCAGTTAGAAATCAGTCTTCTAGCTCCTCATTCAGGCTCAGACCCTTCTGCCTTAGAAGTGTCCCCAAATCAGCCCGCAGGCCATATTCCGACAGCGTCACATGGCGAAACTTCTCAAGATCCAAGTCCCTCAGATGCAAAATTACCGGATCCCTTTTCTGAAAGTGCTCCTCCAGCTCAGCCAAGACCTTCTTCAAGTTATTCTCAACTAATTATTATCGATGATGAAGGCAAAACTTCAATAGAGGCAATAGGCGAGCAGGACATTCCTCCTAGCAACACTTAGAAAATGTTTAATTCTTTTAACTTAATTTGTAAATAAACTATTTAGTTCATGAACTTCTAAATTAATAGATACAATTTGCTTCTTTTATTTGCTCTTACTTCCTCGTTCTTTGTTGATATTTAATGATGAGCAGTTCTAACATATTTGAAACAAGTATCAATTAAGTTGTAATACCCATAGTCCATATGATAATGAGATCGTTTAGCCCTTCCAGGGTTTGTACAAAATTCACATGCAGTGTTGGTTCCTCCTAGAATATTTTTATAAGTCTAGGCCATAGGCATTCCTTCCAAAGCTTGGTCGCTCACAGGCTATGCTTGGACCTTCTAGGACATTTTTATAAGTCCACAGCCATAAGAATTCCTTTTAGAACTTGGTTGCTCATAGGCTATACTGGGACCTTCCAAGACATTTTTACAAGTCCACAAGCCATAAACATTCCTTCCAGAGCTTGGTTGCTCATAGGCTATGCTGGGACCTTCTAGAACATTTTTAGCTCACAGATAATGATTACACCTTTCAGAGGCTGACTACTCACAGGTAGTAATCATATCTTCTAGAGCATTGGCTTACAGGTAGCAATTACACCTTCCAAAGTCTACTCGCTCACAGGTAGCAATTAAATCTTCCAAAGCATGAATAGAAATAAAACAATGAGTTGTTGAACAAGGAACAAAACGCGATCAAATTGCTTTGCTAAGAGAATTTTTACTGATAGAATAGCTGCAGTCATAAAAGTCAATAAACTGAATAAATTAAACATAATATGGTCGAAGATTCTCGGCATTCCATGCTCGTGGGACTTCAGCCCCATTCAAGTTGGCTAGATGATAAGCTCCGTTTTTCAGACTACTCTTTACGACATAAGGGCCTTCCCAGTTTGAACTAAGAGTTCCATCATTGATTTTTCGAGCAGCAGGCAAAATGAGACGCAAGACTAGGTCACCAGGCTTGAAGCTTCGAATTCAGGCTTTTCTATTATAAAATTTGGTGACCCTTTGTTGATAAATCGCCACTCTCATTCGAGCTTCATCTCTTGCTTCCTCGAGCAAATCCAAATTAGCTACAAGCAGCGAATCATTATCTTCCTATCTGAATGTTGCTCTACATTAACTAGCGACCTCATATTTAGTTGGAATCATTGCTTCTGATCCATACACCATCGAAAAAGGAGTTTCCCTAGTAGTATTGTGAACAGTTGTTCTGTAAGCCCACAACACTTTCTGCAACTCATCAACCCAGGCTCCTTTCCTTGCTTCTAGCTTAGTCTTCAAATTTTGCTTGATAATCTTGTTGACCACTTCAACCTGCCCATTTGCTTAAGGGTGGACAACAGTTGAAAAGCTCTTCTTGATCTCAAGGTCTTTGCAAAACTTTTGAAACTTTTCGTTATTGAATTGGGTTCCATTAACTGTCATGATCTGCTGAGGAACTTCAAACCTACAATAATATACTCCCAAACAAACTTCTTAACTTTAGTGGTAGATATTTCAGCAAGCTCTTTGGCTTCTGCCCACTTCGTAAATAATCCACTGCCACTATTGCATGCTTGCATCTTCTCGAGCTGTTGGAAGCGGACCGATCAAATCCATGCCCCACACGGCGAAAAGTCATGGACTAACCATCTACTGTAGGAAAGCTGGTGGGACTCTTGGAACCTTGGCAAACCTCTAATACTTATCATATCTCAACCATTTCGATCGCATCTTGCTTCATCGTTGACAAGTAGAATCCCTACCGAAAAGCCTTCTAAGTCAAATATAGCCCCCCGGCATGATTACCACAATGTTCCGCATGGATGTCTTCAAGAACAATCTGGCAGTCCGTGCCATCAATGCACCTGAGCAATGGGGCCGAGAACCCTCTCTTGTAAAGCTTGTCATCGTAAATGCAGTATAGGGTTTCTCGTGCTCGAAGACGACGAGCCTCTAATTTGTCTTCAAGCAATTTTCCATCTTGTAAGTACTCAAGCAAAGGATTCATCCAAGAGTCTTGTGCCACAACAATCGTCATCATCTCATTTAGTGGTTCGGTACTCGGGAGTGGTAGAATCTCTACTGGTATAGCTTCCATGAAATCTACATCTTTTGTTGTGGCAAGATGGGCTAATGCATCCGCATGAGAGTTCTGTGATAGCGAAACATGGTGCACTTCATATCCTTCAAACTTTGCCAACATCTCTCAGACTTTTTGTAGGTAAATGGCCATCTTGGATCCTTTGGCTTGATATTCCTTTCGAACTTGACATACGACGAGCTGAGAGTCGTTGTATATCCTTACTCATTCTGTTCGTACTTCCTTAGCCAGCCTTAATCCTGCTAACAATGCTTCATACTCGAACTCATTGTTAGTGGCTTTAAATTTCAACCTCAAGGTGCACAAAATTCTATGACCCTCTAGGCTTATCAACATCACACCTGCCCCAGCCTTTTGCTCGCTTGAGGATCCATCCACATACAACTCCCAAAACGGGCCTTTAGAGGATTCGGCTTCTTCACTTCGCGGCTCCATAAATTTAGTCACAAAATCGGCTAAGATCTGCCTCTTTATTGTTATCCGGGGTTTGAACTCTATTTCAAATTGGGCGAGCTCAATTGCCCATTTGAGTAAATGACTCGATGTGTCAGGCTTCTAAAGAACCTGCTTCAATGGGTACCTGGTTGAAACTACAATTGTATGGGCTTGGAAGTATGGGCAAAGCTTTCTGAAGGCCACTACTAGATAGTACGCCAGTTTCTCCATGGGGGTATATCTAGTCTCTGCATCGAGCAACCTCTTACTGATGTAGTATACAGGAAGTTGTGTCATGTTCTCTTTACGAACTAAGGCTGCACTAAGAGCATGCTGAGTAACCCCCAAGTAAATAATTAGTTTTTCCCCTTCTATAGGCCTAGAAAGCAATGGTGCTCGGCCATATACTTCTTCAGTTGTTGAAAAGCCGCTTCACATTCCTCAGTTCACTGAAAGTTCTTTGCTTTTTTCAACACATCAAAGAAAGATATACACCTATATGTCGATCTGGATATGAATCTGCTGAGAGCAGCAACCTGGCCATTCAAGCTCTGTACTTCTTTGATCTTAGTGGGCGATCTCATGGTTTGCTTCAATCCCCCTATTATTGACCATGAAACCTAGAAACTTGCCTGATGTCATTCCAAATGCACACTTCAAAGGATTCAACTTCATTTGGAATTTTCTCAAGATCTGGAACATCTCTCCCAGGTCACGCACATGCTTGGATTCCTGCTTGGACTCTACATATACCTCCATCGTTCTGCCAATCAGGTCTTCAAACATCATATTGACCAACCATTGATAGGTTGCTTCAACATTCTTCAACCCAAACGACATTACTTTATAGCAATAAAGCCAATGATCAGTGACGAATGAAGTATGCTCCTCGTCATCAGGGTTGATCGGGATCTAGTTGTACCCTAAGTAAGCATCCATGAAACTAAGAAGCTGATGACCGGCGGTTTCATCAACGAGCTGATCAATCCTCGACAGAGAAAAACTGTCCTTTGGACATGATTTGTTCAGGTCGGTGAAAGCAATGCAAGTTCTCCACTTTCCATTCTTCTTCTTTACCAGAAAGGGATTTGTTACCCAAACTGGGTAGTAGGCCTCTCTTATGAATCTATTCTCCAGAAGTTTCTCTACTTCTTCTCTAAGTGCTTCATAGCGTTCTTCCGTCATTGGCCTTCTCTTCTGACGAACTGGTCGATGGTGAGGATTGATATTTAACTTGTGTGACATAATATCTGGACTGATCCCCACCATGTCTTCGTGATTCCAGGCAAAGACATCTATATTCTTCTTTAAAAGTCAGTAAGTTGTGCTTTAACATCTGGAGGCAAATCATTCCCTACTTTCAAGCACCGCTCAGCATCCTGTTCACTGATTGGTACCTCCTCGAGCTCTTCCACAGAACCTGCTGCTCATTCTGCTTCTATCTCTCTGGGATCTAGGTCTTGGCTTACCTCCCTTATACTAACTGGTCGTGGCATATCCTCGGCCACCATGTTAACCTTTTTTCCTTTAGCCCCACTTTTACTACATTTCTATAATATTTTCTCACCAATTCTTGTTCTCCTCGCACACATCCTACTCCGTTTGGCATTAGAAACTTGACTCTGAGGGTCTTGGTCGATATTGCCATGTCTAGATCATTTATGGCTGGTCTTCCGAGGATAACGTTGTATGCTGATGGGCAATCAATAATAAAAAACTCTGCCATCGTCATAACTTGTCGATCCGAATCTCCAATAAGAAGAGGGAGTCTGTTTTGCCCTAATGGCACGACTACATCTCCAGTAAATCTGAAAAGAGGCTTAGGAGATCGTGTTGTTTGATCGGGTTTCACCCATCTGTTCAAAACAACTTCTGTACATCACATTTACTGAGCTGCCCGTATCCATCATGATTCTCCTTACTTCGGCATTACCAATCTTTGCCCTGATGACCAGTGCGTCATTATAAGGCCAGTGTATACCTTTAGCATCTTCTTCATTGAAAATGATGCCACCTGAAGTCATTCTGGCTCTTTTTGAGGATCCCTTTGCCTCACTATATCCCATTAGCAAAATGTGACTGGTCTGCCGCATATATCACTCGTGCGACATGTTTGATGTCCCTACAATATGCGGCCCATCATGAATAGTAAAGACGGTCCTCACTACGGGCATATGGTCCTGATCGACTATTTGCTGAGGTTGTTGTTGTTGGGCAGGTTATTGAGTCGGATCAGGATGTTGCTGTGCCGGTTGATGCCTACACTGGGGACGCTGATCTTCTGGTCGTGCCACATATTCCCTTAAGCAACCTCTTTTGACTAGATCTTCTATCGCGTCCTTGAGTTCTTTGCACTGGGAAGTATAGTGCCCATTTTCATTGTGATAGACACAATACTTCCTTGAGTCTCGGAACCTGCTTGAGATGTCTGTAAGACTTGGCTTTTCGAAATTCTCCTATCTCTTTTCTGCTTCATAAATTTTGTCCTGCCTATCTGTCAGGACGTTATAATTCTGGTAGCGGCTCCGTAGTGGAGATAAGTTCCTTCTAGGTTCATTCCTTGCCCGCTTCGCTACTTGATTACTGGAGGGATTTCTGTGACTGCTTTCTTCATTCCCACCTTGACTCCTCTTCTTTCCTTGGTGAGAACTGCTCGCGCCATCCTTCTGATCGCTAGGTCTTTTTTGCCTAAAAGTCTCTTCCCAACGGATCTCCTTTGCTGCTCGATCATAAAACTCGCCAAGATTCTTGACAAGGGATTTATAAATGCTCTCGTAGAGCTTCCCATCTTTCCTAAGCCCGCTGATATTGCTGTCAGGATACTTTCGTCTGAGAGTTTTTCCATATTATTCACCTCACTTCTGAATCTAACAATATAGTTTTTTAACGGCTTGTCCTGCTTTTGAAAGACCGACCCTAGGTGGCAAGTTGGCACGAGCTGCTTTCTCAGTGCCTTGTACTGATCGGTAAACTTCCTCTTGCATTCCTCCCAGCTATTGATATTACATGCTAGAAGACACCTCAGCCATGTTCTCGGCACGTTCCCCTGTGTGGCTAAGAACACTTGGCACTTGACCAGAGAGTTGAATGTCTGCAGGTCCATCTGGACGTTGAAAGCATTTAGATAGTCATACGAATCACTATCCCCATTATAGAGTGGGATACTCGGGAGCTTGAATCTCGGTGGCAATGACTCGACTCGATCTCCCTTGTGAAAGAGGTTCTTTCTTCTCGCAACTTTACTTGATCGTGGAGCCCAAGTCTCGCCTCCAATTGCTGGACCTTCTGTATCAATTCTTCTACCATTGGGTCCTGCCATTCTACTCTTCTTGCAAGGGACCGACGACTCATCCTACTTTCCCTATCTCCTGAAAAGCGATCACATGATCTCTCTCGATAAACTTATATTCGTTCAGGCAACCTGTTCCTTCTACACGAGCTCTTTACAAGATGCGACTCTCCTTGGTGCACACGCTCCTCACTGCGTCCATGAGCTCGCTCATTACCATTGTTAGCCTCCATGCGGCGGCTCCCATCATGGCTCACCCTTACCTTCAGACTAAGTGGGCGAGGTGTTACTTCTTCTTCACGAGCCTGACGTCCTCCTCCTCTGGAGGGTAAATTTGAGGAACGGATCGAACCTGTCGGCTGTACCCTCGCTCCAACGGTCTCCTCTCTTCTGGCAGGTATGACATCCACTAACTGGCACTAGGCATCTGTATTCCTGGGGACCACCTGAGCCTAGGCTTATGTCTAAGCCCTGATTGCCTCCGTCAATTGCGCTACTGTATTCTCCAACGCTTCCCGACGCTGCTGTCAAATTGGTACAACATCTCTACCAGTGGCAGCATGATGTGGGGGAAATGGAGGCAAGGTTGCACTGGAAGTTCCTGCAGCATGACCTTGGCCCTGGTGACCTTCTGATTGATCAGCTTCCAATGCAACAATTTTGGTTGTCTTAATCCTAACCATGCTCACGAATCACAACTGCAGTAAAAAGATTACAGAATCGCAGAGTCTAGGCCTTTCCTATAGCGCCAAAAAATGTTGACACCTAATTTTGGAAAACCCGGTTCTTTAAACTCAATACCTACAAAACAACAACCAACAAACGAAACAAGTATGGCTAAGACCAAAACAAATAGAATACAATGATTTTTATGTGGTTCGGCAAAGTAATGTCTACGTCCACGTCCACGACTATCTCCCTTATTCTCTCAGAGTAACAGTATATATTCCTTCATTGTCCTTTACAATGAATTTGATCCTCTACTTATAGAAGAGATGTTACAGTTTGAATTGGTTTAAAAATCTTACAGATAAGGTAAAAAATAATATACATTAATTGAGATAATATCTTCCAAGACTATCTTCACTGTATTTGCAACAATTGTCGAGAATGTCATGATTTGATTTGCATAAAAATAAGCAAGTTGACTCTTTTCTTGAATTAAACTGATTCGATTTTCTAGAAGGTCAACTGATCAAATTTAACAAGCACCTCGAGCGAACTGACTACTCAAGCGATCAGATATTGCACCCAGCGAGCAAATTAAAAGACTTCCTAATCGCTCTGATGTCCTTAGAAGAAAACCATCAAACAATTATTGACCACGATCAGACCAGCTTAACGATCACAACTCTCGACCAGGCTGTCACGCGATCAAACATGTGTTTAAACGATACGATCAGTCACACAGCAATTAAAACGATTAACAATACGATCAGATGTGCTTGAGTTCACAGGTTAAGAAACGACCACATGTTTCCTCCTTTGACCTTCAACTAATTGATCAGCCTCTTGAACTTCTTCTCATAGAATAACATACTGGACCCATCCTTGGACTTTTATTAGTCTATCTTCTATGATCGTAAAAATGTCCATAACAAATATATATGTTCTTTTGCAGTGCTATTGAGATGTCAAGTCAGGCGGTTTTATTGGTGAAATAATCTTTTTTTACAATTTTTGGGTTTACACGAGTATGACCAGACCAACACACACTCCTGTTGCTCCAAACAAAACCACCAGGTACGGTTTCACTTTTTCTTTTTGGCTTTGCTCAATGTCTCGTAAATGAGATACCCTATCAATTATTTATTTATTTATTTATTTTTGGTAATAGGAAGTGCAAATAAACCTTATATTACAGACTATCTGGCATGACAGGCTATGATTTGCTCAAGAAAATCAATTTCTTCGGTATATACCAATTATGATAGGCTATGATTTTTGGTTTATGTAAATAGGGTGGGATTCAGGATTTCACAGTTTTCCCTATCACTGTAATTGGTTTCTGTGCCTATCATCTACCTGCACCTTCTCCTGATCATCCCTGTTCTGAATTACGGGTGAATGTTTAAGCAAAACTACTTGAAGTAATCTGTTAATATATGCGAAAAGAGTGGTGTTTAATTAATATTCGCCATCAACAGATGACAGTGGTTGAGGCTTATGCTGGTGGGAAAAAGATTGATCCAGATAGCAATTTACAGTTGACTCTTACGTTGTCCTTATTACTTATTGAAGGCATTGCACGGAATGCAAATGGCGGTGTATATGTCCCTCTAGTAAGTTTAATAGTGTTCTTATTATTGTTTCCATATATGAGCTAATTGAGGAGAACATATAATTGAGTATTCTCTATATTTCTTCAGGGTGGTGGAGATGTAGAGGTCTCTGGATCACCAACAGAGAAGCCATTCTTAGTTGGGGAATCCGGGTGCATTTTAAGTTAACTTGATTGGTATTCTTGTTGAGTATGTGATTAGAAATCAAATCTAACTTATTGATTCCTTTGCGGCTGGGGATGAATTTTGAAGCTGTTATATCTAAATCGTCTATTATTCATGTCTTCCGGTTCAACTCACAGAAAAAACGAGGAGTTGCTGTACAACCGGTAATGTAATTTCACAGTTAACTTTGTTGACTAAACATGTTATTAATTATTGCATGTATTTTCCTTTGATGAATGCTCTGAAAAAAGTGAATTGACTTGTGTTCAAAAACATCAATTCAGCTATTATGTGTATCCATCATTTAATTGTCAATAGTTAATCTCTCAAGGAATGTTTCTGCACTTTTTTCCCCTCTGTCTTTGTGGATTTGTGTCTGATATTTTCCAAAAATTTATATGGGTCAAATTATTAATTGCTGGACTTAAATGTTTGATATTGATCTCTATAAATAATGGTAGCATATAATAAATATTATTTTTGTGTCTGCTTTGGATTGCATAACTACAGTATGACATTTTCAGTAGTTGCTGCTGGCTGTTAGTTTTCTTGTTCTTGAGATGTTAAAATCTTGGATTGCCTTTTATTTGAAATGTATATTTGTCATTACTGATGGAATAATTAAAGAAACGTATATTCTACAATTTATATGATGGTATTGTTACATGATCATCAAGAAATAATATGCAAAAAGTTATATTGAACTATATTATGGAAAATGGTCTTTAAGATATTATAATAAATAAATCTTTGATTGGTCTTAACTTTGTTGTATATAAATCCATGCTTTTGTTCTCCTCTGTCTCTCTTATTCATATCTAAAATGAGGTTTGAAGATAAACTAGTATTGGTAAAATTATTTGCAGAAATCATACTGGTCTTACTTATGTTACACCATCTGTTACATATTGTTATTTATTTAATTTGGATGTGCAGAACTTTAGGGTCAGAAATGAATTGCTATTTGCTCACACTTATTTTTTGTCTCTTCCTCCAAAATGCAGCCTAACTTAGAAGTTCACATGCACCGGAAAGGTGCCGCTGAAATAGTTATGGATTCATGTACGAAGGGTGTTGACACAAATGATAATTGATTAACCTTTTGTTTGTAATATTTAATAAGTTAAATTTTTGTTTGTAATTACTTTATGGATTATCTTTATTTGTGTTCGTTTTATGAATGAAATCTTTATTTGTAATTGTTATTTATAATGTTTGAATTTATTGTTAGGGTAATGTGCCCTAAGAGCTTGTAATTTGTAAATATTTAAATTAAATAATAAATAAAATATATTTATTTTATTCAATTAAATATGCATTTATGAAATGATTACTTCATACAAATATCATGTAACATTCATGGTTATTTATGTAGTCTCAAATTAAGTATATAAGTGTTATATACAAGAGAATTTAGTTTGAGATCAGTAATCTAAAGAGTTCGTAGAAAGCAAACAAAGCTGGGTACTTTGCTTGTGGTAAATCTACAGCTGCGGTCCATTTTGTATTTGATACGATGATCCTATCCGATATCGTTCATGTGGTGACATGAAAATGAAGGCACCTTATATAATAGAGATCATATAGGACTGGACCATGATAAAATGAATTTCTTATTAAATCCATTAAACAATGAAATTTATATTTATCAACTGGATGATCATATATGAATTGATCTTAATCATGAATGTTTTATGGACTCCTATTTGTTGAGTCATATCTTTTGATTTACATGGGTGAGACTGTTATAGATTTACGGTCAATAAGTTTCGTACTTTGGAGATGTGATTTAATAAGTGGCTGGGAACATTCTACACAATAGTAGAATCCACTCCTTCTTGCGAGAAGTAGATGAGTAGTTCTCTTAAGTGTTGATTCGGGTCTTGAACAATAAGAGCGCTCGACTTTCTATTTGTAAATAAATTGAAAGATAAATTCATAAGTTGTTATGAATATATTGTTCATTAGAGAATTAATGGTCCTTAACGGAATAAGAAATAATTAGAGAGGTATAACGGACTTTAATAACCTAGCTCTAATTATGAACTACTCGTGGAAGATCGAACCATATGAAATGATTAAATCAATGGACACTGAAAATTCAGATTGTATAAAACATCTATAATTTTAAAAGTGTAATCTTAAGTTTTTAGTGGAGTAACTTTAAGGTTAATAATAGTGAATTATTTAATTTAAGAGTTTAATTAATAATTTCGATATTATTGAAGCTCAAATTATAGGTCCATTTGGTCCCCTTACTAGCTCACAACCACATAAAGAAACAAATGGAAGAATATAATTGGATTGTCCAATTATAAGTGTACATATAATTTTATGAACACGTTCATGAATAATTTAAATAATTTGATTATTTAAATATAAGTAATTATTTAATTATTTGTAGAGGTTAAAAGTTTAACTTTAAATAGTGTCATTAAATCATATATGATTTAGAATCATTTAATTTAATGAAAAATCTTTTAATTAATGGAAATGGTAATTTAATTTAATTAAAATTAGATTCCATATTAAATTAGATTAAAGAAATTTTAATTTAATAGGAATTAGATTTCATATTAAATTAAAAGTAAAGAGTTTTAAACCAATAAGATATATGATTCCATATTGGATTTGAATTGAGTTTTACAATTTAATTAGGAAATTGTATTCCTTATTAAATTAGAAAACTCTAACTCACCATTATAAAAAAGTGTTTTATATTGGTAACAATAGAGAGAATTTTTGGCTACATGAACCAAAAACTTCCATTAATTAAAAAGATTTTGTGATATAATTCTTCGAGATTGTACCCACACACAGTTTCTTTTGTGAAGAGTCATAGTAAGGAAGATCGGGTGGTAAAGAATTTGCGAATCAAAAGGGATCAATTCAATCTTCATGCAAGGTAAGATTCAATCTTATTAATTTAATTATTGAATTGTTATTACTAGCATCGATTGGGCGTGTTTTTATTTGAAAATTTTTTAAAATCCACGTTTCCGCATTAAATTCAAAATTCAATTTTTCCTTCATTTATATGTGATAATGTAATATTAGGAATCTTATTTATAATCAGTAGGAACTTTTTGATATTTCAACTAATGTCCAACTTAATCAATTTAATCTAACCTCACCCAACCCGACTATTATTGGATTGTGTTAAAAAATTATATTAGGTTGGATTGAATTTAAAACTATTCAACCCGATTTATATCTGATTGGGAGATTTTTAACCCAATCTATCCCGACAAATGCCCACCCATGCGCATAATTATGAAGCTTATCTAGACTTCTATAAATTTAAAGGATGATTTCAAGCTTCATCTGGAGATGAAGGTTGTTTCAGTTTGGATATTGAAGTTGCAGTGTAGCTGATATATGGTGTAATCCCATATTTGCTTTTTGCACAACTATTCTTAATACAAAGGTTATAAGAAACAACAGCAATCTGTATGTGTTGAACTTCTTTCTTTAGATTAAGGAATACTTCATTGTTTTGACATTTGAAGATAATATATCCTGATACTGTTTTAACCTCTTTATGAGTCTGGAATTTCCAGAGTTAATGCTGCTTGAATTTATCTTTTTGCAAATTCTTGCAGATCTGGCAGATGAGAACTGGACCCTGGCAATCAACTATTCAGTGTGCCAAAGGGAGCAAAATGCTGCAACCTAGCTGCAGGTTCGGATCATCAATGTCATCTTCTCCTTATGTACCACTAGAGGTTTTCTTGTTTAACGGAGACTCTGGCCAAGTATCGGTTCTCAACCGATCCCTTAATTGAACTTCTGAACGAAATACATTCTTGGTCCCGATTTCTATGTAGAGAACTATATATTTTTCTGATTGCCGCTTTCTTTGGTCATGTCTTTGTCGTTCTGTTGTGCTAATGTAAGAAGGCTAATCTGGCAGCTTATAGTGCTGTTGCATGTGTATAATCAAATGATAATTTAACATTTGTCATCTGGGCCACACAAAACACAAGAGCAAAGAAGACAAATTCCCTAATTGAAGGAATATGACTTTCCCATGCTGTGAATTATTGTCGGTTGCTATTTAGTTCAGATAGCCATTATGCTTTCTGGGAATATACTCTGTTGCCTTTTAAGACAATTTAAATGAAGCTAATGTGTTACCTTTTAATGACCTTTTATATTGCCTTGTATTTTTGTTTGGATACCACACTGGCAAGTTGCAACTGCGAAATATGAATATCGAAATATGTTCCAAATGTTTCTGTTTCTGGTGTTAGAAATAGGTAAACTGTTCCTTTCTATTGAGTTGGGGCCTTGGTGTGGCACTGGAATGTTGATGGCAATTTCAAATATGCCCAATCCTTGACCACGTCAGTTGAACATCCATTTCCCTTCCATTGCCTAGATTTTGAGTTGCTAGAGATGACCCAAATGAGGACTATCAGTGAGTAAGCAACTAGATGCTTAAGCTCGTTAACAGACCTTTAAAACACAAAAACAGTGCCTAACCTGCCTTTACGTACAATAGAATAGATTTGGATTGGATAATAGACCTATAAAAGTTAGCATGCAGCTTCAATTGTCAAGTTGGTTTAGTTGCAAGCATCTTGTCAGTGATAGGTTTGCATAGATTCTTATCCAATTCATGCGTCCACACTTCCACATTAATTGGACAACATGAAGTCGTGTCATATGAGTGAACTAGTGAAGATTGTAATGATCTCACAACATATATAAATAGGTTCGATCCTGAATAGGTAAGGTCAAGTTTTGTGTTGGTGGTTACCATCTGGGTTGTCACCATTGCCAGTAACGAATTTAGGCTTATGGTAAGATAAACCGATGATATATTGCCCATGTTCATGGACGTGGCTTTCCTGCCTAGGATTGTATGCTGTTACACATGACATGAGAGATTTGGCTATGGTGATCCAAATGTTTACCCGTTTGATAAGATAGATTTTTATGTTTGGTTGACACTCTCTAGGTATCAAAGTTCTTGTAGCTATAGAAAATGTTTGAAACTTCGTTATTTTGTTAGTTTTATTTAGGAATTCATTTCGGTGTAAGCTACCTCTTTTCTTGTGGTGTCGCCATTCAAAACTATTTTCGTTGTTGTTCATTTTATGGCAACTCATCTTGCAGTAAACACCTTTTCTCACTCAATAAATAGAATTTGAATGATTCGAGCTCAATATATTGAGTTTGGAAGGACTTGGACATGTTACCATTATGATTGATGTGTGGTTAAGAGTTCTTTTTTCTTGTCATTATATTTTCAGTAATTACCAATCACAAACATTATGTATAGAGAAACGCTAATGTAAGTAGAAAGTCCTTGACAGAACTATGGTTGCTAGGAAAAAAAACTTGACCGATGATGAGAATCTTGTATATAAAGATATAACACCTAAAATCAAATTAAAACGCAATATCAAAAAAGATAATTTAGATTATAGAAAATTTTTGACTTGATTAGAAAATCAACAACCAAAGATATAACGATATCACTCCTAAGAAAGATATGAGAATGTGGAAGATAAGTCGAAGTTGATAAATCAAGAACAATTTTTGATATAATTCTTAAAGTTCTCAAAGAACAATAGAGAAAAGTTGAACTTTATTCAATTAACGTCTTATTGAAATTTTAGATTTAATAAGTTTTTACATGCATACAATCCTAAATTTAATAAGAAACTAAAATAAATTCTAATTTTAATTAACCCTACACACCTACTCTTCTAAGCACACCCACGTTGTATTTTTAATTTAATTAAATGTCCAGCCCAAATAACATAATTTTGAAATAAGGTTTTGTTGAAAACTAACCCATTTTTAATAATTCATTTAAAAAATAATCTTTATTTTTTAAATCTCAACCTCAAGGTAAAGAATCTCAACCTCTAGGTTCGGATTCTCAACTTTCAGATTGTGAATGCTAACATTAATTCAAATCATCTTAACCTTATGGTTGAGATTTTTTCTTCATAAAAAAACAAAGGTTATTTTTTAGGTTGACATTTCCAAATGAGTATTTTTTGCAATTATTTCTTTGAAATAATAAAATCAACTAAATATAATAAATTAACTAAGACCCAATTAATAAAATAAACACAACTCATAATATTTTAAAGTCAAATTCGCTTCCAATTGAAGTCCAATAATATCCAATTGTCTCATTGTCTTCTATGATTGCTATCTTAGTTTCCTTCATTTTTACTTTCTTCAAAATGATTTATCCTCAAATTGTGACTCATCCAATTATCCAAAGACTTGATTGAAAACATGAAAGAATGTTAGAGAAAAAAAAAAAAAAAAAACCTCTCACACTTCCTCACATGGTTCACTCAATGCTTGAGTTTCACTCTTAGAATTTTGTTAACTCTTACTTCTTTTTTTTTTTTTTAATCATATTAGAACCCTCAAATTTATAACGCTAATGCAGAACTTGCAGAATAAATACCAAGATGATAAATCTTGTAAACCAAGACCTAGGTCGTGTAATCTTGCAAATCAAGAAAGAGATACGACGAATCATTAACAATGGTGCGGATAAGAAAGAAAAACCAGGGAAAACAGACCAATTCGTGGATGCGGATAAGAAGAGAAAGAAATGAAACCAGTATGTAATAGACAACAAATGACTCGGAAATAAAATAACAAGGCAGAACAGATTGTTATGCAGTAAAGTTAATGAGCCCGAAAATTAAAGAATAAAAAATTAATCAACTTGCGCCAGGTCCCCCACAAGGCTATTGCTAGATGACTAATGGACAAATTAGAGAATTGAAATTTGATTGTGGTTGGTGCGTCGTATTAAAGAAAACAAAGAGAAAAGCAAATTGATGATGGGTCGTGATATTCAGCAGATTCAATCAATTATTAAATAAGGCACCACAAGAAATAGGTTATGCAACTTATTAATAATAAAAGAAAAAATATATATAAAGAACTGATGGTGTTAACGCAGACAAGAACAAAGATTGCGGCTAATTAAAGAAAAAAAAAATTATAAGTTATGTGGCCAGACAAAAATTTAATGAAACTAGAAAATTAAATGATAATTCAAACATGAATTAATGTCTAAAACTATGATATCAATTGGCGGTATAGAAAGATACAATATTCATAATCAAATTAAAACATAACCCAAAAAAGATAATTCAGATTATAGAAAATTGTTGACTCATGGATTAGAGAACTAGGGAACAAAAAATATAACAATGCCACTCCGAAAAAAATAAATAAATAAAAATGTGATAAATAAGTCAAGATTGATAAATTAAAAACAATTCTTGATATAGTTTTCAAAGTTCTCAAAGAACAATGGAGGAAAGTTTAACTTTATTTCATGAACGTCTAATTAAAATTTTAAGTTTAATAAGTCTTTTATAAGTAGACAATCCTAAATCTAAATGGAAACTAAAATAATCCCTAATTTTAGAAACACTAGTAGATATCTACTGTTTGGCATGTGAAAATGGGCATAACTGTCTTTTGCAAATTTCTTATGGTGAAATTACAAGAGTCTAATAGAATTGGATTTGGTGAAAAAGTGCCACACATGTACACCATCGGATATGTATACGCTAAAGATAAAACAATTGCAAACAATAATACTTTGTTACACATATATAAGAAATTAATTTACAATTATTATAGAAGATTTGATTGATTCTATCAAGATTCACATGGCCTCGCAAGATGCAGCATCAATTAAGGATATTAATCTTGGATTGTGTGACTAAAACTGCTTCTTCAAGATGCGCTTAGTCATAAAGTCAGTAAGTTGATCAAAACTGTGAACATATAACACACGAAGCCATTTCTTAAACACTTTATCCTTGACAAAATGAAGATCAATTGCTATATGCTTCACGAATGAAACACAAGATTGACTAAAAGACATGCGGCTCCAACATTGTCACGGGAATACACGTGATAAATTGTTTGGTTTTTAACTAAAATTTTCTAAAAGTATACCACCTTTTTTAGTTGAATGCCCTTTGAACTATTAGTTGTTATATATTTATGGTTTACTATTAAAGACAACTGAAAATAAATAATTTAATAAATTTCAAAATAAGGTTTTTTTTATTGATTATATTTCACATTTTTATTAATATTTTAAATGATAGTAATTTAATTTAAAAAGTTTTTATGTATTTTTAAATCATCATGTCTAAAATAGTTGGAGTCTATACATGTTAATACTTCATATTCATATAGTTGTTATAAATCAAGAATTTTAGGGCTACTAGATTATCTTTAATATGAAAAGAAAATATATTAATATGAGTATAATTTGTGAGAGAAGAAAAAGAAAACTAATAATACATATATTATACTATATATAAAAAAAGTGTGAAGAGAGGTATGAATAGTGTCAAATTTTAGACCCCGACATTTATTTGAAAAGAAAGTTACGTTTTTACCCTTCCCACTGATCCACTGAATACGCACTAACAAATACAAATATAAAAGAATATTAAAAAAATCAACAATCTCACCATTGATGGACAACGACAGACCAAACGCCCTACAACTATGTCAGCCATGTCTCTATCGGAAAGAATTGTCGATTACCAAACACCGTAAAAACCCTTAATTACTACCCTTAACACCCAAACATCAACATAAACATCACCCCTAATCACCCAAAAACTAAACAAACCAGAAGACAAAAATAAAGAAAGAAAGACAGAGAAAGGATTGTCCACAAACACCACAAAAACTAGAAGAAGAAAAAGAAGAAAGAGAGATAGAGGGTTGTTGGCGAATACCATAAAAACTAGAAGAAAAAACAAAAGAGAGAGATTAAAGAAGAAGAAGAAGAAAGAGAAGAGAGAGAGAGAGGCGGCTGTCGGTGAACAAATACAAAAGTAGAAGATAAGGAGAGAGATGAAAGAAAAGTGAAAAATAGTAATAATAAGAGAGAGAGAGAGAGAGTTAGAAGGCATTAGGTGGGAACATTTAATGGCTTTGTCCCAAGAAATATGAAAGAACAGAAGAAAAAACAAAAAAAATTAATAATAATAAGACAATTTAAAACAAAAAAACAAAAGAGAGGGTTTAGTCAACGTTAGGCAGAGGGCATTCAATGCTCTGACGTGATGAAAGATAATTTTTTTTTTTGAATCACGTGTAAAAAAAAAAAAAAAAAAATCTTTTGTCTATTTTAAAAAGTTTTTGAATCATATAAAAAAAAACAAAATCTTTTGTCTATTTTAAAACGTTTTTATACAATTTTCAAAGTAAAAAACACCAAAACTAATCACTTCAATAACATAAAATATATTTTTAGTCTTAAAATTAAAAAAAAAAATTCTATTTTAATCTCTCAAACAAATAAATTACATCTTATACTCAAGATATCCAAATTACCCCTAACATAAAATTACGAAATTACCATTAATTTCAAATTTCAAAAAAAAAAAGGGAAAGCGAAAATTACACAATTGCCTACCCTACATAAATCGAAATTTCGGTGTAAAAATGGAAGAATATCGGTCTCTGTCGCCCGACGCACCTCGACCATCTAGTTCAACAATTTTCGACCACCGCACACCGTTGCCGTCATTCTGTAACCACCATACACCACCGGCGAGCACATCTTCCTCACCCATTACGACTGGTAAGCTGTTTTGACTCTGCGTTTTCAAATTTTGTATAACTTTTCCAATTTTTTGTCATTTGTAGATTTGATTTGTGTTTTTACATGTTGGGCATTGATGATAAAGGTGAGATTATGTTGTATTTGGTTAAAATATGCTTGAATTTAAACTGCATATAAAGATTTTGTAGAGTTCATAATCTGAGAAAACAATCGACTTATGTGTGACAACATGCACCGACGTCGATTTACGTGAGCCAACAAATGTCGAATCGGTTTACGTTGGATACCTTACATCGACGTCGGCTTACCTTTTCACACATATACCGATGTCGGTTCACATGGACAAAAAATGCAGACTCGGGTGAAGTTGAAAATCAAATGCCGAGTCGGCTTAAGTTTTAAAACATATGCCGACGTCGGTTCCGTGGACAAACATTAGTCTGTAAACGTATGCCGACGTCGGTTTATGTTACACAACGTAACCCGACATCAGTTTATGATTAGTATTATATACCGACGTCGGTTAAATTAATTTGTTAAATTAATTAATTTGTTTGATTTGATTGATATAATTATTCGTTGTTTTTTTTGCCTACAGATGGAATTCAATCATAGGCACCCGGTGCAACATGTTCCAGAAAAAAAAATTGGGAGTACACATAATAGTATGAAGAATATTGATTACTTAAATGTATTTCTGCAGTAGAGGCAGCTGCTAGATAGGTTTAAGGTAGAGAGTTCGATCTCGTATTTTTTAAAAATCAACGGTCAATAGCTGCTAGTCACTCCCCTTATGCTGAACATCCTTGCTAGAGAGCTAGTATATCTTAATTCACAACCTGATGAGATGTGGTTCGAAATTGGGGAAAGGCCATATAGGTTTGGAAAGCAGGAGTTTTTATTAGTGACAGGACTGCAATTTGGTTATCTCGACCTACAAGTGCTTAAGGGGAAGCAAGAAAACGAGAATAGTTTGCTGTGGTGACTTTTTAAAAAAGTATCACCAATATTAAGTGAAATTATGCAAATGTTAAGGGTCCAGGAGGATACTATAAGCGATGAGGATGTCTTGAAGTTAAGTAATATAGTCATCGCTTACAATTTATTGTACGACTATGATGATCGATCTAGGGTGGACGGTTATCTGTGGGTCCTGATAGAAAATATTAATATGTGGAATAAGTTTCCCTTTAATACAGTCGGCTACAGCAGGCTTATAGAGAGCCTTCGTCGTGCGCTTGATGAGGATTGGCTTATGACTGGTCGCAACATTAATTTGTATGGCTTTATTTGGGCTTTTCAGGTACGATATTTAGTATACTTTCTTGATAATTAATGAAAATTGTTTAATGTTTATATATATATATATTAATTAAATGTTTATTAAAAAATTTTTAATCGAATGAAAATTATAGTGGTGGCTGGTGAAAATGTTTCCGTGGCTGGAAAAAAGGGTAGGATCGAGAGTCATAGGCGGCGACATGGTATTGCCACGATGTGTGAATTGGTTGTGTAATAACAGAAAGCAAATATCTTGGTCGAATGAGCTGATTCGTTTAAGTATCTAAATGTTCTACATTTATTTCTATTTATTGACTATTATTTTTTGTAATGATAATATTAAGTATATTATATATTTTTGTAGTTAATAGGAGGGAGTAGTGCCCTTGAGCCCACTGCTGCGGAGAAAGAAAATGATTACTGGAAGTCCTTTAACCCTAGACATATAATTAGGGAGAATGTCTATAAAGTAGGCGGCGAAGGGGGTGTTGATGAAGATACAGATGATGATTCTGATAGCCGGGAGAGCGAGACAGAGTCAAATAGGGAGGTAGAGGGTGAAAGGGAGTCAGCTGGTAAAAAGGAGGAAGAGGAAGAGGAGGATCCGCAGCAGCATGATTATCACATCCCAAGCCCACGAGCCGATTGAGAGAGTACATATTCGAAAGGAAGGACAAAAAGAGTACATGAGTTTAGATGAGGCGAGAATCAGCACGATGACACTGCAGTCCCACGTGGTCCCCGTATGGTCGTTGGACCCTCTTAAAGTCAGGTGCGAACTTTGTATGATTATACTACTGTATACATTTTATTCTTACATGACAATTGATTTAATTTATAAAGTTATTTAAATAATTTTACATGAGCCTCAGATGAAGGTGGGGAAGATTATGGTCTTGTTGGAGTCTATTTTGAAGACGCAACAAGAGCAAAATCAGAGGTTAAGTAGGATCGAGAGGATATTGGAAATCCGAATACCTCCGGATGGCGGGAATGACCCGAATGACGATGATGATAATGATGATGATGATACTGATAGCTATATCCGTGATGAACACGTCTATGGGTCTTTAGCAGCAAAAAGAGCATCATCAGGGAAAATATCGCCATCGAAAAAAACACATCAATCAGTAGATGCTTCACCACCTCATCTTGATCCACAGCAGCACGATGGGACTGAGCCGGTAAATTTATAATTTATTTTGTTTTTTAGTTTAGTTTTTAAAATCATTATAACTTTTGATTTTCTATAACTTGTGAAGGTCTAGGACATAGTATCGCAGCTGCTTGGGGAGGTCGAGGGCCCACATTCCCATAAGGACCTACCACCCCATCAGGATCCCAAACATCAGGATGAGAGTGATCAGGTAAATTTGTAATTTATTTTGTGTTTTAGAATATTTTATCAAATTATTATAAATTTGTAAATTACAAATTTTGATTTTTTGTAAATTGTGAAGGTCCAAGACATAGTATCGCAGCTGCTTGGGGAGGTCGAGGGCCCACATCCCCATGAGGATCTACCACCCCATCAGGATGAGAGTGATCAGGTAAATTTATAATTATTTTATGTTTTAGATTAGTTTTTCAGATCATTATAGATTTGCAATTACAACTTTTGCTTTTTCGCAGATTGTGGAGGTTCTGGACATCAGATCGCAGTTGCAGGGGGAAATCGATGTCCTACATCTCCATGAGGACCTACCACCCCATTAGGATCCCGGACATCAGGATGAGAGTGACCAGGTAAATTTGTAATTTATTTTATATTTTAGATTAGTTTTTCAAATCATTATAGATTTGCAATTACAACTTTTGTTTTTTCGCAGATTATGGAGGTTCTGGACATCAGATCGCAGTTACAGGGGGAGATCGATGTCCCACTTCCCTATGAGGACCTATCACCCCACCAGTATCCACCATTCCAGTATGATATTGATCAAGTAAAATTTTTATTTATTTTGTGGTTTATGTTAGTTTTTCATATCATTACAACTGCATACTTACAAATTTGATTTTCATTTACTTTATAGGGAAAATCTTCAAGGCCTAAACGAAAGATTAAACCGTCGGTATCTCTATCATCACCATACACAAATCCTGATCATGCAAAAAAAAAAAACAAAAGTGTCAAAGGAGCAGGTGGCGGAAACTCTACCGGTGCTGGATGATATGGCTGAAAATGTGTACAAACAGTTTAAAGCTTCATCTTCTTTAGACCTCAGGTATTGATAAATTATTTACCTTTGTTTAATCCAATTACTAATCTAATATGACTAACTTTTAATAATTGTTTTGATTTTAGGCATTACGTTAACGGTTATTCGATGGCATTCATCCCTGAAGAGTTTCGTAACATTGAGGGTGAGGATAATTGGTTGATATCAAAGCATATCAACGGTTATTTACAGTGCTTGCGAATCAAAGAAAGTAGGTGGTAGGATGAGACTCATGATGATAGATATGTAGTGCATGGATCGACCATTTTTGTGAGTGTCAACATTTAATAATTGCGAAATCAACACTTTTTCATCTTTGTCATGTATGTTAAATAGTAAATAATTTTATTTTATCACTTATAGGGGGATATGACAATAGTTATGAATAACGAATACATCAGGCAAGGAAAGACATTTGATCCCATTACTGCTGTGATCCTCCCCCCCCTCCCCCCTCCGACCGGAGCAGGTTTGCTAGCGGATTGGAAGATGCTAAAATCCCTTGGTGGTCTGTTCACAATGTAAATATTGTCTATGTAAAAAATTATTATTTGTTTGTTCAAATTAGAACGATATCACTGACATTCTCAACATGCAGCTATTGATCCCGTATAGTCTACATCAGACCCATTGGATAGTCTACAAGGTGTGTCTAAAAGAGCAAAAGATTGTCATATATGATTCACGTACAGATATAGAGTTTGAACACAGGAGAAATGCTATTGAGCCTTTGGTTCGCTATATATCGTTGATCTTACGATTGATTGATTACTACGGAAAGACCAATACAGAGATGCCATCTATAGAAAAAATATGAGATGTGGAGCGCGTTGATATACGGAATGTGTCTCAACAACGTGACGGGTAAATGTCATTTTTTTAATCATACATTTATATAAGAATGTTTTTAATGAAATGGCTGACCCAACTAGTTGCAGGGCATATTGTGCAATGTATATTCATGACCTACTATGCTCTTTAGAGGGTGACTGAAAGTCTGTCCAAACAAAGGATAATACTCGTCAAATAAGGGTGCATATAGCATTCGATTTATATAGGTATTCCACCCCAATGTACAGGGTAGACGAATGGGGGCGATGGACATTAGATGAGGATGACAAAGTTATATATGATTGATATAAATATTCATTTACAATAGATTAATTGATTGATTTATTACTTAGCAAAATATTTTAACTATACAATATTTTGTGGCAGTGTAGAGGTGGATAAAGGGACTAAGTCTCTAAAAATAGTCGAAGTGTAATTCTTCATGCACGTTTACTACGCGGCTTGCAAAAAAATAGAGCAGACTCGGTCAAAATTTTCAAAAATTATAAACAAAAAAAAAGATAATAATCGGGTTAAGAGAAAGCACGAAAATCGATGTCGATATACGCTAGCAAACATATACCGACACCTATTTTAATTATAATATGTACTTCGACTAAGAAAATCGAGTTTAGTTAACATTCTTAAACTGACGTCGGTTTCAAAACGTATACACACACCGATGTCGATGTTTGTAATCTTTTGTATATCGATTTTCACTTTTTAATATTAAAAATTCATAATTTTTCCCCATTATCGTTTTTTACATTGCTCATAAAGACCTAAAAACTATAAATTTCATATTATACATACCCAAAAGATACAAACATGAGTCATGACATCTCCAGTTAGAATGTGTATACATAACCTTATGATATAGAATAGATCAATATAATGAATATACCTATATATGTAACATTTTTTCTTCATTCAAGTAAATTGACATAATTTAAAGCCAATGGAATAATTTTTAGTCCACCAAAGCCTTGGAAATGTGTTAAAAAAAAAAAAAAAAAAAATCAAATCGGTTTTAGTGAGGCCTTTAATCCCAGAATCGAGTTTTATATGTCATTGAAAATCCGATGTCGGGTTAATCCCACTTGAACCGACGTCGGGTTGTTCATCTTCTTATTAATTTACGGCTACACTTAAACCGGTGGTTTTTGTTATAAATTAAAAACCGACGTCGGGTTTATAATACTCATAAATCTCAACATTGGTTTTCCTTTTTTTCTCAGTTTTGTGAATTTTTTTTTTCCATTTTCTAATTTTTTTTTCCACTTTTTAGTTTCCAATCAAAAACGGATATCGGGTTTTACTATTTTGATCATAAACAAAACTAATCTATACACAAAAAAATTTAAAATTTCACATAACCTCCCTTATTTTTTATTTATTTTACCGACAATATGACACTACATACGACGATATCACATATTATAATGAATATGAATGTACCACTACGAGTACTACAAAATCAGAAATATACTTTGTTTCTATATACTGTTGTGCTCCTCAAACGTAATAATTATTAAATTAATGAAATTGATTTCAATAATAAGTGCTCGTCATTTATAAAAAGGATAAATCATAAACATTAAGTTTATTCATTACAAATTTTCATGATTACCACCATTTTTCATCATCTTCTGTGGGTGAAATTGAAAATTGTTGATCGCATCGACGTCGCGTGTGTTCTGTCACACCACAAAGGCTGCATTTTCGGGAGGTTCTAAGTCGTCCAGTACCACGTGTGGCAGTGGAGCTAGTTCCAACCTCTCCACCAATTTCTGTGCTGGTCCCAATAACTTCAACAGCTTCTGCTCTTGTCCCAGCATGACCTAAGTTTGTCCTTTCGAATGTAGAAATGGGAGGGTTAGGACAACGAAGATAGTTGTGTCCCCTTTCACCACATTTTCCACATTTTTTCTTTCGACGACTTTTCTCGGCTGACGGAATTCCTGCCTCTTTCGATCTACCTGCTTGTCGTCTTCCTTCAGGTGGTAGTACAATCATACTTTTGACTTCTGAAGGAACATGTCAATCTTTGGGGCCAAGAACAAGATTGATTGGATGTGCATATGCAACTTCCAGCCATTCCTTGCTATAATAATCGTGACAAAGTGTATAATACTGAACACCATGGACCCTGATATATATGACAAAGGTAGAAAGTTACCAAATGATATAAAATAAGAAAAAATAATAATAAAGTATAAGTATAATTATTATACCTGGCAACAGCAATGACATGATGACATGGTAACTGATCTAGATCTCAATGCCAACAAGAGTATGTCCGCTTAAAAGGCTGAACGAAGCATAACCTAGTTCTTGTGTAACTCCAAACTGGATCGGTTGTTGAATGGGAGATACCATAGCACTCGTCGATTCATTAGCCATCGAGTTCACATGATCCTCTGCAGTTTTGGTAACCGAAGTTTTGAGTTTCTCGGCATGAACACGTCTATCATTATGCCATTTTTGCAGCATATGTCGTAGATATTCATGGGCGGTTGTTATTGGAAGCCATCGCGCTTTCATCATGCATTTGTTTAGTGACTCTACAATGTTAGTGGTACTCATGTCATATCTTCTTTTTGGAGCATATGCACCATTTTATCACTCCAATGTTAACAAATTTTTCATGCATTTGAGGATATGCTCCTTGAATTTGTTCTAAATATCTATCACAATCTGGCCTTGTATAACAATATGCTGCAAGGTAAAAGATATTCTCCACATCTTTTACCTTTCTATACTGTTTCTTCAATTTTTGCTTCAAGTGGAAGAAACAGAATACGTGTGGGACTTCGGGAAAAAAATTACTCATCGTATTCGCAATGCTTTTATGAGGATCAAATACAATAATCAAATCCAACTGCAAATGTTGTCTCCCACCGATAACTCTCTCAATCTACTTAAGAACCAGATCCATGAATTGTTCGACTCTCCATCAGCAAAACCAAAGGCAAGAGGATAAATCATCTCCTCCTTATCTTTGCATG
Organism: Dimocarpus longan; assembly: GCA_022984855.1. NCBI lineage: Eukaryota > Viridiplantae > Streptophyta > Magnoliopsida > Sapindales > Sapindaceae > Dimocarpus > Dimocarpus longan. Next base: position 9,547,658 of record CM041021.1, read on the forward strand.
CAGCAACAAAAATCACCCCTTTATATTTACCTTTCAAATGAGTGTCATCAACCGCAATAACTGGTCTTATATAAGATCGAAAATCCTCAATTGAGGCTCCAAGTGTAAGGAACGAATATAAGAACCGGTTGTTTTCATCCGTCTCAATTGCAGTCACTGTACCAAGGTTTGTTTCCTTTAACATGTGAAAGTACGAAGGAAGCTGCTGAAATGACTCATCCGCTTTTCCATATGCTAGTTTCTTTGCATATTGTAAAGATCTCCAAGCTTGAGTGTACATTATCTGCACACCATATTGCTCCAACATTTCTGCAATCAAAAGTTGAGGTGTTATACTATCAAGACTCACTTTTTTCTGATACAACGTTGCTATCACAACAATCTTCACACTCCGTCTATGTGACTCGTAAGCGTCCTGATAACATGTGTGCTCCGGTACATATTTATACACATACCACATCGAACCACTCTTTTTGCATCTTGCGCGAACCTCAAAGTTGCAGCTTACATCCTTACAACCAACCTCATATCTGACCGTGCATGAACGTCTAACTTTATGTTGATGCCTGGAATTAAGAATACACTTTCCAACAGTAACATTCAGTTCATATTTACTATAAAAAAAAATGCACATTTATACAATGTATCACATCGAATAAAGGTCGACATAGCAGTTGACGTAGCCTCAATTTCACACTGATCTACACCGGAAACAATCCAGTATGGTTGTGAAAGGTTGGTTTCAAATTGTGAACCCGAAAATCTAACTTCTGGATACTCCACAGTCTCTGCATCAACTCCAGTTTCAATGTCATCACCTATAGTTTCCTCATTATCATCTCCATTATTCGATGTCTCATCACCATCACTATCTACGTCCCGATCTTCATTATCATAATCATTTCCACCAAAATCAAAGTCACGTATTGGACTTTCTACAGATGTAAATGCGGCGATAGAAGTTGAAACTTGATTATTGCCACTAGATGAAATAAAACAATTTTGACCTTCACCTATAAATGGACTTACAATTCTATCCGCAAGTGTCTCTACATCCTTTGGATATGATGATATTGTGTTGATGGTAAATTAAGGGACAGTAGAGTTAATACCTCCAGAATCTCTCACAATCTTATCAACATAAATCTCTCTATAATCTGCTTTTTTGTCTGAAATCACACCCCGGACACTGAAATCTGTAGTGATAGGTATCTTGACTTAGGACATCCCTCTAGCTCGGAGTAAATAATACAAACGAATATCACATATTCTTCTATCCATGCCAGTAACTGTGTAAACAAATTCAACTAATCGAGAAAAATTGACATCCTTAGGGGCCCCCATCATGAATGTCTCACCCCCAATATAGTTATTCTCATTCCATTCTCCGTTGCATTTAACTATTATCAGCACTTCATCCATTCCTATCAAATTTAAAGTATAAACAAATTAGTCTAACACATACTGGACTCATAATATCTAATTAATTTTGTCAAATTCATAAAAATCTAACAAAATCACATCTGATCAATATCAAACATACATAATAGAAGGAATCATAAATTAAAAAAAAATTATAAATAAAAATAAAAACCCTTCTCGGCTTATGTCACAACATACGTAACCCGAATCGAGTTTTGTACATACACATAATCCTAGTCGGTTTTTGTGAGTCCATATAACCTAAGTTGGGTTTCATGAGTATACGTAAATCGATTCGGCTTATGTATACTCATATAACCTGATCCGAATTAGATATATACATAACCCGATTCGTTTAACTACATAACCCGAATCAGATTACATATATCCACATAACCTGATTCGGGGTACGTATACTACATAAACCGACGAATTACAGAAAACGCAGAAAATCACACTCACATCCCATATAACCTGAGTCGATTTTCATGAGTATACGTAACCCGATTCGGCTTATGTATACTCATATAACCCGATTCGGTATACATATCCACATAACCCGATTCGATTAACTACATAACCCAAATCGGATTATATATATCCACATGACCCGATTCGGGTTATGTTATATTACATAACCCGACGAATTGCAGAAAACGCAGAAAATCACAAACTTCCCAGAAAATGTAGATCTCACTCACATAAGGTTAGATCACAAGCAAAAGTCACTCTTATGGCCCAAAACTAAGCAATGTGAATAAAATAAATTGAAAATAACCAACAACAATCACATACCTCAAAATTTGAACAAAAACTTCAATGTGGAGTTTGTTCGAGACAAAGAGAATGTGTATTCTTAGGAGTCAAACAATGTTTAATGGGTGAACAAATGAACATCAATGGATGACAACAAATTTGTTGATGATGGAAAGGTCAGAAAATGGTAGAGAAAATGGAAAAAGAATATGGTAGAGTCCCTATTGTCTTCATAACAAGCAGAATATGGAAGAGGAAGAAGAAGAATGGTAATTACGTAATTTCGGGTAAGGTTATAAAAAGAAATTTAAATTGAAAACTAGTAAGGGGTAATTTGGGTATGGATAGTAATTAGTTTGTTTGAGATGTTAAAAAGAAATTTTTATAAAAAGAGGGACTAAAACATATTTTTATTTTGAAAATTGGTGAAAAGTGAAAAGCTCTCCAAAACATTGCCTATTTTTATACATTGTCCAAAAAAAAAAAAAAAAAAAACGTTTTTATACATTTTTAAATCACCATGTCTAAAATAGTTGGAGTTGATACATATTTAATACTTCATATTTATATAGTTGTTACAAATAAAAAATTTTAGGGCTACTAGATTATCTTTAATATGAAAAGAAAATATATTAATATGAGTAAAATTTGTGAGAGAAGAAAAAGAAAACTAATAATACATATAATTAATGAGAAAAGTTGAGGAAGTAAAGATATTGATTTTATGAGCTAGTTAAATAATTTTATCATATAAAAAGTCCAACAAGATAACTTATGGGAGTGTATTCAATTTAAGATTTCATTAGAATTTAACGTTAAAGTTTGAGCATATTCAATTCAGATTTGAATATATTACTTTGAAATATAGGTGTATTTAATACAGATTTGTATTGAATCCATTAAAATTTAGATATATTCAATTTAAATTTATATAAAATCTAATAAAATTTAGGTGCATTCTATTCAGATTTATATTAATTTAATAAAATCTATGTGTATTTAAAAAATCATTAACTTCATAGATTTCATTTAAGTGATGAATTTTGATGAATTTTATAAAATATATATATATGTTGATGCTAAAATTGATTATGAAGGTTATATCAACAATAAAATTAAAACTTAAGAGTTGAATACAATCTAAAAAATGAATCCCCAAGTTCATACCAAGAACCCCCTCAAGGGATTAGACCCCTGATATAGATACTACAAACTATTATTGACAATGGATCTAAATACCCGAGGCCTTATTGTAGATGCTATAGACTATTTATTAACAAGGGTTCCAAATACTCAAGGTTCTATTGCAAATTCTACAGATTGTTTGCTAGCAAGGGACTTAGATATTCAAGGCCTTGCTGCCTTTCTCCTTTAAAGTTCTACCCTACTGAGGAGATTTATCCCCTCTCTGGTCAAGTTGTTTCCTTCCCTAGGATAGGAGTATTCCCCACTCGTCATTCACTCCTCTCCTAATTTTAACTGCAAGACAAAGAACATGGGTCAGAGGCCACCAGGGCTTTACCGACGAAAACCCTTCGACGCTTAAGCCAATTGATTTTTTTAAGAGAAATAATATAAACCAAGATCGCAATTATGAAAGACAAGGATACAATTGGATAACGAGACAATTGAAGGCATCCGGCTTATTCTTGAAAGCAACTAAACTTTATTAGGCTTCAAGTGGATGCAAATTGGGCTGTTATTTTTTTGCTTGAATTAATTTTGATTTAATTTGTATTATGGGTTGGGTTAATGTAGTTTAATATATTTAATTATATGTTAGGCTTTTTGAGCTAACATATTTAATTTAATTTAAACCTTTTAGTGTGTTTAGTTAAGCCCAGTTGTTAGAGAGTTAAAGTTTCATGTTAAAGTTTTATTTCTTTGTCTACAAAAATACTAGTATCTTTAAGTAAACATAACAATGATGATGCAGCTAGTTATCTTTAATTGAAAGAGATAAGAGATAATTTTTTCCTTTGTTCTTCATGAATATGTGATCTTATTAAGCTATACTTATAGCAATCAAAATCATGATTTATATCTCTCACATTCTCTTCTATGTCTTGAAAGTCTTGTTAATATCCTTATTTTATAGTTTTGGTTTTTGATTGTATTCTAATCATTAAGACAAAGTTCTTTATAATTTTTGTTATTAATTGACATATAATCAATGAGTCAAATTTTCTTTTTTATAAAACTATTTTAATATTTCTTGATATTATGTTTCAATTTAACTATAGGTATTGTATCTTCATATACGGAGTTCGTATAAGTTGATATTAGAGCTTTATGTATTAATTCAAGTTTGAATTATCATTTAATTTTCTGTTTTTATTTAAATCTAGTTTGTCGTAGGATTTACTTTTCTTTAATCTTTTTTATTCAATTACCATACCCACCCATCATCAATTTTCCTTTTTTAATTTGTCGAGTCATCAAGTTTGTTGCATTCCTGTTGCAGTTGCATAATAATCTTTAATCGTTTGTTATTTTGTTGCCCTCCATCTTGATTTATCAATCCCAAGCAACCATCATCAATTTGCCTTTCTTTAATAGTCAATTATTTAATTACTGCACCAATCAATATCAAACTGCTTTACTCTAATTGTTTTCTTTGGTCTACCACACCATCCAACATCTATAGTAAGTTTTTTTTTTTTTTTTTTAATAGTTTGTTCCTTGAATTGCTGCACATCGCAATCAATTTGTTATTGTGGTCAAATTTGTTCTTATTGACATAAAATAATTATCAACTGCTAGTTCGTGAAGCCCAGACTGCATATCTATGAAAAATACAAACAAATAAGAAGAGAGGCAGAGAGGAAAAAGAAAAACACATGATATTTACATAGTTAAGCCTTAAGAATGGTCTACATCCACGGCGCTGGCTCCGATGGTGGAGAGGCAGTCACTATTATCATGTATTTTGTATAGTTACAGAAAGAGAGAGACCAGAAAAATCATCCCCCATTACACTATTTTTGCTATTATTTATAGAGAGCGGGTGGTGTTACAATTTTAGTACAAGTCAAATAGAAAAGCATTTAATGTTAATTTACTTTCCACAACTAACACCCTTAATATACGGGATTTGATATGATCTGTTGACTTGGTAGTTGGGTGTTCCATAATCTGCACTGCTACCATTTTGGAAAGGATTTAACATGCACGCCATAGTGTTCGCGAGCAGCTGGGGTGAACAGCTCGAGGCCATTTGATCCAGCTCGTTGGGAAGATCTGGTTACTGAAGCCGTATTCTGAGAAGACTTGTTCAAGTAATGAGCGACCTGATTAGTAGGCTGAGCTAAAGACGTCTGTAAACTGGTCATGTCTGAATTGGAGTGTGTAATAATAAACTGCTCATTCATTTGCTCGCTAATCGTTTTGTCAACCTTGCTCGTTGACGTGAGCAGGATGTTGTATACAGTCACACAAGCTGCTCATGCGGCTGCCCGCTCGTCAGCTCGTCTGTATGCTTATTCATGGATTGTTTGTTCAATGCTTTTTGATGCAGAATAGAAGAATAAGAGTGACAGGACCCGGATCAGACCTTTTCTAAGCTCTTGTCTGGAGGATCCTGCCGGGTACTTCAACGGACTTCCCGAGTACAAGGAATACGTGTTTTACCTTCTTATTAGCTTGCATAACTCTATGAACATGTGGTGCACTGTTGGCCTTTCCTTTTACTAAGGCCTATATCGTTAGCACTAAGTCAACGCCAAGCCTGGCGCTAAGGCTGTCTTTTGGATGACGTGAGGGAGATTTGCTAGTTAGAGGGGATCAATTTCCATTCGAAAATTTCTCTCCTTGTTTAGGTCTACTTCCCTCCATTTTACTAAGGTAACTTGACCCTTTCTAGCTCATCTCCGTTAAGGAGATAAATAGATTTTGGGCTTTCTTTCCCTTGGGTTCGTTCTTTCGGGCTTTCCCTTCAGATTAATTGATTAAAAATTGCACAACCCAATTTCACTTGGGCCTAAAAAGGGCCAATTGTTTTACATTGATCAATTCCAATTAATCATAAAGTGGTAAATTTCCCCTAAACAAATTATAACAAATCTTATTATTCTCTCTAAGATTTCACTGGATTACTTAAAAAATAATAATAAAATTTAATATAAAGTATAAAGAATATATAAATTCAATCAAAATCTATCATATAAAAAAAAAAAATCATCAAAATCCGGTAAACACTAGTTTGAATACAGTCCCTTAAGTTAACAATTAGTTTTTTAAACTTACAAGAGTTATATCTCGACAGATTATGAAAGGTATATCTTTACTAACTAATGATATGTTAATAAAACATTTGTTTAAAGTTGAAACTAATGATCTAAATGAAGGAAAAATTGATTTTTGAATTTAATGCAGAAACATAGATTTTAAAAAAAAATTCCAAATAAAAACATGTTCGATCGATACTTGTAATAACAATTCAATAATTAAATTAATAAGATCGAATCTTACTTTGCATGAAAATTGAATTGATCCCATTTGATTCGCAGATTCTTCACCACCGATCATCCTTATTAGGGGTGGCAATTCAGGTTGACGGGTCGGGTTGGACACGACACGATAATTTTCGACACGACCCGAACACTACAAGATAAGTAAATGGGTTGAATCCTTCCAACACGAACACGACATGATTTGACACAAAAACGGGTTGACACAAAAACGACCCGATTAACCCGTTTATTTACGAATTGTTTATCAACCCGTTAATGACCCATTTAATAACTCGTTTAACCGACACGTTATCAACCCGTTTAACGACTCGTTATCAACACGTTATCAACCCGTTATCAACTCGTTATCAACCCATTAGTAATAGTTCCAATATCAAAAAACAAAAATCTTTAACACTTATTATTGTTGATCTGCTGTTAGAAAATACAGTTTCAATATCAAAATTTTTCTGCATTTTGAGGATTACAGAATAAATTATAATTACAGACTAAAATAATACAGAATAAATTTCTCTCTTATATTCTCATTTACATCAATATGCAGGAGTCTCGTTGGAGTTCCTGACTGCATTCTGCATACCAGCGCGGACATTAATATGCAGGAGTCTCTTATAATGTTTGTATTCTGCAAGGAGAAACACTTATTTACTAACACAATCATAGTATTGCATTTCACACATCTCCACTAAACAGTTTCAATATCAAAAATCAAAAATCAAAAATCAAAACTAAAACAAATCTACACGACTACATACTAGAAGCTGATGAACAACGACCGAGATGAAGAAATGGTGTAGGGTGCTCCGTGGTTGGGTGACGAAGCAGATCGGCGAGGCTGGGTGACGAAGGAAACGATGGGTGACGAATAGGATACGACGCGGTGACCAAAGGAGTTGGATGGCAGTGACCCGAAGGAGATCGACATGCAGCGAAGCTACTGAAGGAGATTGGCTTGGCGATGATCCGAAGGAGACGATCGACGGACGAAGATGCAGCGGCGACAGAAGGAGACGCGTAGCGACGACAGAAGGAGACGCGTAGCAGCGACCGAAGGGAAGATGGGTGATGAAGGAGATGCGACGGGCGACCAAAGAAGACGCGTGGCGACAACTGAACGAGACGCTGGACGGAAGGAGTTGTGGCGGCTATGGAGGTGGACAGTAGACTAATGGGTAGGGTTAGGAATCTGAAGATTGAAGAGTTATATATAGCTCTCGTTCAAATTACATGAATACCCCTCTACATAACAAATTACATTTTTACCCTCATTTAACGGGTCAACCCGTGACACGATTAACCCAACACGATTAGCTAACGGGTTAAACGGGTTGACCCGTTAATTTATCCAACCCATTAACGCTCAACCCTAACCCGAATTATCGTGTCGGTTTCGTGTCGACCCATTGTGTCGGGTTCCAAATTGCCATCCCTAATCCTTGTTATGACTCGTCACAAAAGAAACTGTGTGTGGGCACAATATCGAAAAATTAAATCATGAAATTTTTTTAATTAATGGAAGTTTTTGGTTTATGTAGCAAAAATTCTCTCTTTTTCCTTTTTTTGTTACCAATATAAAATACCATTTTATAATGGTAAGTTAGAGTTTTCTAATTTAATGAGGAATATAATTTCCTAGTTAAATTGAAAAACTTAATTCAAATCCAATATGGAATCAAATTTCTTATTGGTTTAGAACTCTTGACTTTTAATTTAATATGGAATCTAATTCCTATTAAATTAAAACTTCTTTAATCTAATTTAATATGGAATCTAATTCCTATTAAATTAAAATTTCTTTAATTTAATTTAATATGAAATCTAATTCTGTCGACGTCTGAATTTAGTCGACTAGGTTCGTTTCTGGTCCACGCTACACTTTTGTGTTATTGTTATATGATTGGCAAAACAGAAAGCAAGTAGAAGAGATGAGGTCAGGGAAGAAGAAAGAACATAGAGAATTTTAAGTGGTTCGGCCCAAAAAGATGCCTACGTCCACTGTTCACTCTCTCACTATTTTAGCAGAATAACAACACTTAAGATATTGTCCTCTTTTTACAAAGGAAGTCCTCCCCTATTTATAGAGAATGGGATGAGCTACAGTAAAACGTAATAAAATAATGTACAGTAAGTCAATATTGCAATGATGGGTTATATTTAATTTGCCTGAACCGCATTTAATGCGTTTGGATTACATTTAATGCGACTGACGGCGCCAGGTTAATTCTGCCCAAAGCATAAGTTTAGGCGACTAACTTATATGGGTTAAGTGAGATCACCATAATCCAGATTGTAATTTCTGACAGGATTGATGTGCACGACACGCCTTAAGTTATAATCTACTTGACAGCTTTGACTTTGTTGATTTGTGATTAGAGCAATGTAGCAATAGCAAACTCTTCAGCGAGCAGAATAATCTGTCGAGTTAACAAGCAAATAAAGCTCGGGTAAAATAACTATCGCAAAAGAAAAGCTGATGAGCGAGCACTCTAGCGATCAGATATATTGGCAATCAGTCGACCTCGTAGACGAGCAAATATGTGAATACGTGCAAACAGACCAGAGAAGTTGTGTGGGCGAGAAGACGAGCAACCGACTAGTGCCATAAACAAACTCAGTCACGAGCTAATAAACGATCGTAAAAGAAAAGCTAATGAGTGAACACATACGCGAGTAGGATATCGAGCAGATCTCCAAGCGGATAGACGAACAGATAAATGAGTAGAGAGATAGACCTTTTTGGGCTTTCCTGTTGTTGGGCCTACCCTTTGGGATTTTGCTAGCCTATTAAATATGATCGCGAAAATACCCATAACACAAGCCCCCTAACTCTTAGTGCATTTTTTAGAACCAGGAGCTATAAGTTTGTTCGTGAGCACTCTTAGCGGGAACAATTACGCCACTTTTCAAATTTTGCTTTATTACCAAGTCACGTGGCATTGCTCCAGACAATGGTTACAAGTCACACCACACATCGTATGCATTTAATACATGTCTTTCAACTGACTACTGCATGATGACAAAATCTAGAGAATCGTGCCATGTCGTCAGATCTGAAGCGGTTACACAGTTGTCTTGATCCAATGGTTGGGGCTCAGTAACTATTTAAGGATAAAGACATTTTATTTTCTTCTTCCCTGCCATTTTCAAAAATCAAACACCCCTTCGTCTCTTAGTTTTTCTTCTGAACTTTCTGTCGCTGTTCGTCGTTCTCCAACCAGAACTACCAGCACCAAACCTATTCAAGGTGAGCTTTTTTATTTTCATAATGATGATATATATATATATATATATTTTATGCATGGCATTTCTTTTTGAAAAATCTGATCAAGGATTTCTGAACTTGCTGGGGGTACTTTTTTTTTTGTCTTTTTTATTGGGCTTGGAAGAGTTTGCTTATGAGGATTCTTCTGTCCCTCTTTGATCTTCTGGGCGCACGACTTGACGCTTAAGGAAAGTAGATTTAGGATTATCCTCGTCTCCTAGGTCTGGTTAGCTGCTGGCGGCCTAACCCATTACCTCTTTTGTAGATAGCAAGTCGTGAATGTTGATACCAACGATTAATGTCTAGCGAAAAAGGTTCTGGAGTGGAATCTTGTAACATACCCTTTCGATTCTAGTATGAGATATGTACGGAATGGTATATGCCCTTATTATTAAGGTAATAAAATAAATTAAAGTACCCAGAGGTGATTAAGAAAATTTTTGGATCGTCTGAAAATGATTAGTAAAAATTTTCAGAACGTCCATAAAGGATTTAACAAGGTTCTCAGAGAGCTCGAATGAATAAATTAAGTTCCGATAAAATTTCAAGATCATCTAAGAAGGGTTTAATAAGATTTTCGAATAGCCTCGGATGCATAAGTTTTGCTCTTGATCAAGGAATAATAGAATTAATTATCTGTTCGGATCCGGATGCATAAATGAATTTTTATGAAATTCTCGGATGGGTCCAGGGAAAATTTTTAATTTCAAAATTATGAAATAATTTAAAGTAATCGGATCCGAATAATTATTCGAATTCTAATGAAGTTTTCGAATGTAAAATTGGATATTAATAAAATTTTCAGGTGGACCTGAAACGATTTCGGTTACGGAATGATGGATATTGAATTGAGTGAATGAAATTATGAGATTACGTGCATGGGTGGCAAGTGTCACACATTGAATGAAATAAAAACCAAGTGGCGTCCATGCATGGGAGCCATGATGATAAGTGTTCGGTCTTGGAAGGACAAGTGTATGGTAAGTGGGAGGCTTATATATATTATGTTTTAAATGAAAGCAAGAAAAGGATTTTGGGAAGGAAATGTTCATACGGTCATCATTTGTGTTTGGGGAAGCAAAAATCGAAACCAAATTCTAGAGAGAGAAGTGAATGTGAACTCGTGAGAATAGAGAGGTAAAAAAGCTAAGCATCCAAAGTGAAGACAAACAAGAAGCTCACGGTCAAAAGCAAAACTGAGAGCTGCATGTTTTTCCATTCGGTCCCTATTTGTTTTCAAAGCTGAGAAGGAAAGCTTTAAGGTTCCATTTCTTCATTTCAATCAACCAAGAGCATCATCAAATCTAAGCCCATTCTGTCACCTCTCATCCAAACCCAAGAGCCTTCGTTCTTTCTTCATCAATCAAAATCGAGAGCTATACCAAGATTAATCATCCACTCGGTCTTCATCACCCAAAACCTTGAGAATCAATAAGAGTGTTTTGGCTCTCAATAACAGCTCAAAACTGAGAGGAATCAATGGAGTTATGGGCTGTTTTGTTTGCCAAGAATGAGACTTGAAATGCAGCAATTTCTTTGAGTGATTTGGGTGCATTTTTGGGAAGATTTCAGCATGCAAATGGGGAAGAACCAGTAAAGAATGTTGTCGTGAGCTGTCAAGGGGACAGCTTGCTATCAAGAAGAGTTTGAAGGTATTTTAGGAAGGAATTTGTCACATGCAAGGATGGTAGAGCAAGCTTGACGTCATTTTCATCCATTTCAAAGAGGTGAGTTTGATTTTCGTAAACTTTAGACAGTAAATGGATGGATTTTATGGTGATATGTTTGGGTTTTAGGAATGGAAACCTCATTAGTGTGGAGGTTGGAATGTATGTGGAATTAGTGTGAAAATCAAGTGAGAAAATGGCATGCATAATGGTCTTAAATTCAATCATGATGGAGTTTTAATGTTGAATGAATTTTGATTGTTTTGCCATGATGTTTAGTGATATTTAAATGTGATTCAAGTATTTAAATATGATGGAAAACGAATATAAAAATGCATGTTGGATTTTATTAGGAAAGGACGTTATGAGTTGAATGAATTTCGATAATGTCGTTATGTGTTTTTAATGTGCGATATGTTTCGAAACGAAACGTGTAGACTGTTTATGTATTCGGTTGCGAAGGTATTGTTTTGTTGCACATTTAAGTTAAGTTATGCAAATGATTTCGTGCATAACAATATGTTGAATCGATAAGTTGTTAGAGTTAAAACGAAAAACCGAAAGCCGATACGATCTCGTGACTAATGGATTGTTTTTATGATGTGTCATGGGTTGTTGTATAAACTGTTTTTACGGACCATTACGAGTTGTTTAAGGGTTGTTATAGTACAGTTCATGGGCTATTTATAAGTTGTTTAGTGGGCTGTTATAGTGCAATATTTATTGGGCTGTCAAAGCATCGTGTTATGGGTTGTCAAAGTGTTGTGTTGTGGGCTGTTATCATGCTATTATGTATGTTGTTTTGGGGCTGTTTTGATGCTGTTCTATGAGCTGTTGTGGTCTATAACATGATGTTTTGGTTTAAAATAATGGGCAGTTTTGACGTCAAAACTGTCTGGAATGATTGCATAAGCTGTCTCAAAAATTATAAGCTGTTTAGAAAAGATATTATGCTCTGTTTTTGCGTTGAAACTGTTGGTATGAATGACATGTGCTGTTTTAGTGTTAATTATGGCTTCGAATGAGCGTTACGCGCTATTTTGGTGCGCGGGCTGTTTTGAGTGTCATTTAGAGATGTTTCGAAACCGTTATATAGTGTTATATAGTCTTTGAAATGTGACGATTGCATTGCACGAATGTATTTATATAATTGATTATGCGATTGAATTCGCTTGCAACGTTACCTAAAAAATTAACTTTAAATGTATAGGTAACACGAAAGAAATATCGAATAAGTTATGAGCTTTGCAATAAGGTGTCAAGTGAGTGTAAATTATTTTATGAATTGATAAATGCAATCTAGTATGTTTTAATGTGAATGTTCCTAAAATATTTTCAAACTTAAGTTTAATTCTAAGTGATATAAATATTATGAAGGTTTTGAAACGAATATGATTTCATGAAATGTTATTAAGTTTTATGTTATGAAACATTATGTAACATTTAAATTCTATGAGATATGTTATGAAATAAATTTAAATGTATTATGATATCCTCCCTCACGAATCAATATTTTATCATGTCTATGGTATCCCTTAGGATGTTTTCATGATATTATCGGTAATGGTAAAGTACCCGAAAAGTAATGTAGGATTTCGCTTGGGAGTTGCGATGTAGGATTCTGCCTCTCCCTAGGGTATATTATGAGCTAGCTTACTATCTGAGCAATGTAGGATTCCGCTTGTAGCGATGTAGGATTTCGTTATCTAATTACCGATCATATGGTCTTACGATATAAGATTCCACTTTACCATATGCCTAGGATGTCATTGGGTGATTAAATTAATTGTGATTGATTTACTTTATTATTACGTAATGAATTTTAATAAATATGTATACCACCATTTTATTTTACAGTTTTATGTTATATTGAAATGATGTAAACTGCTAGATTTTATTTGACACTTACGAATTATTATGTTCAAGAATACTTCTGCTCGCGACCCTTTCTTCCAACATGACTCCACCATCACTTAGGATGAGCTTGCAATAATAGCCTGGAAGTATGGCTTCCCTTCTGGATGCATAATCATGGCACCAGCTCATCATGACCATGCAACTCACCCTCCCAAAGGGTTTAAAGTGATCACCCGCTAGTACGTAGAATTAGGATTTAGGTTTCCAGTCCCCAAATATCTCATAGACCTCCTGAATGACTTGGAATTAGCTCCTTTCCAACTCACACGAAATCTTATGCCCAACTAACTTATTTAGTCTGCGTCTTTATTAAAAATGGGCTTTCATCTCCAACCCCGAACATGATCCAACACCTTTTCTTGTTCAAATCTACCACCAGCACCAAGGTCGGGAAATGAGATGGCATTTACTACATAGCCACTCGTAACTCGCCTTATAAGGTGTTTCTTCCCAAGGGGGTTGGTAAGTCAAACGTGGAAGATTACAAGACCCGTTGGTTCTATGTGTCTTGTTTGTCCCCGTTGAAGCTTGTCAACTTTACCTTCACACTTAGTCCAGGTGAGCATACTTTCTGCTCACCATCCTCGCATGCATGCATCATTATTATTTCTACATTTACTGACTTTCTTTCTTTCATACGTAGCTGTCAGCAAGAGCTCGATTGACCTCTCGAGCGATGGGCTAGAGGCACTTCGAAAATTTTCAGAGGTAAAAGATCCTTCAGATGATTACTTCCCAGACGGCTACACTTTTAGGGACTATAGGCTCGCGTTTGGGGCTGGAACCAAGCTTTTAAACCTTGCCACAAACGTCGAAGCGTGTAAGAAACGAGAAGTTCCCTCAGTCTTCACAGGATTTGACGAATGCATATCTACCCCAACCACCAAAAAGCCTAAAACCATGGTGCGGCTACAAATGGATTCACCTTCACGTCCTCCAGCTATCGATACCGAGGAGCCCGAAGTTCAGATAACGGGCTCTACAGAACTTTCGCCTCAGTTAACAATACTGTCCCAAACAGAGGTTGCAACGCCCACTAAAAAATAGGGCATAAAATTCAAAACGGTGGGAAAGAAACCTGCAAGACAGACAACCTTACTGAAGGAGTCCATTGGCCAAGCGGCCTCAGTTCTTGATGAACCATCAATAGGGCCCTCGGGGGCCAAAGGTAAGGGAAAGAGGGTTGCGAAGCCCCCTTCAAAACTTCACAAAACTAAAGGCAAGGAGCCTGCCGTAGAGGGGGTGGGGGTCGACGAGGAACAGTCCAAGGAAGCTGATGCTAAGGAGTATTTTACCGATCTTCTGGATCAGTTGCCAAAGCTGCTGAGACCTGATAAACCAAAAGTTTATCAGAAACATATTCGCGGTGGCCAGTTAATCACTTATGCCGCGCGTTACAATGTGTTGGTGAGCCTTAACTTTGATTCTGTAGCTTATGTTACCCTCATATTCATTACTAATATACGTTGATTTCAGACTTCATTAGCACTGATGAAGATGTTTAGAGACTTCTCTGATCTGGCGTAAGAGAAGGCTTCGCTCAAAAAAGTGAACAGGAAGCTTGAAAGTGAAAATAAAAAAATCAATGACGAGTTCGCAGAGGCCCAGAAGGCTGCTCACGAGCTTGAGCAGAAACTTGAGGGCGCCAAAGAGCAGAGAGATAAAGCAGAAGAGACCTTGGCTCACGAGGCGAAGCTTCTGGATATTACTACCTCCTCGCTTAAGCAGGCCACTGAGGACATCAATAAGATAACACAGGAAGCCATTTTCTAGAAGAAACGGGCTGTAGATACGGAGAAGAAGGCCCAAACAGCAATATAGGACTTGAACGCGATGAGGAGCAACCTTACTCGCACTCAAGAGTCGCTTAAACAGGCGGAGGCTCTCATAGAATAGGCCCGAAATGAAGTTGTTGAGAAAACATGCAGCTCGTTTCTGTACACTTTGTGGAAAAATTACCCCAAACTGAACATCGCCTTCTTCTGAGAAAAGGCAGTGGAGGAGGTAAAGAAGTACGCGGCTTACACTACTAAAAGGGCTTAAGCGGGGATCGCGAAGACCGTTAGAAAAGGAACTACTCCCCCTCCTCCTAAGAAGTCCCACACCTCCAACTACTCAAATCAGTACTCCTTTGGCTCCTGCTCAAGGTGCAAATCCTCCGGCTCAAAGTGGTTCTTCTTCAGAATCTTCGCAGCCGGTACCTCACGTGGTTCAGGGTTCGTCATTTCAGGGAGCCCCCAATGGACAAGGCCCAAAGAAAGCTTATGCTAGCTCCTCTAAAGCCCCCTAAGATAGCTTCTTGTATTTTTTCTTTCTGTAGAGGTTTATCTTTGAATATTGAAAACACTGTTGATTTCTTTGATTTGTTATAATATAGATTCATTCTTCAGTTAAGTTGCTCTATTTTCTTTAATTCCCATACAAATAATAGGATTGCAATCTTCTTCCCATAAGTAGAATAATCTGCGACCATGAATAGACTGTAGAATATATAATAAAATTGCTCGAAAATAAATTCGAATAAGCTAGTGAACCGAACCAGATCCACCATAACGATAAGTAATAACTGGTCGTGTTAGTACCTCCCGATGCATGAAACAAGTATATGGGTCGCGAGTGCGCCTTAGCAAACAATAACTCATAATAAAAAGCGAGCCTGCTCATGTAATAATAGGCACCATTCAATAGTGAGTAAGTCAACTCGTAAAACTAAGTAACAGTAATATCTGCAACATAGATAAACATTTGTAAAGTAGTATGAGTTAAGAAATGACTGATTAATACCGATAGGGTGTTGCTCGTAAAATACTTCAACCATGTTTCACTCTGTAAGCGTTGTGCCCAAAAGGTAGGGACTTCAGCCTTTACAGGGCGTTGCGCTCGCAAGGTATAGACCCGAGCATTTACAGTAGGCTGCGCTCACAAAGTTAAACCTGGGCATCTACAGCAGATTACGCCCGTAGCGTTGATACCTGAGCATTTACAATGAACTACGCTCACAGGGTCGATACCTGAGCTATACAGCGTATGGTCCTTTCGAACTACGCTCGCAGAGTCAGAACTCGAGCATCTATAGCGAGAGTTGAGGAGGTAGCGGGACCTCGACTGCGCTCATAAGGTCGCAACTCGAGCATTTACAACATAATTTGAGGTGTGGCACCAACTGCATATGAGCAAATTTTAAGACGCGCATTTTAATCAATAATGCTTTAAGGCACTCATAGGCCGAGTTCGTTGGGAGGGTACATCCCATATCCCGTAGGCCCCTAACGCTCGTTTAACCTTCTAGCCCAATAGGGCAGCGTCCAGAGTAAAACCCTCAAGCTTACAGGTTTCTTGGGTGCATAACCCCTATCCGTCAGGTTGATCATTGCATCAAAAGGTGGGTTGAGTGGCGAAGTGTCTGATGCAATCTAGGAAAAACTGTAAGCGAACCGCGATTAGGTGAGCGAGCTCGTAGTCGTGTCAACCCATGCTTTTCGTAGCTACACACTTCACATAGAAATGCACTATCAATTTTTGTTAACGACAATAAATGAAAATCATGGAGTTTGTCATTACGTTTATACAGCCATTATTTACAAAAGCATATCAATTAGTAAAACAATCATTGATAATACGATCATAGATGTATTGCGTTCCATGCTCATGGAAGCACTGCCCCCCTCATATCTGATAAGTAGTAGGCTCCATTCTTGAGATCTTCATAGATGACATAGGGTCCTTCCCAGTTTGGTCCTAGTGTGCCATCATTGGTTCTGCGGGCTCCGAGTAGAATCTCTCATAGTACAAGATCCCCTGACTTGAACTTTCGAATCTGGACCCTCTTATTGTAGTGTCTGGCCATTCTTTGCTGGTAGACGATTATTCTCAGGCGAGCTGCTTCTTTAGCTTTTTCGAGGAGATCTGAACTAGCGACCAAGAGTTGGTCATTCTCTTCAGGACTGAAATGTGCTCTCCGTTGACTGGTTACCTCAAACTCAGCAAGAATCATGGCCTCAGACTCGTAGATCATTGAGAAAGGGGTTTCTCTAGTGGTATTGTGAGTTGTTGTTCTGTAAGCCCATAACACCTTTTGTAGCTCGTCTACCCATACTCCCTTCCTGGCTTCGAGCTTGGCCTTCAGGGTCTGTTTGATGATCTTATTGACTGCCTCTACTTGGCCATTAGCTTGGGGATGATCGACTACCAAAAAGCTTTTAGTAATGCCAAGGTTGCTGCAAAATTCTAGGAACTACTCACTGGTGAATTGGGTTCCGTTATCTATCACGAGGTACTGAGGAACACCAAATCTGCAGATGATATTATCCCACACAAACTTTTCTATCTTCTTTGTGGATATCTCAGCCAGTTCCTTCGCCTTTGCCCACTTTGTAAAGTAATCGACTGCAACCACTACATATTTACACCTACCCCAACCTGTTGGAAAAGGTCTTATCAAATCCATCCCCCAAATTATGAAGGGTCATGGACTGATCATCTGTTGAAGGTAGGCCGACAGGGCTCGAGGAATCTTGGAGAACCTCTGGCACTTGTCATATTTCTTCACCAAGTTGATAGCATGTTGCTTCATAGTCGGCCAGTAAAACCCTTGCCATAATGCTTTTTGGGCTAAGAAGAGCCCTTCAACATGGTTGCTACAATGCCCTTTATGGATGTCTTTCAACACCGCAGTGCAGTCTGGCTCATCAATGCATCGTAGTAATAGAGCCGAGAAGCCTTTCTTGTAAAGCATGTTGTTATATACGCAGTATCTCGCTGCTTTTGTTCGCAGACGACGTGCTTCCAGTTTATCCTATAGCATCTTTCCCTCCTATAAATAACTAACTAAATGACTCATCCATGAACCCGTTGTCACTGCTAGGGTCATTACCTCGTTGCTAGGCTTAGTACTTAGCCTTGGCAGAAGCTCCACCGGCACACTCCCAGTAAAATCTGTGTCCTAAGTTGTAGCTAAGCGAGCCAATGCATCTGCGTGGGAATTCTGGGCTCGTGGGATCTTATTTAACTCATACTTCTCAAAGGTCCCCAACAGCTCTCGGACCTTCTACAAGTAAACTGTCATTCTTGACCCCCTGGCCTGATACTCACCATTAATCTGACAGACCACAAGCGACCCCCTGGGAGTCATTAAATATCCTAAGTCGCTCAACCTATATCTTCTTGGCCAAGCGAAGTCCTGCCAATAATGCTTCATATTCCGTTTCGTTGTTCGTAGCTTTAAACCCAAACTTGAGTGCATAAAGGAATTTCTGCTCCTCTGGGCTTATCAATAAAATCCCAGCCCCTGCACTCTGTTCGCAAGAAGACCCATCGACAAACAGTTCCTAGAACGGGCCCTCAGAAGACTCGGCTTCCTCATCCATGGGCCCTATAATTTCGGCGATGAAGTCTGCTAATGCCTACCCTTTAATCGCCGATCTTAGCCTGAACTAGATATCGAATTGAGCCAGTTCAATCGCCCATTTGAGAAGATAGCCTGATGTATCAGGCTTCTGCAGGATTTGCTTGAGAGGATACTTGGTCAGCATTTCAATTTTGTGCGCCTAGAAGTAAGGACGCATGTTCTTGGACACCACCACGAAGCAGTATACGAGTTTCTCCATGGGAGTATACCTTGTCTCGGCGTCAATCAGCTTTTTATTGATGTAGTACATAGGGACTTATGCTCCATTTCCTTCTTCTTATACTAGTGCTGCACTTAAGGCGTGCTAAGATACCCCAAGATAAACTCTCAGAACTTCCCCTTCTTTTGGCTTTGACAGTAGGGGAGCTCGTCTCATATGTTCTTTCAGTTGTTGGAAAGCAGCCTCGTACTCCTCTATCCATTCGAAGTTCTTTGCCTTTTCAATACTTCAAATAATAGAACACATCTGTCAGAGACTTTTGATATAAATCTGCTTAAGGCCGCGACTTGCCCATTCAAACTCTACACGTCCTTCATTTTTGTTGGCGATCTCATGTCCAGTAAAGCCTGGATCTTTTCTGGGTTAGCTTCAATTCCTCTGTTATTCACCATGAACCCCAAAAATCTACTTGAGGAGGTTGAGCTTCATCTGGTATCTCCTTAAAATTTGGAACATCCCCTCGAGATCGCAGACATGGTCACCAGCTTGCCTAGATTTTACCAACATGTCATCCCTGTATACCTCCATAGTCTTCCCAATCTACTCCTCAAACATCATGTTTACTAGCCTCTGGTAAGTTGCCCCTACATTTTTGAGTCCAAAGGGCATTACCTTATAGCAATACAAGTCACGGTTTGTGATGAACGAGATATGCTCCTCATCTTCAGGGTTCATTGGTATCTGATTGTAGCATAAATAAGCATCCATAAAGCTAAAAAGTTCGTGCCTAGTAGTCGCATCTACTAACTGATCAATCTTGGGCAATAGGAAGCTGTCTTTCGAGCAGACCTTGTACATGTCCGTGAAGTTGATGCAAGTTCTCCACTTCCCGTTTTTCTTTTTCACTAGCACGGGATTGGCCACCCAAGTAGGATATTGGACTTCTCGGATGAATTTGTTTGCCAAAAGCTTATCTACCTCCTCTTTCAAGGCATCACAATGTTCTCGAGTCATCGGCCACATTTTTTGGCAAACAGGTTTGTGGCGAGGATTAACATTCAACTTATGAGTCATCACCCTCGGATCGATCCCTACTATATCCTCATGATTCTAGGCGAACATATCCAAATTCGCCTTGAGATAGTCAGTTAGTTAAGCCTTTATCTCTGGGACCAGGCTCTTACCCAACTTGAGACATCTTGCCACATCCGCCTCGCTGACCTGAATGTCTTCAAGCTCTTCTATTAGACCCATAGTCTGGTACGTATCAATCTCTCTAAGGTCCAGATCATGGCTAACCCCCGTTGTAGTGATAGCCTGAAGCTCATGCCTTGGGACCGTATTCGCCTTCTTCCCTCGAACTCTCATTCTTACAGTGTCCACATAACAACGACGAGCTAGTGATTGCTCGCCTCACATACACCCGATTCTATTGAGAGTTGGAAACTTTACTGTGAGAGCTCTAGTAGAGGCGACCATGTCGAGATCATTCATTACAAGTCTTCCCAATACTACATTATAGGCTGAGGGGGAGTTAATAATAAGGAAGTCTACGAGCACCGTTGATTGGTAAGCTGCATCTCCGAGAGTGAGGAGTAGTCTGATATGCTCGATGGGAGTGACTGTGTCCCCAGTGAAGCCATACAGAGGCTCGAGGGAGGGCTCAAACTGTTCATCGCCAATCCCCATTTGATCGTAACACTCCTTATACATCACATTCATCGAGCTCCCGGTGTCAATCATTATTCTCTTGACCATTGAGTTCCCGATGCAGGCTCAGATTACCAAGACATCATTGTAAGGCCAGCAAATATCCTGGGCATCTTCTTCCGTAAAAACAATCTCCTCATATACCCTTCTAGCCTTTTTGGCGGGTCATTCTGATTCTCTTCGACCTGCGAGTTGGACGCGATTAGCCTCTCGTACATACCGCTTTTGCGATCTGTTAGCTGCTCCTACCGCAGAAGGACCCCCATGGATTGTATGAATCGTTCTTACAGCAGGTCCGTGCTGAAGGTCTGGCTCTTGTTGGGTATGGGCTGGCTACTCTTACTGTCATTGATGGGGACGTTGCTGTTAGGATGGTCGCCTCGAAGGTCGTACAACATAGTCCCTCAAGCAGCCATTTCTAATCATCTCTTCAATGGCATCTTTGAGAGCCCAACAATTAAAGGTTTGTGCCCTACTTCGTTGTGATAGGTACAGAATTTGCTTCTATCTCTACGTCTCTTAAGAGTTTGAATAAGGGTTGGTCTCCCAAAGTTCTTCCTATCCCTTTCAGTTGCAAAAATCCTGTTTTGAGTATCGGACAAAGCGTTGTATGTATTATAACGGCCCTAATACTGAGGTCGTTCTCGCCTCTAGCCACTCCTCGGTCCAAGCCCATTTCTGACCTTCTTTGCAATCTAGTTGTTGTTTCTCTGGCCCCCATGGCTGCCTCCGTCATTGCTCTTTTTCTTCCTCTAATTGGAGCTACCGGCTTCATCTTTTTTACCAATAGCCTTCTTGAGGCCGAATGCTTCTTCCTACCTAACTTCCTTCGCTGCTCATTCATAGAATTCCCCTAAGTTCTTCACTGGGGATTTATAAATGTTCTCGTACAACTTCTCGTCTTTCCTTAATCCTAACGAGATAACTGTCAAGATTCATTCATCTGTAGGGTTTTCTACATTAGTCACCACGCGCCTAAACCTGCTGATGTAGTCCCTCAACGATTCGCCGGAACATTGAAAGATAGTTGCGAGATGGCAAAATGGTGCGAGTTGTCTCTTCAACGCCTTATATTGGTTTAGGAATCTTTGTTGACACTCCTCCCAATTGTTGATGCTGCGGGATGAGAGGTTCCTAAACCATGTTCGCGAAATATCCTTAAGTGTTGCTGGAAATACGCGACATTTCACGAGCGAGCTAGTAGTTTAAAGGTTCATTTGGATATTGAAAGCATCGAGATGGTCATAAGAGTCAGTGTTCCCCTTGTATTGTGGGATATTGGGAACTTTGAACCTTGGAGAGAGTGACTCTAGTTCAATTTTTGAGGTGAATGAAGTCCTCTCTCCGCTCTGACTCCTTTGTTCGTGGGCCCTAGGTCGCGCTTCAAGCTACCGGACCCTTTAAAGGAGCTCCTCAACAAGTGGATTTTGCATTTCGATTCTTCTGATAGTGGACTGTCTGTCCCGCCTGTCTTGTCTACTCGAGGAATGCTAGTCATAAGCCCCCTGTCTCTTCCTACCTTCAAGTCCTTCTAATCCAGGGTCATAACGATCAGGTTCGCGTTTCCCCTCGTGTCTATCTGACATAACTTCCCTTCGTGAACCTCCATTACCAGGCTTGATCACGTTCATGGTTCGTCTGCGTTGGTTAGCGTTCATTTTGGCTCACCCTTGTTCTAAATCTTAAGGGATGAGTTGCATCTTTCCCATGACGAGCTCGCTGAAACCGAGCGCTAGATTGCAGACTGGAGGAATGAGATGACTCCTCTTAAACTAACTCCTCGACAACTCTCTTGTTCAAAACAAGCGCCTTATCGCGCTATCGTTGTGGAACATCCCTCCTTACAGTGGCCTGAGGTGATCCCTATCTGGACCCGAATCAATGTCCTAACTTCATTTGCCAACTGCGCCATGGTATTCTCAAGTATCTCCCGATGTTGCTGTAACACCTGTATAACATCCCCCCTAGCAACATTAAGTATAGGTTGACGGGTAGGAAGAGGAGACATACCTTGAGCGTTCCCAACCATAGGCACATCAAACGTTCCTACACCCATATTTGGTAGTCCTTCAGTAGGCATTACATTATGTCATTAACTCGAGGTTTTGGGACGGTCTTCAGTAGCATCAGAGCTTATGGTGACTCTTCCTCTGACCATGGTGAGTAATAAACGAGCTCTGTAAGCTAAGAGCAAAGGTGGTGAAACTACAGATGGGCCCCTTCCTCTAACGCCAAAAATGTCGACGTCTGGATTTCGTCGACTAGGTTTGTTTCTGGCTCAAGCTACAGTTTTTGGTTGTTATTGTATGATTGGCAAAATAGAAAGCAAGTAGAGGAGATGAGGTCAGGGAAGAAGAAAGAACACAGAGAATTTTAAATGGTTCGGTTCAAAAAGATGCCTACGTCCACTGTTCATTCTCTCACTATTTTAGCAAAGTAACGGCACTCAAGATATTGTCCTCTTTTTACAAAGGAAGTCCTCCCCTATTTATAGAGAATGGGGGAGTTACAGTAAAACATAATAAAATAATGTACAGTAAGTCAATATTGCAATGATGAGTTACATTTAATGTACCTGAACTACATTTAATACACCTGGAATACATTTAATGCAGCTGGAATACATTTAATGCAGCTGACGGCGTCAGGTTAATTTTGCCCAAAGCATGGGTTTAGGCGGCTAACCCATATAGGTTAGGTGAGATCACCGTAATTCAGACTGTAATTTCTGACGGATTAACGTGCACGAAACGCGTTGAGTTGTAATCTGCTTGACAGCTTTGACTTTGTTGATTTGTAATTTGAGGAATGTAATAGTAGCGAACTCTTCAGCGAGCATAATAATTTGTCGAGTTAACGAGCAAATCAAGCTCGGGTAAAATAACTATCGCAAAAGAAAAGCTGATGAGCAAGCACTCTAGCGATCAGATATGTTGGCAATCAGTCAGCCTCATAGACGAGCAAATATGCAAATACATGCAAACAGACCAGAGAGGTTGTACGGGCGAGAAGACGAGCAACCGACCAGTCCCATAAACGAGCTCAGTCATGAGCTAATAAACGATCGTAAAAGAAAAGCTGATGAGTGAACACATACGCGAGCAGAATATCGAGCAGATCTCTAGGCGGATAGATGAACAGATAAATGAGTAGAGAGACAGACCTTTTTGAGCTTTTTTGTTGTTGGGCTCAACCCTTTGGGCTTTTACTAGCCCATTAAATCGAATCGCGAAAATACCCATTACAAATTCCAATTAAATTAAATTACTATTTTCATTAATTAAAAGATTTTTCATTAAATTAAATGATTTTAAATCATAAATAATTTAATGACACCATTTAAAATTGAACTCTTAACCTCTACAAATAATTAAATAATTAATAATTAATTAAATAATTACTTATATTTAAATAATCAAATTATTTAAATTATTCGTGAGTGTGTTCATAAAATTGTATGTATACTTATAATTGGACAATCCAATTATATTCTTCCTTTTGTTTTTTTATGTGGTTGTGAGCTAGCAAGGAGAACAAATAGACCTACAATTTAAGCTCCAATAATATCGAAATTATTAATTAAACTTTTTAATTAAATAATTCACTATTATTAACCTTAAAGTTAATCCACTAAAAACTTAAGATTACACTCTCAAAATTGTAGATGTTTTATACAATCTAAATTTTCAGTGTCCATCGATTTAATCATTTCATATAGTTCGATCTTTTATAAGTTGCTCATAATTAGAGCTAGGTCATTAAAGTCTGTTATACCTCTCTAAGTATATCTTATTCCGTTAAGTACCATTGATTATCTAATGAACAATATATTCATAACAACTTATGAATTTATCTTTCTATTTATTTACAAATAGAAAGTATAGTGCTCTTATTATTCAAGACCTGAATCAACACTTAAGGGAACTACTCATCTACTTCTCGCAAGAAGGATTGGATTCCACTATTGTGTAAAATGTTTCCAGCTATTTATTAAATCACATCTCCAAAGTACGAAACTTATTGACCATAAATCTATAACAGTCTCACCTATATAAATCAAAAGATATGACTCAACAAATAGGAGTCCATAAAACACTCAGGATTAAGATCAATCCATATATAATCATTTAGTTGATAAATATGAATTTCTTTATTTAACGAATATTAATAAGAAATTTATTTTATCGTAGTCCAGTCATATATAATCTCTATTATATAAGGTGCCTTCATTTTCATGTCACCACATGAACGATCTCAGATAAGATCATCGTATCAAATATAAAATAGACCGCAACTGTAGATTTACCACAAACAAAATACCCAGTTTTGTTTGCTCTCTACGGACTCTTTAAATTACTGATCTCATACTAAATCCTCTTGTATATAATAATTATATACTTATTTTGAGACTACATAAGTAATCATGGATGTTACACGATATTTATATGAAATAAATATTTTATAAATATACATAAATTGAGTAAAATAAATATATTTTATTTATTATTTAATTTAAATATTTATAAATTATAAATTCTTAGGTTATGTTACCCTAACATTAAATGATTTGATTAAACCATACAAGAGAGAAAGAGAGAGAGAGAAAGTGAGATTTGATCGCAAGTACGAAGGAACGTGTGCCAGTTGCCAAGAATGATGGACGTGCTTATACAAAACATAGAACTGTTACTTACATGAATAAATATATGTATATAGTACTAACTTGAAATAGCATGACAGTCCTTCCAAGATAGGTTGCTCGGATAAGCTGTAATTTTCTTCCCCCAGTGGTGGTTCATCTGTCTTATACAAATGTTTAGTTTTCTCTAAAAAAATAAAAAATAAAAAATAGCTTGAAATAGCATGGAGTTTCATATATTTGTGTGTAAATATAGGAAACAAAAAAGGAAGTTGAAGAGAGGACAGGAGTCGTAGGGATAAGGGAACGAGAAAATACAGACGTGAAAAGGAGATCTCCAGCAAGTCAATTTCTTTACAATATACTCAGATTTATAACTAACTAGAAATGGCATATAAAAATCTCTCAAAATTATAATAATATTAGTTCTTCTATCGTTTGTATGGATTGATCTCTCATTCTTACGTGGGTCTTTCTTCATCTCAGTGTAAGGAAATCTCTCTCAATTAAAAACAGTCCTCTAGGTTGTATAATTATTGTTCTATCTCAATTAATTCTGATAGTCCTTTGTATCCATCTTAATTATCATATTAAAAAAAAAACCCTCAAAATTATAGAAAAAAATTTATTGTAATCCTACTTACTTAATCTCAATTTAATCTGATCTATCGAACCTTTGTGTTATAAAATAATTTACTGAATCTCTTTTTTTTTTTTTTATGATTGAGACTAATTTAATAGATAAACCTTTGTGTTATAAAATAATTTACTGATTTTTTTTTTTATGATTGAGACTAATTTAATAGATAATCGGGATAAATACAACGATATTGCGATTCAAAAAAATTACTTTCAAGTAGGAAGATTCATTCGTAAGAAAGTGGCGGGGCGTAGAAAATAAAACAAAAACATTCATCATTTGTTGTTACGGAGCGTAATGCAATCTGGGGCATGGGCAGCTGGCGCACTGCAGCGACTGATTACTCAATCTCGGTTTAATGTGATCAAATATTTTCCACGTATTATAAAGTAATGAGTTGATTGACTTATGAAAGACAAAAATGAGTTCATTGTGATTGAGAGCACGTCCTTTCTAGATGGACATTAGCACATGACTTCCCACTTCGCAGCAACATGGCACATGGGTGTGTAATCTCTCTCCAATCACTCATTGCATCAACCATTAGCCCACGCGCACTCCAGGAGCGTTAACTCTACTACACTATACACTAGAATTCACAGGAACCTTGTGATACTTAAAAAAACAAAAATAATAATAATTGTGATACTGGAACCGCGCCTGGCGACGGATTCATGGATTTTTACGGGAAGAGATATTTATATAAAATAATAATAATGAAAAATTACAGACACTATTAATATGATTCTTTATAAAAGTAAAAAATTCTAATCGAAATTTTAAGAAAACAAAAGCAATATAAATTATATATTATTATAATTTTTCTAAACTAGATTTATTGTTTTAAAACATTATAATTTTCTTTATCAATTTGATTGAAAACATGTGTCCACGTAAGTAAGAGAGCTATTATTCAAACATGTATTCATTAGATTAAACAAATAAGACCAAAACTATTAGATATGTGAAAAATGAAAATTGAGATTTTAGGGTTTATTAAAAACATGTAACAAATGAAAATTTGATATTTTAAGATTTATTAATTGGATTTGTATCAAACTAAAATTATTAAATATAAAAGAATTAAAAAAATAAGAACTAATTTAAAATTAAATAAAGTTATATTTATTAATTTGGAACACATAATAATGATTACTAAGATTTTGATGATACAAAGAAATTGCAAGTGTTTGTTGTGCAAAAGCTGATGAATGGTAGAAAGAAAATTAAATGTTAGTTACTAGAAGATAACATATTTGGAAATAAAATAAATAAGGTAAAGTTAAGAATCCATTAAAAAAAATCTAAAAATAAATTATATATAAAAAAAATATATTAAATTTTAAATATATATAGACACATATATAGATAGATTATTGAAGCTTATTATACAGTAGCATTTATTATTTAAAATAAATAATAAATACATTAAGTGTAATTTTGTTGGAAATAAGTACACTAAAATAAAGTACACAAATAAATTAATTTCAGATCGTAACTATAATAAAGTACGTTGCATGGTTTACATGCAGATGCATAATCGCTTTTGAAAGCGGTTGAAATCCCTCAAAAATTCAACAGCTGCCGTCTACATGAATAGTTAATAGGTACAACGAATTTGCAGTAGGGGGGAAGAAAAACAAACTAAAAGTCAAAAGGTGAGGCCAATGATAACTACGGTATCGGCAAGGCAAAATTATTACTCGTCCTCTAATTTATTCAGCATTTATCTTCTAAAGCATAACAGTACCAACAAGACTTATCTAACGAACTAACATATATTTGAATATATTTATAACTAAAAATAGTATCGATGAGAAAATAAAATAGATTTTCAGTTACCATTGAATAACTAAAAATGATGTCAATTTATAGTTTTGATATGAAACAGTTATAAAATTATTTTCAAATTAGTTATTAAACCAATTAATGGTTACGTTTGAAAATTTAAATATACAATTAACACTAACAGTTACAATTTTGAATATTCAATTTTTCAATTAATGATAATTAAAACTGTAATTCAATGCTATAATTAATATTTATAATTATAAATTGAAAAATTAAATCTGTAATTTAATTTTATAGTTATGTTTTTTTAAATTTAATAACTGTATTCTTGACACTTAATCCAATAATTATATTTTAAAAATTAAAATTTTAATTTAATTTTTATTCATTCAAACACCATTTTTTCATGAATCTATCTTAATTCATTTCAATTAAGATATCTTAACTCAATAAAATTAGGTCCTTTAAATTGATAGTTATCCCATTTTTTCAATCAATAGCACCTAAATCATCAGTTCAGTAAGGAATTGAAAAGCTCGGAAGCCTAAGAAGTAAACATTATTACTAAAGCCCACAAAACGTCCACATCAACATAAAGTTCATTACTTCAAGCAGTGAGCAGACTTGTAGCGAGCAAAGGAGCAAGAAGCAATAAATCGATCGAATGTGAAATAGGGCGCTCAAATAATATGAGAATGCACTATTCCTGATCATAGCAATTGAAAGCGAAAAAAGTAATACATCAAATAAAGAATTGCTCAAAACAATAAATTTACAGAAAGTGTAATTTAATTCATATACTTTACCTTTAATAAAATTTGATATAAAATATGAAAGAAATCCTAAACCTTCCTATAACCTAGGATTCTATTCATACAAAGAGACTCTAAAATATAATTATTCATAAAAGTATAAACAGGATCACGTAGGTAGAGAAAAAGGATCTTTTGATTAGTAATAAAATAATTATATTTTATTACTAATTGGAATGTGATTGATTCAAATTGAGGTAATTGTTTTGATTAATATATTAGAATGAGCGGACGCTTTTGATTAATCTATTAGAATGAGTTGATTGGTGGTGTCGGGTGCCGGGTGGTGGCCTAGCTGACTTCCAACATTTCTAATTGCCCCATTCCGCTCTATAAAATATATTCAATCCAAGCCGTGAGGAAAGGCCGCTCCAATGAGAAGAGTCCGAACCTATGCTCTGTTAGTTAATTATGGTGTAGGGCTCCCGGTCCAGTTATGGTATCAGAGCCTTGTGTAGGTTTATACAGTAAGGTATATTGGCTGGAAACCTGGTAACCATGCCTCTGATCTACAATTGCACTACTGTAGTAGGTGTAACCTCAGGTTGAACAACGTCACGTACTCTATCTGTGTGTTAGCATTCTCCTTTGTGGAGTAAGACTGTATTAAGTTAATTGTATTAGTAAGTATTATACTCAAAAGATGTCTTCCAAATATGGCTTCAACTTCAAACACTCCTGCTCCCACTGATACTACTATCACTCCTCACAGACTCTCTTCTTCTATGATTCTTCCTCCTTCTGTAAAAAGAACTCATTCCAACAAAATCCAAAATCTGGTCGAATTTAGCTATCTTCCAGAAAATTTCCAAATCTCTGAAATCAATCTTCCCCTGCTCAACCCATACCACGTCTTCACTAAAACAAATACTTTCTCTCGAAAAATGAAAATGCTAATTTCTCATACACCTCCTCCACCAAAAGAATATATCCAAGCCTCTGCCATAAATAGTTGCTTGATCCCTTCCTCTACCGTTAAACAATACATGGATATAGAGATTCCTCAACCACTCATTGACCAATGGATCTCTGAAGGATACACCTACCTTCATTTTGGTGCTATCCATCTTATTCTTACTTTCCATAGTAGAAAAGGTCTTCCAGTGGTGGCTAAGCTTGCCTTGCTTAACACCATTTACACCAAATACGAACATGCTGTCCTTGGTACCTATTTGACTTCTCTTCATGCTGGCAGTATATCTTTCGTATTTCGATCCAACTTCAATATCCCGTTAAGGGATAACAATCTGTCCAAATGCCTTAAGGTTCAACTTCAACTAAGCGGTGCTCCCATGGTAGCTTCTTCTTACGCTGCCACCCTACATCACCAGATTGCCTACAGACTTCAAGATCATGCTCTTGATCTCCCTATCCCCGGTCACTCCGGTGATACTGTTATGATTATTGCTGAAAGAGAAGGAGATGTTCCTACCATTCTCCAGATTCCCAAGCAATTATCCCGAGATCAGCTTATCCAGATCATGCCTTTGGAATGGATCACCAGTTATGAAAAATTATTCCAAGATGATCAACCAATCTTAACCACTGAAGCTGTCAATCTTCCACAACCAGATGGTACTGTTAAAACCATCTATCAACCTCCTCATAAGGAGCCCTCTTCAGCACCTATTTTTCAAGCTCTTATGGTTCATCCTGTCCCTACTGAACCATCCATTCCCATACACAGCTTTGCCCCCTCTGGTTATGCCACCTATGTCAGCAAGATTAATGGACATTTCATCTGGGATGTTGATCCCAATATGTGTGATAAATCTTGTCCATGTAGAGGTAAAAAGCTACCTCTTCCTCCTCCTTGCACACCACAACCAAAGAAACACCGCCCTGACGACCCAAATAGTCCCTGGATTGGACTACATAAGCCACAGAAAAAGCCTTTGACCATTTATGATGAAGCTCTTCAGATCTTACATTCTGAAGGTTTGATTTCTAACAAACCAGCGCCCATCATCACTCCTGCTGTGTTACCCAAGCCATTACCCTGTTTTATGGCTTCCTCTTATGACAAAGACTTTCCACCATTGGAACCAGTTGAAGATCGGTCTTCCCACTTGTACTCCAGACCTTTCATTCAACCAACTGAAGTCCTTCCTGAAGGACGCAAGATACCAACTCAAGCTGAGCAAGTTCTTAACTGGCACACTCATAATGCCAGATCCCAAAACAAAGTCCTACAACAAATTGATCAGAAACGGAATACTGTCTCCAGTCATGTTTCTCAATTTGATCAACAGCTCCGCTCTATGGGTTCTCAGTTTCGAGACACATTCATTGATCTCCAGTCTCAAATTGCTAAACTCGATGCAGATCTCCATTATTATATCCAACATGGGTATAATGGTTCTAAATTCTCTCAAAAAGAATATGAGATCCGTCATCTCAAAGATCAATTACGACAAATGAAAAATGAAGTTCGCCAAGCTTCATATGTTCCTCGAGCATACCCTTATTCCTCCTCTTTGGTGTTCCCTGACTCACCACCATCTGTCGTACCTCCGGCAGACAGACATGAAAGTTACTTCAAGTCTATTGGAGAGTTGTTTCGCCGACATCCTATTCGGTCTCACTCAAAGACCTCAGACTCTCAACCATCTTCTTCAAGACATCCTCCTGCTGCTATGATGAGTTCTCAACCCAATCATGGATATCGCAGATCTTTCTCTAATAGTTCTACCTCTAGAATTACCTCTTCTTCTAGTCGTTCCACCTCCAATAGATCTTTTCAACAGCTTCATACCACCTCTTCATCCAGTGATCCTCCTGAAGCCTACTTTGCTACTCCAGCTCATCCTTATTATCCTCCGGACCCTGATCATCCTCCAGATTCTCCTATTATAGAAGACCCTTCAGATGATGCTTCCCAACATCCACCTCCTAAACCAACAAATGGCCCCTGGTTCTCCCTTGATGGTCCTTCCTCCGAATGGCGAAAAAAGATTTCAGAAATGAGTGTTTGGCTTGACCTTCAAGTCACTAAGTCTGAGACTAATCTTGAAGGTATTCTTCGAGAATTTGTTTCTAGATTCACTGGCACTCTTCGCGATTGGTATCAAACTCTTGGGAAATACAGACAATTACAGTTTGTACGTTCTGATTCTGTTAATACTGCAATGGGAATTATCTTCAAAGAATTCCTTGGTGATGCAAATCAGTATTATAAACAGATTCGACAAGAGTATTTTGACATGCGATGTTGTTCTCTTAAAAAGAAAGATATTGAACATCATTATCATCGCATGGCTTCTCGGTACCATGCTCTCGGTGGCCTTAATGATGAAAGCCTGAAACAGGTATACATCAATTCTTTACCACCTGAAATCCAAAACGAACTCCAACGTAGACTTGAGTCTACTGGTCGTCCTCTCAGAGATATTACACTTGGTGAGATTCACATGCTCTCTTTACAAAGTCTAGAAAAACTCTGTGCAACTCAACGTCTCTTTTCGAAGATGTTGACCGAAGGGAAAAATATGACAAGCAGTGCAAACAGCCTAATCTTCAGATCAAATGCAAGGATCCTAAGCACTGTAACTGTAAACCCAAGAAAAAGAAGCATTTTCAGCATTCTTTCAAACACCGAAAGAACAAGCAATTCAAGTC
The DNA here is from genome assembly GCA_022984855.1 of Dimocarpus longan. Classification (NCBI taxonomy): domain Eukaryota; kingdom Viridiplantae; phylum Streptophyta; class Magnoliopsida; order Sapindales; family Sapindaceae; genus Dimocarpus; species Dimocarpus longan. The sequence goes on from CM041021.1 coordinate 9,579,931, forward strand.
CTATAGAAAGAAAGCTTCTCGCTCTTGGCGCAAATCTAATCGGTGTTACATCTGTGGCCAGAAATGTCATTTTGCCAAAAAATGTCCTAATCAGCCTGCTAAATCTGCAAAGATGGTTCAACACCTTGAACAAGCCACTGGCGAACAGATTCCATCTGATGCAGACATAAAATCCCTGTTCTCAAAATGTTCTTATAATGCACAGGATTCAGTCCTTATGATTCAACAATCATCCTTTTCAGACTCGTCTAACACTGATACTGACGTATCCCCCTCTGAAACATCTCATTCCAGGATTCATGCTGTCCTTTCACCCACATCACAGCATCCAGACCCTCATTTCCCAGCCTCCATCTTACAGACCAGATACACAAAACCTATCCCTGTCATTGCTCTCATTGACATTGGTTGCCATTGTACCATGATGAATCCTTCCATTCTCCCTTCCAACGCTTGGTCATGTCATAATCAACATTTCCTTGCAGCTGATGGAAAATTGTTTACCACCAATCTTATCACTACCCACAAGATAGGTATTCAATTATTCCCTGAATGTACTATCTGGATGAAAGTTTTAGGTTCTGCTCTTCCAGATAAAGATATTATGCTTGGCTGGGATGCTTTGTCTAAGGCCAAACATCTTCAAATAATTCCCAGAGGTCTCAAATACAAAAGGAGTTTTACACCCTTTGTGTCCATTCCAAAGATCTATCTTCTAAGTCATGTTTCTTCAGAATATCAGACCATCACCACAAAATTACAAACTCTTTGTGCTGAAAGACATGATCAATTCCAGTATCCTCATCCACTGTGGACTAATCCAGATTTCTTCATCAAGCTACCCTTCAAGCTTAATGAAGATGTGAACCCAACTAAAGCCACTGATTCTGGGATGACCCCTTCTGACCTTCATTTGGCCCGACTTGAGTGCCAACAGTTACTCTCTCAAGGCCTTATTGAGTCCACCTCATCTCCTTGGGCCTGTCAAGCCTTTTATGTGGAAAAAAGGGATGAACAGATTCGTGGAAAGAAACGTCTTGTTATTGACTACAAGCCTTTAAACCACTTCCTACAAGATGACAAATTTTCCATTCCTAGATCCACAACACTGTTTGCACAGCTAGCAAAAGCCAAAGTCTTTTCCAAATTTGACCTCAAAGGTGCTTTCTGGCAGATAGGTATTGATCCAGCTGATCGATACAAAACTGCTTTTTGCATTCCTGATGCACAATACCAATGGACAGTTTTACCCTTTGGCCTTAAAACAGCTCCATCACTTTTTCAAAAGGCCATGACCCGTATCTTTTATCCTATCCTTTCATTAGCACTCATCTACATTGATGATGTTTTACTATTTTCATCAGACACCTCATCACACGTCCACTTACTTTCTCAATTTTATGAGTTGGCCTACTCACATGGCATTATGCTTTCTGAAAAGAAAAGTCTTATTGACAGATAAGAAATCATGTTTCTTGGAATGAACATTTCAAAAGGTTCCATTAGTCCTGGACCCCACCTTACATCTCAATTATTAACTTTTCCTGAAACCCATCTCTCTATCAAACAACTCCAACAGTTTTTAGGAATTGTTAATTATGTCCGTCACTTTCTACCTCATGTGACCCATCATACAGCTCCACTTTCGGCATTGCTCAAGAAAAATCCACCTTCATGGTCCCATGTCCATACCACCGCTGTCCAGCAATTAAAAAGGCTCAGTCATAATCCACCACCTTTGACCATTCCTTCTACAGGAAGTCTCATCCTTCAAACTGATGCTAGTGACCTTTCTTGGGGTGCCATTCTTCTAGAAGATCGAAATCAAACTCAGTTTTACTACGGCCACGCCAGTGGACAATTTTCTCAAACTCAGAAACATTATCACACAATCTACAAAGAGATTCTCGCAGTCAAATATGGCATCCAAAAGTTTGATTTTTATCTCAGGACTACCGCCTTTTCAGTACATATGGACAACTTTTCCTTCCCTAAGATCCTAGACTTCAATAATAAGATTCCTCCTACTCCCTTATTATTGCATCTTAAAGATTGGTTTGCCAGATATGATTTTACTGTGAAACATGTGAAAGGCTTCACCAATATAATCCCAGACATGTTGTCCCGACCTTCTCACATCAAGCTTCTCACTTCACACAGGACCATTCCCTTTGTGCTCATGGCTTCTTCCTCTCCTGACCCAGAAAATATGGCTGCCTCCACCATAGCAACTTACCCTCCAGAACTCCTAAGTTCCCTTCCTCCTAATAGTTCTCCTACTGCCCAACAAATCACTGGTTTTGCTCAAGGCCATTTTCTTTCGTACTATTCTAAAATACGAACTCATAACCACCCTTTCCACATCATAAATCCTCTCCGTCCATTTCTAGATATTTTTCCTTTATGGCCATTCTCTCAGTTTTCCGTCCATACTTTATGGTTCCTTTGGTGTTTTGCTATCCTTCACCATGTTGCCATCTCTTTTTCTCTTCAGGCTCTTTATGGACATCTTTATACTCCTAACCAACAGAGTTCTCATCTGTGGACATTCCTTCAGTGGTATGCTCCTTTGCCTCGATGGCGTTGTGAACTCACCCGTCTTATGGGGCACTACAACTTATGAAAACTTTCCCCTGACATGGCCAGAGAAGTCACCTGTGTTTGGATTATACATAGACCATATTTTGGAAATTCTGCAAGACACATGGTCTGGTCCCACAACCAAGAATATCAATGGGACACTTTGTTCAATTTCAATGATCTCTATCCATCCAGACGGATTTCTCTGCTCAATCATCTTTGTGACATCAATAATGTAACCACTGATGAATTATTCATTTTACCTGATGTCCCACGCAACAGAATCCTAAGCTGGCATCCTTTCCAAGATATTGACTTACCAGCTACATCCTCTCAAACTTCTGGTCCCTCTCACAACTCTCAAGATCCAATGGATCTGGACAATCCTGGTCTCTATCCTTGTTCTATTTGTGGGGCCCTTGATTCTGAAGATGAAGACCATCAGAATTGCAACATTTCCTCCACTCCATAATGCATGTCACAGCAGGCCCCTCCACTTTGTCATTTTGCAATTATTTTCTTTTAAGAAAAAGTTGTTTGTCTTGTTGTTATCATTTTCTACCTTTTCACTGTTCTTTTCTGTTTTATGTGATCCATTAGTCTACTTTTACTTTATGCTTTGGGACCACGTGTCTCCACTCATGTAATCTTTTCTGAGTGACTCTTCTATATATATTGTTGTAATCAGACTCTCTAGGCAGAGTCAGTTCCTTATCAATAATATTAGTGTGTTTTCTTATCTATGGTCTTCTAAGTTTCTCTCTAACCTTTGAGTTAATACTTTACTATACGAATAATGAAATACAGTCTGTCATGATCTAAGTATGCTCTGTGCTTGCCTCAAGTGAGGATCCTGCACATCAGAACAGATGCTACGATCTCTGACTACGGTCCCCATCCATAAGTGAGTAGTGAGCATAGTAAGGTTGGTACCCATCCAGGCCGTAACATTTAGTATTGCATTGTTCTCTTCCTTTTCGCGTTTCTATTATTGCTTTCATTTTAATTTCTTCTCAATTATACCTCATTTTCTTTTATTTTAAAACAATTTTTAGGTTACATTAGCTTAAAACTTTGACTTAAAAATAGTGATTTAAGCATCCATCCATCAATTTTCGCCCATTCCTAATTTGGTTTATTGAATGTAAATAAATGGACAAATGTTAAAATTAATTTTTTAAATCAAAATTTTAAATTAATATAACCTAATACACTATGTATTTATGCTATATTAATAAAGTTGGTGCATGCTAACACAATCTTGCAAATGGTAGTAGGAGGCATTTATACTAAAATTAATGGAAATTTTTCACTTTAGTTTCTAATTTTTGGTAAAATATTATTTTTTTTATTCATTAATATGTTTTCAGTTCCCATTATCCCTAACGTTTTAGAAATTCATCAATCCAGTTAGTCAAATTTAATAATTTGAAAGGTATTTTGGTCTTTTATTCCACTAATTATTTCAAATTAATTAAAAAAAATTAAATTTCCACTATCCATCAAAGTTGTGATGGATGGTGGTGATTTAATTGAAAAAAAGTTAATTTAAATTAAAAAGTTACAAAAATTAAAAAAAAAAAACAAAAGATCATGGCAAATTATGGCGAACAGAGGCAGAAAAGGGGCAAAAAAATTGGATTTTGTGAGGTCATTTGAGGTCGTCGGAGAGCGGATCGAAGACAAGGACAATCAGATTTTGGTGGCCGATTGGTGAGAAACCTTTTTGGATCAAAGGTGAAATTTAACTCATGATGGTGGAGTGGCTGTTGAGATGTTAGGGACAATATGTTCTTTGATTTAGGTAAACTAGATCTTTAAAAAAAAAAATCAAAGAAAACATGTAATGTCCCGAATTTTCCTTATTTAAGAAAAATTATATATATATATAATACGTGGATGAACAATATTTTGGAATGAATAGTGATTTTTGAAATAAATGGGTATTGTATATCAAAATCCTGAAAATTATATTGAAATAAACAGAAACTAAATTGAAAAAAATATATATATAAATAATTGTAGGTGTGAATTATTTTAGTGTAGAATATACGTGAAAAAAAAAAATTAAAGATTTATTTAGCATATGCTTATTATGATCATTGATGATTAAATAAAAGCAATGATTTTATAATAAAATATTTTGAGTTGAGATAATTTTAAAATTTCCATGATGAAATAAGGGGGAATGAATTGTAAGACCTCAATCTAACTGGACTTAAGAGATTAGTTGAAATATAATTTATTATCATTAATTTAGTTCGATTTCAGTTTTAAGAATATAAAAGTTTGTAAATAAATATCCAATTTGAGGATGTTTTTAAAAGAAATTAAGAAAATTGGATTAAAAGGAAAAATGTCATAGGGGTTCAAATGAAATTTACCTATATTGCCGATAAAAATCAAAATTAGTGGGTTGGGATTTTTTTTATAATAATATATAATTATCATGTGGGATCCATTTGAAAAAAAGAAAAAAGAAAACTATATGTATATATATATTGACTGCCGAATGCAGCTAAATGATTAAAAAAAATTAAAAAAAAAATTATTAAATAAACAAATAAGGCGGTGGAGTGAAGATGAAAGAGAGAGATGTGAGTTGTAATATATATATATATATATGTATACTGTCAACAAGAAAAACACGACGGGAGACAGAGGAAGCAAAAAGAAAACGAAACCGAAAGAAAAAAAAAATTAGAGAAGGGAGGGACGAGCAGTAACAGGCCCCTTTCTAACTACTAGCTAGGCGACCTGCCCGGCAACCCCACGGTGACTCCCCAGTCGAGATCTGCTCCGGCTGAAAAGTTCCCGAGGAGCTAAGCCTCATTTCTGTTCTAAAATACTTGAAATCCTTTTAGTTTTGAAAATGGGTGGGAATTTTGTTCGTTGAAAATAACTTTATAAAAACAGGATTTTTGTGAAAATCCGGCAGCACGACGGCTATTTTTCTAAAATTCCACCCTGTGAAATGCTTTACAAAACCTGTATAATTGTATTCACAAACATTTCAATAATCAATAGGCCTCAGGCCCTTTTCAAACTCATAATCATGCAATAATACGGAAGCAACTTGAGTAAAATCTTAAAACGACATGCATGATATTTACAATGAAATCCTTAATTCAAAGTAATATTTACAAAACTAGAAAATCTGGAAAATGATAATAAATACAATACATGATGCTATGACTAGAAAATAGTGCAGTCTGGTCGCGTGTCTAACTGGCCTCTACGTCCGAAGGAGATACGCCTGCCGTGCTACTCGTACCTGCACCTGAGGGAGGATTTTCAAGAAAGACAGGAAAAACAGTGGTGAGAATAACTCAGTGAGCGGGTAAGTTTACATAAACTATACTTTTGCTTAAAATACTATTTCTCCCGAAAATAGATTGGAAAACTATTACTTACTTATTATTTCTGAAAACTGTAAACTTGATTTAAAATGTGCGAAAGTTATTTATCAAACTTTTCTTAAAACTTTTCTTATTTTCTTACTAGCCTATCTGGCAACCCAGGGAAATCTTGTCCTTCGTGGTGGTGCGAAGACACGCCACTAGGATAGGGGAACTCTCACCATGTGTAGTCGCAGATGTGGATACAACTCTGGGATCGCGATTCCCTCCAACATCAGGCAGATCTACACTATCCCATACGTGCAGAGGGTGACTGACAGACTCAATCCCCCCATAGTTAGTAACTCCCCCCAACTACCGTACACGTATGGAATACTTTCGGCCGGGTGTAATCTTAGGGGCTAGGGTAAACCATAGGCATATATAAAATGAAATCTCGGCAATAAGCTATAATATTGCAAAATAACTTTCACAAACAATATCTTGATGCATGTATATGATCTCAACTCATTCATTTACTTTACTAAAATATATATATATATATATGCATATACTCATAGCATAACTCATTTAAAAATATACATGCATTCATAGGAAATGTAATGATATCATAAAAGCTTACTCGAATATCAAAACAATTCACTTGCTAAATGATTCACATTTATATAATAAAATGTATGAAAACTTTTAAAAATCCACACTCACAACTTGCTTCCAAAATACTTATCACCGCTTCCCGATACGGCTCTCGTTCGGTTTTCAATTCACCTACAATTGATTTCGATCGAGATGTCGTTAAAACATAACTCGAGCGTAACTAAACTTTAAGCCATACTAGGATTTATAAACACAATAATTCAAGCGACCATCCTCACACGATAACATAACGGAAAACTCATATTTGCACGCGAAAACTATTTCAAACCGATTCGTTATCGAGACTTAAACTACTCAAAACTCTACGGTTACAAAACCGACAACTATGCCATTCGAATCTAATGTAACATTATCAGAATCAGATTCCAATGAATTCACTAAACCAATTATTCGAAACCAAACGACAAACTTAAAGCTTACGTGATTTCAACTAATTATCGCGTTATCTCGTTTTAAGCGTTTCGCGCGATTCCTTTGTTTCCGCTTTAACTTATTGTCAATTTCAACTCGAGATTTTACTTAAAACACGGAAAATGAATATTCAAACATGATTAAACACAAAGAAGAAAATATGGCAGCAAGCTTAACATATTCATTTCCAATTTCAACTTTTGAAATTTCGACAATTAACGATTTCGCGCGAACCAAAAACTATCCGATTAACTTTATTGAAACTCGAACTATTATAACTTCAACTTAAACATTTTAACGGCTTAAAAACAATCTCAGGGCAGCGAGATAATATTCACATTCCTTTTTATATTCGACAACGAAAATCACAAACTAACAATGCTCGCATTCGCGAAAAAATCAATCGAATCGCTCGGAAACGATTTCTAAATGTCCGAACGATTATCCGATACTTTGAAACACTTTAATACAATCCATTTTCCACGACCACAAACGCGAAACCAAAAACATATTTCAACAGCCCCTAAATATCTCATAACAGCCCATAAACAACATTCAACGAATACGATCGATGATAAAAACACAATCGCAACATCAACGAGCGAACCTCCGCACTAACGAGGTTTCCAATCCTAGTCCCAAACATAATATCATCAATTTATCTCAACTCTAATCACATGGATGCTCACTAATTACTCAAAACTTCTCAACAAAAACAAAGGGGACAGCACCTTACCCCAGAAGCGAGCTATTTTCGACTTCGAAACAGCTTCCGATCGGCGATGATCTCTCGTGCGCAGCAAGCTGTCTCCCTTTGATAATGGCCTGACAGCATCAACACAACTCACGGCTTCAGCTCTGAAATGATGCACTCGGACAGCCTTGACAGTAGCTCGTACAACCTCAACACTTGATTCACGATGACAGCACAGCAGCAACTACATCAACAGCAAGCTCACAACGGTGACAGCAACAAGACAATGGCAGCAACGTGACAATGGCGACAGCACCGGCTTCAGTTCACGGTCAGCACTAGGCAGCGACGGCAACACCAGCACAACCTCGAGGTAGCTCAGCTCTTCAGCTTGCACAATATAGTACCAGAGTACGAAGACAGCAGCTCACCACTGTCTAACTCACACCAGCAGCTCCCTTCACCGGCAACAGCGACGGTAGCTTCAACTCCTCACTCGGCGACAACTCACGACAGCTTACTCTCTCTTTCTTGCATGCACGGTCTGCTTGCAGATCTGTCCTTGCATGTCTTCTTTGGCTTCAGATCTGCTGTCTCCTTCCACTTTGCTTCACCTTGGTCTGTCAACAGCTCGATCCTCTCTCTTTTCACCAGCTCACGGTCTGATTTCTTCCACAAGCTCTCTTCCTTCTCTTGCTTTCAGTTTCCGTTTTGGAATGAAGAAGAAGAAGTTGACAGATTGCTTTGCTTTGGTTCCGGTTTTGATTGCTTCTTTCACCAGGGGCAATGGTGCTCTTGGTCTCTCTCTAAACTCACGAGCAGCAACTCATTTGTTTTTGGTTTCTGTTGCAATGAAGTGAAATTGACCGAGCAAGCTTTTATCATTTCTAAATTTTTAATCTTGTAATATTATCCTTGCTTTAAAAATTTTGGGACAATTGTCACATTCCACCATTGCATGTGTGACACTTGTCACAAACATGCATGTCTTTATTATTTTATTTCTCATGCATTCTCACTTTTATATCTCCAAGCCCGGTTTCCGTTTCAGTCCGTCCTGGAATTCGCTTTTGATTTAATTTCGGATTCGTATTCTCGGAATTATTTTAAAATTTCAAATCCAATTCACGAACACGAATTTATTTTTCTTAATCGAAAATAATTATTCCAAAAATATCCGGACTCGATAATTATATTTTTCCGATCGGACGCGATCCATCGGAAAAATATTTCGCTCTCCGACGAGCGCGGTTCTGGGTTTTACAAGCAGAGGAGAAGAAAAGTAAAGAAAATATTTTGGGCACTTGATTTATTCACGTAAGTATATTTATTTTAATAAGCTTGAGATTTCAAGATAATTAATTTATTTTTTTTATAAATTATAAATTTAGTTTTATATGATTTTAGAATGGATCCAGGATGATAAGATAATCAAAGAGGAATTTATTTTACATCCATAAAAAAAATAAAATAATTATGTAAGTGAATAGATTTATTTTTAATTGATTGAGTTAGGGTTATAAATTATGTTTTATGATTGAAATAAAAGTTTATATATGTTTTAGATGTTATTTATTTAAGTGTTATTCAAAAAAAATTATTTAATTAGTTTATTAATTTATTGATTAGGTATTAAAATTTAGTATGTGAGTATAGAATGTGTATTTTGATAATTATGTTTATATTTAGAAATCGAGTTATACAAATTTTTCATATAAATGATTTAAGATTCGAAAATGATTAAAATGGAATTTTTAGTATGTTTACGTATATTTCAATATTTATTATGTATTGAAAATAAATTAATTATTCCGTAACTTGTGTAATATTGTTATTTTTAATTGAATAAATTTCATGTTTATATGAAATCATAGTATAAATAATTTTGTAACATTATGTAATAGAAAATAAAAAGTTTAGGAAATATACATGCGTTGCTGAAAATGGAAATTGGGTGTATTGTAAATTATTTTGATAAATTATAATAAAAGGTTGTTTGAACTACGGGGGCTTTAATCCCAATTATGAAATGGGTACGTAGGCGTTTGAGATGATATCTCAAACTCAAGCCCAAAAATATTTATGTACATTTCCTTTGAAAATCTCATTTTGTTTCTAAAGTTAGTATTTATAAGTTTTTGAAAAATTATAAATTTGATTGAAAGAATATAATAATTATATTGGGTTTTTGATTTTATGTAAATTGGATATATTTTGAATGATGTTAGAATAGAATTTAAATTGAAATTTTGTTTGATTGTGAAATATATGAAATTATCTCGATGAATTGGAATAAAGGATTATTTGAATATGATTTTAATGAATTTTAAATAAAAACGAGAAAGAAACGAATAAGTTCAGTGTCTTGACCGAGTGTATATCGAAAGAAAGACACGAACATTTTGAAAAGGATTTAATGAGTTCCTTGAATAAAAAATAAAATTTTTCGATGTTCATATTGATAATTTGATTATATATATATATATATATATATGAAAATGCGTGTTTCAAATTGTATTTATCGCTTTCCGAATGAAATCTTTATATAGAAATAAAAGTCATCAAAATATGAAATTTGTGATTAATAAAATTGAGAAAGGGCCCGCGTAAACCTGAACATTGGTAGGTGGGGACTGGTAGTTGACATGCCAATAGGGTAATATAGCAGTACTGCGCTGTTACACCGATACCGATATATAGGGTTCGATGGATGGATTATGAGAAGCATTGAGTGTCCAGTCCTGAAGTCGAAACCAATTGTGATATGTGATATGCGACCCGGCTGGTAGTCACCGAGTGACCAATGCCGGGAACGTTGTTTATTCTGTCTGAGACCCGAATTTCGGTCCATGGTATTGTGTCAGAATTTATAAAGGGTACTGAGAAAAAGATAAATGAAAACAGTATTAACAAGATTGAGAATGAAAATTGTTATATTTTATATATGCAACAAATTGAAATTTGAATTCTTGAATTATTTTGTAAAACTTTGAAAAATTGTGAAATTCTAATTTACGACTTGAATTTCAAAATATGGTGATAATCGTACGATTACAAATATGAATAAATGATGTTAAGTATTTTGTATATACAATTGTTAATAAATTACGTAATTAGTGAATGTTGATATAAATTTAAGAATGAATGTTAAAAATAATAATTTACATGTTATCATGCATTTTTCAATTAATAAGTTTTATTATAAATGTTTGTGTGGTGAAGTGATTTTGAAGTTGGACGAAAGGTTCGAAATGGAAGTTGAGAAAATGAATGTGATTTTAGAAGTGTTAATTATTTCTTTACAAATTTTTAAATTTTGGGTTTTCAGGAAAAATAGAGGGAGTTCTGCCGGATTTTCTAAAATTATAAATGAGAAAATGATATTAAAGTTTTTCAATCTCATAAGAATTTAAAATAAAATTTTTAGTGGTGATTCCATTTCTTTTAGTAAGAAATTTTGAAATAAATGAATAAATGAATTTTCAGTTCGAAACCGTAACGCCCTTCGCCTTGAATCTCGATCCGACGGGAAATCGAGGTAAAGGGTGTTACAAAACAAATGTTCTTTTATCTGGGTAAATCGGATAGACGAACATCCAGGAACGATTTAGTTAGACTCAAATTGAAACAAAAAAATTGAAAAAAAAAAATAATCTGGGTTCTCCTTGATAAAGGTTGCTGTTATGATTGTTTGTGTTTGGTTTGAGGAGTGGGTTTGTGTAGTTGGAACGTGTACGTGAGTTTGTGTTATTATTTTTTTTAAATATATAAATCTTTTATTAATTTTTTATTTTTAATTTTATTTTGATTAAAAAGTTTATTTTGGTTTTTATTTTTTTCAATTTTTTAATTTAATTAAAATAAAAAATAAATGATTAAGGATATTTTGTCTTAAGATTGAATAATGCTATTGAAGACTGAATAATAACTGAAACCTGAAATCTAAATGACAAGTTCATTACTTTTTTTTTTATTTTCTATCTCTAAATATATAGTAATTTTATTTGTTTTTTAAAGTTAAAATTATCTAAAAACTAATAAGTTGATATTTATATTATTTTACTATTAGTTTTACATAACTTTATTTAATAAAATATAAATAATTATAATAAATTATTTAACAAATATAGAGCACTTCTATGTATAAATATTAATAATATTTTTTTATTCATAATTAAAATATAATTAATTATTATAGTAAAGTATTTTTTGGAAAATTATATATACATAGATAAATTATTATTGCAAAGTAAATTAAATTTATATGTTTAAATAAAAATAATCAAAATATCTTTAAGTTAATATTGGAATAAAAATTGAAATTATAAAGTAATATATATTTTAGTTATTGTTATATTTCATTAAGAGATATTTATAATATACCCCCAACATTTGATCATAATCTAAAACTGCTCTCAGTATCATAATTAACAATTTACCTCCCCAAAGTTTAATTGAGTAAAGAATCAACTCCCTACTATTACCAATTTCGTCCATTATCATTAGACGTGAAAGATTAAAATGGTAAATAAATGTGATAAGTAAACATAAATTAATAAAAAATAATAAAACCCAAAAAAAGAAAAGAAAATTTTATTTTTTTAAAAAATAAAACTAATTAAAAAATGATGATCTCTACCATCTGAATAGATAGTAAAGATTAAATTAAACATTAAATTGATATGAAAAAAATTAAAACCAAAAAAAAAAAAAACCTCTTTCTCTCTACCACGTAAACTCTCTCTCTCTCTCTCTCACTCTCTTCATCTTGATTAACGAAAATTAGGTGATGATAGTTTCATTGGCAAACGACTCTAACATAAAATTTCCCTCATTCTCCTCTTTTCCTCTCTTATTGCTAGTCTGCCTCACTTTTCTCTCTTCGCCGAGACCGTCAAGAAACCCATCATTTGGGTTAGAACTTAGATGATGATTTTCGTGATTTTTTGCTGATTTTCATTTAGGTTTAGTGATTTTTTGATGATTTTGGTGGGATGGTGTGGTCGTATGGGTGTTTGGTGTTGGTGGTGGTGGTGATGGATAAGTTTCTAGGAGTTCTGGATAGGGGTTGGTGGGCTTCTAAGTGTTCTGAGTAGGTCTGGATGGGCTTTTGGGAGTTCTGAGTGGGTGTAGGTGGGTTTCTAGGTGTTCTAGATGGGTGTGAGTGTTTGATTTTAGTGGTGTTATAGGTGGGTCACTGTCCATAGTTGTCATCCATGGATGGGTGTGACTGGAAAGCCATCTGGATTTCATCATCATCATAATATTTTTCTTCATCTTCTCGAACCCAAAAATCTAGGTTTGTTTTTTTGTTTTTTGTTTTTTTTTTCTTTTTTAATTTCTATGGCATTTGATTTATTTTATTTTATTTTTTTCAGTTTTAGTGTTGAATATGGTTAGATTGAGCAAGGTTTCAATTTTGGTGTTGAATTGGATTGAATTTGTTTTTTCGATGAGATTTGAAGGGAAGGAGAACTGGGTTAAACTAGGTTCCAGTGTTGAATTTTTTTTTTTTTTAGATTTTTAAAAAAAATTAAATTTTAACAAATATAAATATTAAATTTTATTTTAAAATTAATCCTCACCCTCCATTTATTATGATGGACAATGAAGATCTCTTTTATTAAATTTTATATTATTTATTTTCTTATTTATTTTTATTATTATTAAATTAATTTTAATCTTCTACCGTCCATTTCAAGAATGAAAGGTGGAGATTTTATTTTGTAATTTTATTTTATAATTTTTGCTTTCTAATTTTATTTTAATTTTTTAATTTTATTTTAATTAAGTTTAAATCGGGGGGGCAAAAGGGACATTTATTGCTCTACATATGTTAATGTTAATTTTTTAATGAAAAAACTATACGCAGGGTGGAAAATGAGTAATTATGAAACTAGGGGAAACAGTTTTAGGTTATGATCAAATGTTGGGAGACAACTTTAAGTATCAAGTTTCATTAATTACATTTAAAAGAAATTTGTATAATGTAAAATTAGGACAATTTTGAAAATATGTTAATTTGAGAATTATAAATTTAGAATAATATATTTTAAAAATTATTAAATGATTTGACATTTAGTTAAAAGAGCAAATTACAATTTAGCTACCCGGTTTAAACGCTTTCTCAGACGGAGTAAATGTTTCCATTTTATTACAATTTACCCCCCTACCGTTAATGAATTCAGTTACATTTAACTAAGCCAGGGGTAAAATCGTCTTTTCATATTAATTTTTTTTTTAATTTTAATTTTATCCCAAAATATACAATCTATCATCAATTCAAAGTTCATCACCCAGCAAATCATCACCAGCAACCATTGTCAACCAGCAACATCACCCAGCAAATCATCACCAGCAACCATTGTCAACCAGCAACCATAAAATGATTCCAAACATCAAACATCAACTAGCCAACGTCACAACTTCTGAAAATCCAAAAAATGACCTCAAATGTATTCATCAAACCCAACATTATCAATCTCAAAAGCATCAAACCCAATATCATCTGAAATCAAAACCATCAAACTGAAAAAAATACATACGATGAACCCAGATTTTGGGTTCATCGGACGAACCCAGACTGGGTTCACTGACGAACCCAGCTGGGTTCGTTCGTGAACCCAGACGAACCCAGCTGGGTTCGTCAGTGAACCCAGTCAGGGTTCACGAACGAACCCAGCTGGGTTCGTTCGTGAACCCTGACTGGGTTCACTGATGAACCCAGGTTCTGGGTTCGTCAGGAACCTAGATCTGGGTTCCTGAGAACCCAGCTGGGTTCGTCAGCGAACCCAGCTGGGTTCGTGACGAACCCAGATGGGTTCCTCAGCGAACCCAGCTGGGTTCGTGACGAACCCAGATGGGTTCGTCAGGAACCCAGATGGGTTCGTCAGGAACCCAGACTAGGTTCCTGACGAACCTATCTGGGCAGCGAACCCAGCTGGGTTCGTGACGAACCCCGCTGGGTTCGTCAGCGAACCCAGATCGGAGAGAACCCAGACGATCCGAGGAAGCAGAACAACAGAAGAAGAAGAAGAAGAAGAAGAAGAAGGAAAGAAGAAGAAGAAGGAAAGAAGAAGAAGAAGCGGAAGAAGATGAAGCGGAAGAAGATGAGAAGCGGAAGAAGAAGGATGAAAGGAAGAGAGAGAGAACAGCTGAGTGAGTGAGTGAGTGAGGAGTTGACCAGATATATATTTGGTCAACTGGTCAACTTTAGTCAAAGGATAATTTCGTCTTTTCATCGTTTACCGTCAAATATAACGAATTTTACTAACGGGAGGGGGCTAAATTGTAATAACATGGAAACATTTGCTCCGCCTGTGAAAGCGTTTAAACCGGGTAGTTAAATTGTAATTTGCTCTAGTTAAAATATAGGAATATAGCTTTTGTTTTTTGTAGTGATTTTTGTGTGATTTGATCACTTTAAAAAAATATTTAATATATGTAATTCAGATCCATTAAGTGAAAAGTGATAAAAATAAATGACCCCTTAGTTTTTTGTCAAAGAGATCAATTGGATAAATTTTTAAAATTTTAGAGATGATGAGAACTATATAACAAGTTAATGAGTAAAAAAAAGTAATATTTTGTAAAAATTGGAAACTAAAGTAAAACTTTTCAAAGATGATGGGTTGCCTTGGTGGAAAAGACATAATCCATTTACCTTTAAAGGTAGTGTTTGAACCTCATCTAACTATAATATGTGACAAAATTTTCACTTATTTTATAGGTAGTCTTCTTCTGATTTTAGGAGTAAATTTTTGGATTGTTTACTAGGTAAATTCTATTAATAAGATCTCGAAAGATATCCAATCTAGTATTAAGAGATGAAATTTTTTTTTTTAAAAAAATCCAAAATCTAGCCTCCTGGCCTTTTCGAGAATATGCCAAAAAAAAAAATGCAAAACTCATGGAGCTGGAGGCCATTAAACGTAAAAAAAGGGCACGTGATGACTATGGGCAGTCGATTTGATATCGTGACAAATATGGCCAAAATGGGAAAGTTTGTATCGTGCCAGTTGGAGAAAAAAAGACAGCTGATGTGATATTATTGAAATAATATTATTTTAAAATAATATTAAAATCTTATTTTAATATTATTTATTATAAAAATAATATTTTTAATCTGCAGGTTGAAGCAGGTTTCACTTTTGATTTTGGCTGGCATCCAATGGGTGTTTGTATGAACAGCTTTTACCATAGCCAATCCCCTACAAATGAATGTTTAGTTTCTTTGTTTTGTTACTTATCACGTGACTTCTACCACAACAAAGGGTCAGTGTGACAAAACAATTTCATTTCTATCTTCTCCACAGCTTTCATTGGAACGTGCACCAGCCTATCTTCTGAAAAAACCACTGCTACTGCCAAATAAAACAACCACCACACCACCTGTTTCACTTGTTTAAGTTGTGCCGCCGGCGTCTCAGGTTTGGTGGTGTTTCTGAGTCATGGCTGAGAAAGACAGGCAAGGCAAAGAAGAGTTTTTCTTGGAGAAGAATGATGATGAAGACGTAGAAGTGAACAAGTTCGGTGATGGTAGTGATGAAGAAGACGAGTTTGCAAACGGTGAGCCAGATACTGCTTTCTCTTCTCAGCAATGGCCTCAGAGTTTCAGGTACCCTCTACCATATAGATTTCTTTCTTTTCATTTTTCAGAAATTGTTTTAAGATATATATATATTTTTTAAAGATTGTTGTAAGATATCGGCTCTAAGAAGGTGTGATTGAATTAAATAATATTTTGGCCTCAGAGTTTCAGGTAGCCTCTACCATATAGATTTCTTTCTTTTCATTTTTCAGAAATTGTTTTAAGATTATTTTTTTTTTAAAGATTGTGTTAAGATTTCGGCTCTAAGAAGGTGTGATTGAATTAAGTAATGTTTTTCTAAGTAAATAATTTTCTACTAAATATTAGGAAATTTGAGGTGCAACACTATAGTAAACACTGCTTCCTCGTGTGATAAATTATTCATAAATAGCAACCCAGTCTAAAAAGTAGTCAGATCTTTATTATTATTATTATTATTTTAAAAATTGTTATTATTATTTTGAAAATCCCAAAAATTCACCTTATGAAAGAATATTCTTTTACCGCCCCTCATTTCATTTTTATCTAAAATTTAAAGAAAAAAAAAAAGCAAAAAATTAAAAAAAATAAATAAAATGGAGATTCGGCGATCTGGGTTTCAAACCCAGATCACCGTCTGTTGTAAACCCATGTGGGTTCATCGTATCATCCTGGATTCGTCATCAGGTGCGTTCGACGGGGTTGGGACTGAGAGATAGATGTTCGAATCTGGGATTAAGGTCTCCAATGGGTGACCCAGATGAACGCACCCAGACTCATTGGAGAGCTAGGTGGACTCCAGTCCATTGGAGACCACCTTGGTCTCCACGATGGAGACCCAGACCCCTGTATATCCACTGTCGTTGTCGTGGAACCCATTAGCCGCTGCCGTCGAACCCATCTGAAAATCTTGTCGGAGATGGAGAGGGAGAAGAGGAAAAGAGGGGAGAGAGAGCAGGAGCGAGAGGCAATTGAGAGAAGAAATAACTTTTTATATATATTTACTTATATTTTTTTATATTGAGCTAAATGCACAGAACCTCCTTTAGGTAAAACTTTAAACATCCATAATCAAAGTTTGATTTTTATAATACAATACCCCCGTTTTAATGGTCGAAATGAGTTAAATATAACGGTTGACTGTATTATGTGATAAAATGACGAAAATGACCTTAGAATCACCTCAGCATCATCATCAAATTCAAACCCAATATCATCATCATCAAATTCAAACCCAATATCATCATCATCAACAATAAATCAAATCAAATCATCTCAGATCATTATCATCAAATTCAAATCCAGAATCATTATCATCAACAATAAATCATCACCTCAGAATCATCATCAAATTCGAACCTAGAATCATCATCATCATCTCAGATTATCATCATCAAATTCGAACCCAGATAAAATCTGGGTCGTCTGGGTTTGAACCCAGATCTGAACCCAGACCAGACGTTTGGGATTTGGGTTCGTCGAACCCAGACGAAGTCAGATCTGGGTTCGTCGTTTGGGTTCGACAAACTCAGACGTCTGGGTTCGTTGAACCCAGACTTGACGAACCCAGATCAGAAATGAAGAAGAAGAAGAAGAAGAAGAAGGTGGTGGAGGATGGTGGTCTTTGGTGAAGGATGGTGGAGGCGACAGAGAGAGAAGGAAAATGAGATGGAAATGGTTTTAATAACTTTTGTTATTAGTAAATGACGAAATTACCTTTAGTCAATCAAATATTGACTAACAGATACTAATGGCGTGAGGGTATTGTGTTATAAAAATTAAACTTTGATTATGGATGTTTAAAGCCTTACCTGAGAGGGGTTATGTGCATTTTGCTCTTTTATATTTAAATAAAAATATCTCATTATTTTTTTATAATTTTTTTATTTTTATATTTAATATTGTTTATTTTATTTATTTTCATTTTAATTAATATTATTTTAATTATTTTTCTATGGTATTCCCTTTTTGCCTCTTGGGTCAAACGGTCAACTATATCAACATGTATCAACATAACAATTTTCGTAACCGTTAGGGGCATTGTCGTGTTTTTGTACTCTTCTAGGGAGATTTTGGATATTTATGTTAATATCAAGATGTAGGATAAAAATTAAACAATGAGTTACAAAATAGATGTATTTTCATACGTTAAGTTGTTTTTTAAGATTTTCCCTGGTTTTAATATCTGGTATACACGGCAAAATCAATAAATAAGTTTTCTCAACTTGTCTGAGGGAATTTTGTTTTTCTGAAGATGGACTGTTTTACATAGTAGTTGTAGTAGTAATATGGAGTAGAGGGCTAGTGGGATTGGAGCCCTGAACTGCTTTTCATAACATGTATACGGAGTAGGTGAATTACAATGATAAAAATTGGTTACAATGACAAAAACTAGTTTAAAATGTTGTCTTAGGGAGTGATAGTTAAAGAGGATGAGGATGCTTGTGTTAAGTGAAGGAGCATTATTGTTTGCCTTGCAGGGTTAATGGTTAATGCCAACAATGTTGGTAGAGCTGATGAATGATAGTATAGTTTTTGGAACTGTTAGAGCAGTCTTGTGCCTTTATGAAATAGACAATAAGGTGTATGCATTTGTCATGTTGGAGATGTAACGACAAAAGAAATCGACTGAATGTCTCAACGTCATTTAAATCACACCATCCTATGTGATCTGTATTTATGTTCTGTACCTGGTACAAATGCACTGTCAGGTAACCACTACTTGTAGTTAATACTTCAATAATTCAACCATGTTTAGGGGCTTTAAGTGTCCAATAAATTGGTTCCTTTGAATGGCCAACTTTCTCATGTGAGTTTGCCCTGCTTTAAGTGACTATGCATTGAAGTGATTTCCTGAGAATTGATGGAAGTGGGAAAGTGTCAAATTAATTGTCTGCCTGGATCCACACATTGTGTTTCATTGTTATCCCTAGGAGTCATGTGGCTTGCCACTGGACCTTTTACCGCTTTAGGAATGAGATATTGTTGCTGGTGGTCGAGCTATGCAAGATAGTGCCATTGATAGTTTGTAATCATAACTGGCATGTAATGAAAGATATATGTGAAATTGTAGATGCATAATGTCCCATAGTAGGAGAACCACATGACTGCTAAAGCTGAAATATTCTCATCTCCGACTAAGGTATTATCCAATGGGAAAATGTGTATAGAGTTACCAAGCTGATCTTCATATATGGATTGGTTATGCTTGGTCAAGTAAGTTCACCATTCAAGAGCATCATTTCAACGATATTATTTTTTTGACATGAAATGTTTCAAACTTGATGTGCGTTTAATGACAGTTCTCATTTATACTACTAGATGCACTGAAGTACCTACCCTTTTATTTTCGTGGCAGGGAGACAAGTGATTCTCATACCATTGCGGCATCACCAGGTTTTGGAATCCTTGGAACTTCATCACTGCCTAAACAACAAAGCTTTCTCAGTGGAAGAAGTAACTCAGAGCTAGATGAAAAGTCTCCTTTGCTGTCTGAATATAAAAATGTTTGTGAAAAGGAAGACTTGGACAGGATCTCAAGAGCCCAATCAGAGATTTCGGAGAAAGCTTCATTTTATAAGCAACTCAGTGGAGAATTACCCATTGCTCATGGATGTAGCTTTACTCAAACTGTCTTTAGCGGTAAACTATTTCATTTTAAAACTTTGTCTTAATACTGTCCCTGAATTTTTCATATGCCTGAATATCAATACTAAAAGTCGTAATGACTATTTAAAGGTTCTAAAACTTGCCATATGCATTATGATTTAAGAAAATGTCAGAGAAATGTATAGGTAGTTGTCTATTTATTGGTCCTATTTTTCTCACGGAGATACTTGAAATTTCTGATTTAGATGTTTTAGATAATGAAGGGAAAATGGAGATGAACTTAATTCTAATAACTTCTCAAAAATTACGTTGCTATATGAAATTATGAATTATTTTTCTGTGGTCCTTTTGGGGTCATTGTACATGGCTTATGGACAGGAATCAATGTACTGGTTGGAGTAGGGCTTCTTTCTACATCTTATACAGTGAAAGAAGGAGGCTGGGCAAGTTTGCTTGTACTAGTATTTTTTGCAATTGTTTGTTGTTATACAGCTTCTCTCATGAGAGAGTGCTTTGAAAGCAAAGAAGGGATCATAACCTACCCTGATATAGGAGAAGCTGCCTTTGGCAAATATGGACGCCGTTTCATAGCAGTAAGTTGATAACTTCAAATGGCATTCTTTTCTGTCTGCAAAATGAAAACTTGCCAGGATATCGTTATTCCATTACTTGTAAAGGTGCCTGTGTATGCTCAAATCTCAATAGTTTGAACTTGTAAGTAAAAGCATGAACATTAGTTTTTAAGCACTCTAAACAGTCCCTCATATGCAGCACCAGTGGACCTGTCATATTGGGTCAGGAGTAATGGAACTTTCATATTGGTCACAAGCCTCAATAAACAAGTTGAACAAATGCCTGTAACAAATAACAACTACAAATATAATCACATGAGATGCTCAAACCCAAGATCTTGTAACATTGAACCTGAGATTATTTTAGATTAGTGATATACTCAAGTTTAAATTTGTAGGTGAAGGCCTAAGCAGCAGTATTTAAGCATGTTTTCATCATCCCGGTTTAGTCACTCATTAGATGGTTACGCATTAACTTAGAATCTGCTTAATTGTTTTTTCCATCCATAGTTCTGATATGCTTCTTTAAATCTAGAAGTATAATCTTGAAGTGGCAAACAATTGCAACATACAAATTATTTTACTTTAGTCATGGATCAGTGGTTTTGGATTCAACTTTCTTACACAAGTGTTTTTGTTTCTTGGTGCAGATCCTTGTGTACATGGAATTATATGTAAGTGAAGCACTGAGTTGAAATTTTGCCTTCATTGTATTTTATCCATATGCTAATAGCCCTCAAGTAGCTTTCTAAGATAACGTTTACCTATCTGCAGGCATATTGTGTGGAGTTCATTTTATTGGAAGGGGATAATCTTACCAATTTATTCCCTGGAGCATCATTGAATTGGCGTGGTTTTCAGCTGGATTCTATGCACCTCTTTGGAATTCTTACTGCCCTCATTGTTCTACCTACAGTTTGGTTGAGGGATCTCCGTGTGATCTCATACCTTTCGGGTGAAGTTGTTAGTCAAGTACCTCTATAGTATTCAGTTTTGAAAAATATGGATGGTATTAATTTCTTCTACATTCTTGTTTGTTTTGCAGCTGGTGGGGTTGTTGTGACAATCTTGATAGTAGTTTTTGTGGCTCTCCTTGGCACAACCGAAGGCATTGGTTTCCATCATACTGGTCCAGCAATAAACTGGAGTGGCATTCCTTTTGCCGTTGGTGTTTATGGCTTTTGCTTTTCTGGGCATACTGTGTTTCCAAATATCTACCAAGCAATGGCTGACAAAACAAAATTCACCAAGGCATTGATAATATGGTAAAAAGAAAAACATACCTTTTGGGTTTGGACCACTAATTTTACAAGCTCTTCTTATTATTTCCTGACATATGATGTGTTTCTGCAGTTTTGCTTTGTGTGTGCTAATATATGGGAGTGTTGCAGTAATGGGATATCTTATGTTTGGTCAAGGTACCTTGTCCCAGATAACTTTGAATATGCCGAAACAGGCCTTTACTTCAAAAGTAGCAGCATGGACGACGGTAAGTGTGCCAAGGACTCTCAGTAACGTTATAAAATGGGATGCTCATGGTAAATATATAATTTTTTGTAAGCTTGTTTCTTTCCTTATTTTCAGGTTATCAACCCATTCACTAAATATCCTTTTTGAAGTTAACATGAGTATTGCAAATGTGTCTGTGGACAAGATTTGATCCTTTTTTGTAATTGTGTTGCATGTTTTTTCTTAACATTGGACAAATATGCGCTGATGATGACTCCATTAGCCAGGAGTATAGAAGAGCTATTGCCCATTGGAATTTCAAGTAGTTACTGGTGTTTCATTCTTCTGAGGACTGCGCTCGTTTTTTCCTCCGTTTGTGTTGCGTTTCTTGTTCCTTTCTTCGGTAAGTTTCGCAACTGGTGTGGATTAAATTTTTTGCCTTTTTGTTTCATCCCTTATTTGTTGCCTGGTTCATAGAATTGGAAGGTCATGCAAAATATGTAAATTGTTCACAGATACCTTACTATAGTTTTCTCATCTAAAGTAGTTTCCTTACTGATACCTTACTATAATTTTCTCATCTAAAGTAGTTTCCTTTCTGAATTAAGTTTGCCAATACTTCCTAAAGATATATTCCCCATTAAACTAAGGTTGTTTAAACAGCAATATGAGACATCACAACTTATATCCCATTTTGCATCCTAACTTGTGATGTGTCACTTTAAGCAGATTGCAAGTGTGTTCACACTAATGAAACCATCACATTTCAGTTGAATTTAAAAGACATTTCACGAGGTTGTGATACAAGCTGGGATACAAACTGAGATGTCTAATATTACACTTTGCCTTGTGGAAGTGGTATGATGCTTCCATTTGTGTTTTTTTAATTCCCTCTCTGTCATATAAGTACAAAGCAAGTTTGGATTTTTAATTATGATCAAATTGTTTCAATCTTTACAAGAGTTTTCTATAATGAGTAAACTCACTAGGTTTGCAAGCTTCCAGATGATTCTCGAGTTGTCACTGAAAAAGTACCTTCTGTAGGAATTACTATTTTCTGGTGCAAATATGAGATGATCAATCATATTATTAATTTGTTGATATATTTGAGCTGATGACTTGTGATAGTTATTATTATTGAATTGCTTCACCAGCATCTCGTACTTGTGAGATTGAATAGACTCAAATGTTGTTTTGTGTGATTACAGGTCTTGTGATGGCATTAATTGGTTCTTTCGTCTGTATGCTTGCGGTAAGCATAGACCTGGGATCATGGTCATTCACAAGTAGTGCAAAATTATGTACAGATGCTTGATCATGAATGTTTAGCAATTCTTGTTTATAATTGATGTTTTAATAATCAGATTAATTTAATTACACATTTTATGTTGTTTGGTCTCGAATGTTTGTCATTTAAAAATTTTATTAATTTCTATTATTTCAAGAACTTGTTTTGTCTTACAACCTTTCGTCTATTTTTGTTGATCATTTCATCGTACTCTGGTTATCTTTCTTTGCCAATTATATGACCTTCAATTATCTTCAATTTCTTGTTCTGGAAACAACTATTACTTGTTCTACCATTTGGTGAATAATTAAATTATTATTATTTATAAAGAATCTGTTTGTGTTAAATCAATTTACATATTTGCATGATAAGCAAACTGACTAGGTTTGTAGTATCCATCCTACACCATTAGGAAAATTAATTACATTTGTTGACGTTGACATGTAAGCCTATAACATTGCATGTTTTCTCTCTCTTAATTCCTAAAGTTTTTGGTGTAGTTCTTGAAAATTGGTATTCATTTATATAATTTAGTTGCTTTTACTCAGGCAGTCGTAGCGCCGGCGTTATGTTACATTAAAATCGTGGGGAATAAAGCTTCAAGGACGCAGGTATGTTGACTCAATATTTACTTGAATTTACTTCATGTTAAAAGAGTTTTTCTTCAGTGTTTGGAACAAAGGAAAAGGTATTGAATATCGTTGAGCTTCTGATGATACATCAATATCCTAATCAACATAACCACAAAACGTAATTTTTTGGAGCCTAACTTATTTTTGGGCTCCTTATGTTTATGTTTCAAAGTAGTTGATTCATCCGTGCTTTGTGTCTTCCATGGTTTTTAGTTTGTTTGTACTGACGCTACCATTTTTCACGTTGTCAGATTGTTCTGAGTAGTCTAGTTGTTGCAGTTGGGATCCTTTGTGCAATCCTGGGAACATACTCATCGGTGTTGGAGATAGTGAAGAAGTACTGAAACACTACCAAGGCCTGCCATTGTCTTTGTAGAACTTTGAAGCAAATTTAGTACCACTTAGACAATAGAACTTGATTATATATTACGCTGCCTTGTTTACATTCTCAAATATATTCTTTGCATGAATTGTTAGTGCTATGTTTTGTATATCGAATGAAGCTCACTATTTCTGTTTGGAGTGGTGTTTCTGCTTGTAATGTAAAATCTGGATCTTGTTGCTGTACTGTCTCTTCTCTTGCAATGGTTATCAAAAGTTAAAATGAAGTAAATGTTACTATCAAGTATGAATTATTAAAACAAGGTAAATCAAAGGTAATTTTTTTTTGAGTAAATTACAATTTACTTACCTGATTGAAATGGTTTTATCGACGGAACAATTGCTTAGATATTATTACAATTTACCCTCTCCCGTTAGCAAGTTTTTGCTATATTTAACAGTGAAACGTATCAAAACGATGAAAAGATAAAAATACCCTTAACATGTGTATTGACTGAGTTGATCAAATAAAAAATGAAAAAAAAAAAAATTTTTTTTTTTAATAAACCAGTTTACTGGTCACCCTAATATAAACACCTACTATCATCAGTTCATTGTCTCTCTCTGTCGCTCTCATCTCCTTGTCTCTTCTTCGTTCGTCGTGCTCATCTGCTCGTCTCTCCATTATCGCTGTCCTTTCCGCCGGTGCTCCCTTCTCTTTTTTTTTTTCCTTGTCTCTTTTCTCTCTTTCTCTCATCAATCTCTCATTCTGCCCTTCTCTCTCTTCTTTTCATTTTTCTTCTTCTTCCGCTTATTCTTCTTCTTCCCTTCTTTCGCTTCTTCTTTTTCTGCTATTCTTCTTCCTCAGAGTGAGTCCGATCTAGGTTCACAAATGAACCAAAAAATTCTAGGTTCATAGGAACTCAGAATCTAGGTTCTCACGAACCCAGATTTTGGGTTCTGCCCAGATCTGAGTTCTGGATTCTGACGAACCCAGATGGGTTTATTCTCAGATTTTGTTGTTGAATTGGTAATTAATTAGGTTGATTTTGGATGATTTTTTGTGGGAGATTGATAATGTTGGGTTGATGGTTGTGTGAGATATTGATAATGTTGGGTTTGATTGATGATGTTTAAGGTTATTTTTTGGGTTTCTAGTAATGGATTGATGATGATGGCTAGTTGATTGATGATGGTTGATGATGTTTGAGACCATTTTTTGGATTTCCAGTGGTCTGGAAACCCAAATCTAGGTTTCCATACAACTAGAAACCAACATTTTGAACTGGAAGGAGATTGATGATTCATGATTTTGAATCGGAAGAAATTGAATGTTTAATTTTTATTTATTTTATTTTATTTTTTTAATATATATTTTTAAATCAATCTCTAATTATAACTTTTTTATTTAATTTATTTTAAAAGAAAAATAAAATTAATATCAAAAGAGAAGTTTACCCCTTTATCAGTTAATTGTAACTGAATTCATTAACGGTAGGGGGGTAAATTATAATAAAGATGAAAATGTTGTTCCGTCTATAAAAGTGTTTCAATTAGGTAGCTTTTTTATAATTTACTTTTTTTTTTTTTTTGAAAATTGACACTGAATGAGTTAGATATCCATTAAGATATTCGGAGATTAATTATTACTTATGGGTCTGAATATGCTTCCGGTGGAATTTGAATGCTTACTACTAAGATTAGATCAGAAGTGGCTCAAAACTGTAAGTATCACCATTTGATTGATGGGGTGGCTTGAAATACCTTTGGGCTTTGAGGGCTTTGCTCTGTTAGGGCCATGTTTGGTCGGTGGGTTAATACCCATCCCACAAAAGCCAGCTTTTGGGCTGGTAAGGGAAGCCCAAGCAGGTCTCACTATAAATCCTGGCCCTTCCTGAGCGGGATTTTTGACTCCCACCAATTTTGTGTTGGTGGGTAGCTTGATTTTTTTTTTTCTTTTTTCCTTTTTATTTTAAAAATATTTTTAATGAATATAAATAAATTAATAACTATAATATCAAATATATTAAAAATTAAAAATTTATTTCAGATAGTTTTATAAAGTAAAAATTTCTTAATTATTAATTTAAAAAAGATACTATATTTAGTTAAATTCTATTTTTATTATTTATTATTTACTTCAAATATTTTTATTTGAAAATTAATTTAATTTATTATTAAATTAATTTAGTTAAATTCAATTCAATTCCAACTACATCAAACATATTATCATACTTATTAAATCTCATTTAATTTTACGTATCAGTCGAGAATTTAGAGTTTATGGGAAAATAGAAAGCCCTTACAAATGTTTAGGCATATGTTTTTAAGATTAAATGGTATATTAAGTTAAAAGTTTGACTTAAAAAAATGATTTTAATATCTATCTATATCAACTTTTTACTCAATCAAAGGGTGGTTATCTGCCATTAATTCATTAATTGTTTTTTTTTTTTTTTGTCCTAAATAGATAGATATAAAAGTTACTTTTCTAAGTCAAGCTTTTAAGTTAATATAGTCTAACCTATGTTTTTAAATTTCATACACATAATACATTTTTAATATTTGCAAGGTAAATTTAGGTATTGTATTTATTCTTTTCTTCCCTTAAGTATGCATTTATATATAAAAAGTTCAATAATGCTACTATCAATGATTAAAATTAAGTTACCATCACCTGATGTGGTTTGGTGGTGGGAAGGTTTAATTCAGTCTGGTAATAACCGAAGTTCTAATAGATATACCATATGTGGTACATTAAAAACTTATATTAAAATTAAGTTATTACTCAGTCAATTTTTTTTTTTGCTTAGTGGATGATTCACAAGCATTTAATTGATTTTATGAAATAATTTAAATTCAATGAACATGAAGGAAAAATTCTCGATTCTTTTTATGTTGACCTTGACCCTGCTCCACCTTCAAATATATATTTATTTATAATTGCAGACCTGAGCTGCAAGAGGAAATTGATCCAATCTTTAAAATTTATTAATGTCAGCATTGAATATGTAAAAATAAATAAATATTTATGTTAATAGAATTTATGTTTATTTTTTTAACTATTCCAACTAAATTAAGAGTTTTAGGGAATTTATAAAATTAATGATGAAAGTGTGAGGAATTTACTGTTGAAGCAACATAACGTTATATCAGAGAATTATAGTAACTGCCTTTTATTTGTGTAAAGTAACACCATTTTATTACTGTCTAGGCTATAAATTTCAGTTTGAAGCATATTTCCACGGGTCATTCCACGTTGCTCTTTGTTTCAAAGCACCGAGGACAGAAAATCATTGCAAAATAGCAAATAAAGAGAAGAATATATATATATATATATATATATATATATATATATATAAAGAGAATTAAACTGCTCCACCGCAACTGACAAAAAGAATATATATGTATGTATATATAAATGAAAAGAATAAAAAATCAATTTTCGTTAAAAATAGAATTTAGTTCCCCTTACATTGAAGGATTTAAAGTTCCATCTTGGACAAGAATTTAGTTTCTAATTTGTAAATGAAAATTAAGTAACATTTTTTCCGATCCATAACCAAGTGTTAAAAATAAAATTTGTGTTCATTAATTAAAATTTATTATCAGTAAATACACTGTTATTTATCATTTGTCTTTTGTCATGGAGCAGCACCTGCACCGGCTTTCTGTTTCTGGCCACAAGGTGTGAAGATCCATCACTTATGTCGTAGTCAGTAGTGTTGGTCCAGAAATATCACAATTGAGTTGATTCCATGAATAAAAATTGGCCCCATCCCAAGTTCATCAACGCCAGCTGCTGTCTGACCCACCTCAATTCAACGCCTCTATGTCACGAATATTCGGTTCCATCAACCAAACTTCACCTTATAATGTGAGCCAACTGACCGTGGTATTTCATGCAAGGTTCATAACTCAATTTCCCAAAAATATCACGTATTCCATACGATTTTAATATAAAGTCAACATTGCATTTTAATTTACTTTTTTAAAATTGATTAAAGGTCTGCTAAAAATTATTGGGATTAATAATCACTTACGCAATCAAGTACATATATTTATTTTCATAACACGAGACAACTATCAAAGGAACAAACCGAAATTGATAATTACTTGTATAATTAAGATATTTATTCCAATAACAAGAGACAACAACTTTCACAAGAATGAGAGAAAACTAATTTAATACAACATCTCGCACAAGCACTTGCTAAAATTAATTACTACTTATATAGTTCGCATATCTATTTCTATAACAAGAGACAAACAACTACTAGAGGAACATGCGAGAATAATCACAACTTCAGTGACTCGGGTATTTATTCTTATAATAAGATATAACTACTCTCATAACAAATGGAGAAAACTAACTGAAAACATTAACTCTTGTAGGGACCTGTGCGATTTAAATATCTATTTTCATAATAAGAAGCAATAATTCCTACAATAAAGTAAGACAACAACTAGGGAAAAAAAAAAAAAAACCTGAAAATGTACTTAGTGGCACTTGAACCCTTCACCTTTAGGTGGATATGAAAGTATACAAGCATGTGTAGCACTATGAGGAAATGTGCGTCATCATTTATTTTTAGAGAAAATGTCACCAGATGATACTATTAAATATTAGATTGATAATCTTGTCTTATTTCAATTAAGTTAATAATTGAGTCTCAAGCCCTATTTTTTTTTACACAAATACCCTTGATAAAACTTGTGAGATGACTACATTTTTTGAAAAAGAATTCAATTGTTACATTTATTGTAAGGATATTTTGATATTTTTACATATGATTCAGGATTCAATTGTTATATTTTTTTAAAAAAGATATAAATGTTAAGTCATTAATATAATGTGCTATTTTTATACTTATCCTTTTATTTTATGATAAAGTAGTAATAATTCATCATGATCCATTTGTAACTCTGAGTGATTACAACATTTCCAATTTATATTTGTGATTGTAAGTCTTCACCCAGATTTATTATTTTACAGTATTAGAAACCTTCGAATTGAGTTACGGTCGAATCATAGGCCTCCTGTAGTATTATTTGAGGTTCATTATATTTTCGTATCGCAAGTCGGATATCGTTTGACTAACCCCGGTACGAATACAAAGTGATTTGAAAATTCAAACCCAATTAACTTATGGATTTGGTGTGAGTGGTGTGAGTATTACATGGAATGAGCTTGAATAAAAGTCAAAGCCATGTCACTAGAATTGCCCCAATGAATGGATGACAAATTAAAACTTAAATATGAATTATCATAAATTAGTTGTCATGCAATAATGACTAAATGATTAGTTTTAATTCATGGATTATTAAAATGTCCTTTTATGGAAAATTTCATGAGTTGAGTTAGTGGAAATTTTGTGGTAGTATAAAGGGCATTTTTGTCTCATGTAAGTAGCTATAAATGCATATAAGTGATGAGCACTTAAAAGACACTTCATTGATCGGTCAACAAGCAAGAAAAGCAACAAAATGAGATGAAACAAAAGAAGTGGACGGCAACTACAAGAAAAAAAAGGACATCATGGTCATTGTTGCAAAAGTCACATATATATATAATTGACACTTAGCAAAATTCTTATAAAACAAGACACAAATGCATTGAGAAAGATTGAGAGAGTGGGAGACATAGTGACGGCAAGGAAGAGTGGAGAAGGAGAAGTGAAACCAAGCTTTCCTAAGGTCATTTTGAAGCTTCCAAATCCAACTTTGAACAAATCCAAGATAGGATAGCAAATCCCTAGCAACAACAAGGTGAGATATTATCACTTTGTTTAAGTTAATGATAGTTGGAAATTTTATGGATATGTTGTAGTGATTAGTTTTTGATGTGTTTAGATGAAAGTTGTATTTTAAAGCAAGTGTAGAATCTTAATCAAGGAAAAGGGTAACTTTGATGGTAGGAAATCATGCATGAAATTAGAGTTAGGGTTTATGGAGAAACCCTAGAGATTGCTTGAAGTTTGTTGAGAGTGAGTTAAGTGATGGATAATATGTTTGATAAAATGCTTGAGAGATTTTTTAAACAAAATTCATACAAAATGAAAGTAGTTGACGAATGTGTGAATATGTGTGAGTCACGGCCTCATGAAGGAGGTATGTGATCTCATCGAATTGGATGCTTATGACCTTGAATTGATATATATTTGATGTCCTAAAAATCTCTAGATAAGTTAGAATTGAAAAAGGATAACATAGAGCCAAGTTGGGACTCACGAGCTAGATGAAGGGCTGACATTGACCTGACCTATTCTAGCTTATCTGGGGTTGTTCTACACCTCAAATGATGCCTATGAGTCATAGAAAACCATAGGTTTTGGAACGGATCGATTCCGATAAAAATTGTACAAGTTATGCGCAAAATAGTACCAATTTTTGTAATGCCGAGCTCAAACCATGGGCTGGAGATAACCTGGGCAAAACTGACATGTATGGGGGTGTTCTACACCTCAAATGATGCCTCGGGGTCATAGAAAACTATAGGTTTTGGAACGGATTGATTCCGATAAAAATTGCGCAAGTTATGCACAAAATAGTGCCGTTGGAGAGTCGATAGGTGAACTAGCTATGCAAATGCAATTTGTATTGCATGGAATGACTTTAGTTGATTATAATTAGGTAAAAGAAGCTTAGATACGAAAGAAAAACCATCGTCGCTCGTTCGGTGCGAAAAGGGCATCGAAAAGTGCCCAAAACATGGCATTTTTCCTATATTTGACATAGTAAACGATAGTATTTTTCAACGAAACTTGACGGGTGACTTAGTTATGTGATAAGGAGATGCTAGAAAAAGAAACGGACGCGAAACGAGCGCCGGTTTTAAATATATTTTTGTGGGTCAAACGGCTTATTAAAAAGTTGACTTTTTGTTTTAAGCCTCCGGAGACCAAACAAACCATATGGAGATGATCCTAGGGGTCTAAAAGTAAGACTTTTACAAAGACATAGGAAGTAGAGAGCCTCAGTTGAGTTAAAATCGAGTTAGGAAAGTTATAATGTAAAGAGTTGTTAATAGAGAAAAGTGTATTGAAAATATTATTTTAAGTTTTGAATTATGTGATTAAGCAAGTAATGATAAGAAATTGACATGTAGGAGACGAACAGGCGAGCGAGACACGAGAGGCTCATTGAGACGATCGAGTTGCTATTACTCGGATTGATGTAAGTATAATTTACTTACTTTATTTTAACTTCCAATTATATTGTAACGTATTTTGTTATTTTGAAACGTTTAAAGTAAAGTTGAGTTAAAAACCATGTGTATACCGTAGCATTAGAGTTTGGCACTACGCGACGACGTAGAAAATTTCGCTCGTAGTTGTCGAGATTTATAGTTACTTGCAATAGGCTACGATGTAGAAAATTTCGTACCTAGTTGTGAGTGATAGTGAGAAGTTGCACTATAATACACGATGTAGAAAATTCCGTGTTGTAGATGCCCATAGTTGAGATCATTTTACCCAACGTCGCGACGTAGTAAATTCCGCACGTAGGGGTCGAGATGTTATAGTAAGCTTCACGTTAATGTTAGTAGAAAAATCGTTACGTGATGCTTAGAGTACCCTAAGTATACACATGGTCTTTTATTAGAAATGATTTTAAAATTGAAACTTTCAACATATATATAAGTAGAGTACCACTATATAATATTATTATTATATGACGAACTAACATTTCATTTGTATTGTGTAGCTCGCTCATTTCATCAGGTGTGGTTATAAATAACCTCGTGGCTTAAGGATCCTCATTTCAATTATAGGTAGGCGTTGCCTAAATATATCATCGAAAGAACTAAATAATTATGTAAATAAATATGAATATGGAAGCAATTATATATTTATGTTTTTGGGATATGTATGTAATGGAAACACTCACACAGGATATATATATGTCTGTTATGTATATGTTAACACTTTTGTATGTTATGGAATTCATTTTGAAAAGGCATATTGTGGCATGTGTATTGTGAAATTTAAAAGAAAAATGTTGTGGAAATTACATGTTTGTGGAATACAAGAAGTTGGGAGGTGATCAAGAATAGTTCGAAGTGTATTTTTATGCAGGTTAAATTTTGGAAATGTTCAAATTACAGCTGTTGTGCTGTCAAAATTTTTATAAAAATTGTTTTGAGGAAACGTGAAAAATTTCCACAAATCCTAACTATTTTAAAAAACAAAGAAGTTTTAAAGTTAAACGAGTAAACTGGCAAAGTATTATAAGGGTTCGCTTCTCGGATTTCCTAAATCAAACAAGTCAGGTTCGGGAAGTCCGTTGAAGTGTCCGGCAGGATCCTCCAGACAAGAGCTTAGAAAAAGTCTGGTTCGGGTCCTGTCAGTGATAGAGGTTTGAGTTTGATAATGCATATTTACTAGCATAAAATGAAAGAATTTGAGTTCTACCATTTACTATTGTAGTAGGCTAATTTCTATAATTGTTGACGTATGAGCTATAATCAGCTTCTTGGGCACTAACAACTTACAAAACAAGTCAAAAGACAGACTGATAGAAACCAAGAAAGCAAGCTTATGGATCCTTTGAGCATCAATGAAGGACCTGTGACAAGGACTCGAGCTAAAAGGATGAAGGAAGGTTTAAATGGGCCCATTCAAGAGATTTGGGCCAAGAGTCTTACACAACATGACTTGGATGGCTTGGAGGGAACATCAAGGCTTCAAAATATCATTCAAGTTCAAGGCCCAGTCCAAGAGCATTAATATTGAGGCTTGGATAGCAATTTTAATACAAATTGGGCTATTATTTATTTGTTGTATTAATTTGGGCTTAATTTGTATTATGGGTTGGGTTTTAAATTAATTAGTATATTTTATGTTATATTGGACTTTTAATTATTGGGCTGAGATTTAATTAAATTAGGGTTTTATTTTAGTTTTTTGCTAGGTTTAGAATTAAGAGTTTATTTGGGTTTCTTATTAGACTTAGGATTTTATGCCTATAAAAGGCTTATTAAACCTAAAATTTCAATCAGAAGATTATTGAATAAAGTTTTAACTTTTCTCCATTGTTTTTTTGAGAACTTTGAGATTGCATCAAGAGTTGTTCTTGATTTATTAACCTTGACTTATCTCCCACATTCTCATCTCTTTCTTGGGAGTGGCGTCGTTATATCTTTGGTTCTTGGTTCTCTAATCAACGGGTCAAAGATTTTCTATAATCTGAATTAACTTTCTTGGGGGGTTTTTGTTTCAATTTGATCGTGGGTGTCGTATCGTTATATACGGGGTTCGCATCAGTTGGTATCAGAGCTTCGGTTAATTAATTCAGGTTTGGGTTTTCAATTTAAGTTTCTTATTTTGATTTCTTTAGCCATATATCAATATATGATTTTCTTTACCTTTAGCCGCAATTCATCAATTCAATTTTTGTTTGCCGCATAACCTGTATCTTGGTGTGCCTTCTTTAATAATTGACTGAATTCGTTGAATATCACAGCCCATAGTCAATTTGCTTTGTCTGACTTTCCGTTCATTAATAATTGCTTTTGTCTGACTTGTGGATGAATATCATGCACCAACCACCATTCAAAGTTCAATTCTCTAATTTGTCCATCTATCATCCATTAATAACCTTGTGTGTGATCTGCTGCATGTTCATTAATTTTTTTTATTCTTTAACTTGCTGGTTCAGTAAATTTGCAGCATAACAATCAGTTCTGCTTTGTTATTTTATTTCTGCTTCCTCCATCACATACTGGTTTCATAATTGATTCTCTTCATCCACATAGAACCATCATTGTGACCGAATACAACAATCTTGGTTTGAATCTTCATATTCTGTTCTTGAACCGCATCATCAATTAGGATTCTTGAAAACACATTCTAGGGTTTCTTGAATTCTTGATTTATTATCATATTTGTCTCTTGATTTGCAAGATTCATATCAATATCTTGTTTTTGGTTCAACTCCACAATTTACAATCCATATAGTTGTGCATTCTAGTTTGAATTAAAAAAAAAAAAATCCGAAAAAAAGAAAGTATCAGGAAAAAAAAAAGAAAAAGAAAAAGAAAAGAAAAAAAAAATCCAGAGAAAAAAAAAGAAAGTTTGAATGCCATAAATTGCTTGGATTGAAGTGAGTTGATATTAATTTACCTTATTTGCAATTCAAGATCTTTGCGGTGTTCGAAATCTTTTCTTGAGAACAGATTGTTTTTCATTATTTAGTCATTCTAGTGTCATTGTTGGTCCTTATTTCTTTCGTGTTCTTTGTGTGTGCGTTTTTTTTTTCTTTGTCGAGATTTGTCTAAGGCGATTATTTTAAGGGTGACCTTGTTGTGATTGATTAGTTCTATAAAGAACTTAGTGAGAAAAGTTTGAGTGTGGACAGGGAGTGTTGAGTTAAATCAAAATCATTGAGTGTCAAACACGTGAGGATTAGAGTGAAACACGTGAGGGAGTGTTGTGAGGTTACTTTTACTAACATTCTTGCAGGTGTCAATCATGTCTGGGGATAACGATAAAGAAGTTGAAGGAGGAGAAAAGGGTAATGAGTCGTTCGTTCTCAAAGCGATGCAACAACAATTTGAGAGGATGAACATGGTGTTTGGAGAGATTAAGGATCGAATGGATAGGCAAGAAGAGGCCATAGCTACTTTGCAAAGGGGGCAGCAAAGGAGAGCTCCGGAAGAGCATAGTGGTAATGATGAATTTGAAGCTGATTATGGGGTGTTCTATGGAGAAGATTTAGAAGGAGATGACAATGCCATTAATGTTAATAAGGGCCAAATTAGAGGTGGTAGAGGTGGTCGTAGAGGAAGAGGTAATGGCGATGGAGATCGTAGGTACTATAGGAATGGGAATGAGAGAGTAAGATGGGATGATAGACCCAATAGACCGGATAGGGATCTTGGTAGCATTAAGATGAAGATACCCTCTTTCCAAGGGAAGGCTGATCCTGATGTGTATTTAGAGTGGGAGAAACGAGTGGAGTTAGTCTTTGAGTGTCATAATTTTACTGAGGAGAAGAAGGTGAAGTTAGCCGCAGCTGAGTTTGCAGATTATGCTGTGGTTTGGTGGGGCCAAGTAGTGCTAGATAGAAGGAGAAATGAGGAACGTCCTATAAACACTTGGGGTGAGATGAAAACTGTTATGAGGAAGCGGTTTGTTCCTAGATCATACTATAGGGAGCTATACCGACGATTGCAGAGCCTAACACAAGGTTCTAAGAGTGTGGAGGACTATTATAAGGAGATGGAGATAGCCATGGTCAGAGCTAATATAGAAGAGGATAGAGAGGCTACTATGGCAAGATTTCTACAAGGATTGAATGAAAATATTGCCAATATTGTTGAGTTGCAGCATTATGTGGAGCTTGAGGACTTGGTCCATATGGCTATGAAGGTGGAGAGGCAACTCAAAAGAAGGGGTTCGATGTCACGATATGATAGCAATTCGGGTTCTACATCCACTTGGAAGTCGAATTGGAGTAGAAAGGAAGATAAGGCATCTCAAAAGCCTAAGACTGAAACTACTAAGCCTAAGGAGGGTAGAGATAAAAGCCATGATAAGAGCAAGGCTGAGGCAACTCAAGGGAGAAATAGGGATATCAAATGCTTTAGGTGTTTGGGAAGAGGTCACATAGCTTCTCAATGTCCTAACAAACGAATTATGATCTTGAGGGAGGATGGAGATATAGAGACCGAAGGGGAAAGTGATGACGATGAGATGCCACCTTTGGAAGATGCTAGTGATGTTGAAATTGAGTATCCCGCGGATGGAAAGTTGTTAGTGGCAAGGCGTGCTTTAAGCATGCAAATGAAGGAAGAAGATGATGAGGTGCAACGTGATAATATTTTTCATACCAGATGTCATATCAAGGAGAGGGTGTGTAGTGTGATTATTGATGGGGGTAGTTGCACCAATGTTGCTAGCACAGAGTTAGTAGAGAAACTTAGTTTACCTACTTCAAAACATCCTAGACCATACAAGTTGCAATGGTTAAACGATTGTGGAGAGGTTAAGGTAACAAGACAAGTGCTAGTTCCTTTCGCTATTGGTAGGTACAAAGATGAGGTGTTGTGTGATGTTGTACCTATGCATGCTGGTCACTTGCTTTTGGGTCGTCCATGGCAATATGATAGGAGGGTAATGCATGATGGGTTTAAGAATAGATATTCTTTTACCATGAATGGGCGAACTATCATTCTGATACCTTTAACACCTAGACAGGTGTATGAAGATCAAGTGAGGATAAAAGAGAGTGAGAGAAAAGGAGAGGTCGAGAGTTCAAACACTAGTGAGGCCGAGAGAAAGGGAGCTGAGTGTGAGAAAAAAAGTGACAAAACACTAGAGCGTGTGCAAAAGAAAATTGGGAAGGTTGAGTGTAGAGGAGAGAATGAGAGGAAGAAAAGTGAGAAAAAGAAAATGAGTATTTATGCAAAGGGGAGTGATGTGAGAGCTGCTTTTCTAGCCAAGCAACAAATGTTTGTACTTTTGTACAAAGATGCTTATTTTTCTAACTCTGATGTTAATGTTTCTTTGCCTAGTGTTGTTACAACTCTTTTGCAGGATTTTAAGGATGTATTCCCCGAGGAGATGCCCAATGGATTACCACCGAAGAGGGGAATAGAGCATCAAATTGATTTCATACCTGGAGCTACAATTCCAAACCGACCCGCATATAGAAGTAATCCCGAGGAGGCAAAGGAGCTTCGAAGGCAGGTTGAGGAGCTGATGAAAAAAGGGTATGTGAGGGAGAGCATGAGTCCATGTGCCGTACCGGTTTTACTTGTGCCTAAAAAGGATGGGACTTGGCGTATGTGCATCGATTGTAGAGCTGTCAACAAAATTACAGTTAAGTATCGACATCCCATACCTAGATTAGATGACATGTTAGATGAGTTGCATGGATCTTGTGTGTTTTCTAAGATTGATCTGAAAAGTGGATATCATCAAATTAGAATGAAAGAAGGAGATGAATGGAAAACTGCATTTAAAACAAAACATGGTTTGTATGAGTGGGTAGTCATGCCTTTTGGTTTAATTAATGCACCTAGTACTTTCATGAGATTAATGAATCATGTTTTGCGTTCTTTCATTGAAAAATTTGTTGTGGTCTACTTTGATGACATATTAGTGTATAGCAAGAGCATAGATGAACATGTTAGGCATTTACATTGTGTGCTTGATGTGTTAAGAAAAGAAAAGTTGTATGCTAATTTGAAAAAGTGTTCCTTTTGCACGGATAAGATTGTGTTTTTAGGTTATGTCGTTACGTCAAAAGGGATAGAAGTAGATGAGGAGAAAGTTAAGGCTATTAAAGAGTGGCCTAGACCTAGGAATGTTAGTGAAGTCCGTAGCTTTCATGGGTTAGCTAGTTTTTATAGGAGATTTGTTAAGGATTTTAGCACCATAGCGGCACCACTAACTGAGGTTGTGAAAAAGAGTGTGGGTTTCAAATGGGGTAATGAGCAACAACATGCATTTGAATTGATTAAGGATAAATTGTGTACTGCACCATTGCTTGCTTTACCTGATTTCTCTAAGACATTTGAGATTGAGTGTGATGCATCAAGAGTTGTTCTTGATTTATTAACCTTGACTTATCTCCCACATTCTCATCTCTTTCTTGGGAGTGGCGTCGTTATATCTTTGGTTCTTGGTTCTCTAATCAACGGGTCAAAGATTTTCTATAATCTGAATTAACTTTCTTGGGGGTTTTTGTTTCAATTTGATCGTGGGTGTCGTATCGTTATATACGGGGTTCGCATCAGGAATAGGTATAGGGGCTATTCTTATGCAAGATAAGCGTCCTATAGCTTATTTTAGTGAGAAATTGAGTGGAGCATCATTGAATTATCCTACTTATGACAAAGAGTTGTATGCTTTAGTTAGGGCCTTAGAAACTTGGCAACATTATTTGTGGCCTAAGGAATTTGTAATCCATACTGATCATGAGTCCTTAAAACATTTGAAAGGTCAAAGTAGGTTGAGTAGGAGGCATGCTAAATGGGTAGAGTTCATAGAAACATTTCCTTATGTGATAAAGTATAAGCAAGGAAAGGAAAACGTAGTAGCTGATGCATTATCTCGCAAGTATACATTGATTTCTACTTTGAATGCAAGATTGTTAGGTTTTGAGCATATAAAGGAATTGTATGTTAATGATCCTGATTTTGCTAGTGTGTATGTTGCTTGTGAGAAAACTACTTTAGGAAAGTTTTATAGACATGAGGGGTATTTGTTTAGGGAAAGTAGATTGTGCATTCCTCAGGGGTCTATAAGAGAGTTACTTGTTAGAGAGGCGCATGGGGGTGGTTTAATGGGACATTTTGGTGTTAAGAAAACTTTATATGTATTAGATGAGCATTTTTTCTGGCCACACATGAAGAGAGATGTTGAGCGAATTTGTGAGAGGTGCATAACTTGTAAAAAGTCTAAGTCTAAAGTTTTACCCCATGGTTTGTATACACCTTTGCCTATACCTAATGAACCTTGGATTGATATTTCTATGGATTTTATATTGGGTTTACCTAGGTCCAAAAAGGGCCGAGATTCGGTGTTTGTTGTGGTTGACAGGTTTTCGAAGATGGCTCACTTCATACCATGTCACAAGACCGATGACGCCACATCTGTTGCTGATTTATTCTTCAAGGAGGTTGTTCGACTTCATGGAGTGCCAAAGAGCATTGTTTCAGATCGAGATGTGAAGTTCTTAAGCCATTTTTTGGAGGACTTTATGGGGAAAGTTAGGAACAAAGCTCTTGTTTTCTACTGCTTGTCATCCGCAAACTGATGGACAAACAGAGGTGGTTAATAGGACTTTGGGTACTTTGCTGCGTTCCATCATCCAAAAGAACTTAAAGAATTGGGAAGATTGCTTACCACATGTCGAGTTTGCGTACAATAGAAGTGTGCATTCGACTACTGGTTGTTCGCCATTTGAAGTTGTGTATGGGTTTAATCCACTTACTCCTTTGGATTTAATACCTTTACCTGTGGAGGAAAGAGTTAACTTGGATGGTAAGAAGAAAGCTGAATTTGTTAAGCAACTGCATGAGAAAGTTAGGCAACATATTGAGCGACGAACTGAGCAATATGCTACTCAAGCTAACAAGGGGTGCAAGAAAATTGTGTTCGAACCAGGAGATTGGGTTTGGGTGCATATGCGTAAAGCGAGGTTTCCTGATCAACGCAAGTCTAAGTTGCAGCCGCGTGGAGATGGTCCATTCCAAGTGCTTGAACGCATAAATGACAATGCGTATAAGATAGACTTGCCAGGTGAGTATAATGTTAGTGCTACTTTCAATGTTTCTGATCTTTCTCCATTTGATTTTGATGCGGATGCCGATTTGAGGACAAATCCTTTTGAGGAAAGGGGGAATGATAGAAACCAAGAAAGCAAGCTTATGGATCCTTTGAGCATCAATGAAGGACCTGTGACAAGGGCTCGAGCTAAAAGGATGAAGGAAGGTTTAAATGGGCTCATTCAAGAGATTTGGGCCAAGAGTCTTACACAACATGACTTGGATGGCTTGGAGGGAACATCAAGGCTTCAAAATATCATTCAAGTTCAAGGCCCAATCCAAGAGCATTAATATTGAGGCTTGGATAGCAATTTTAATACAAATTGGGCTATTATTTATTTGTTGTATTAATTTGGGCTTAATTTGTATTATGGGTTGGGTTTTAAATTAGTTAGTATATTTTATGTTATATTGGGCTTTTAATTATTGGGCTGAGATTTAATTAAATTAGGGTTTTATTTTAGTTTTTTACTAGGTTTAGAATTAAGAGTTTATTTTGGGTTTCTTATTAGACTTAGGATTTTATGCCTATAAAAGGCTTATTAAACCTAAAATTTCAATCAGAAGATTATTGAATAAAGTTTTAACTTTTCTCCATTGTTCTTTTGAGAACTTTGAGATTGCATCAAGAGTTGTTCTTGATTTATTAACCTTGACTTATCTCCCACATTCTCATCTCTTTCTTGGGAGTAGCGTCGTTATATCTTTGGTTCTTGGTTCTCTAATCAACGGGTCAAAGATTTTCTATAATCTGAATTAACTTTCTTGGGGGTTTTTGTTTCAATTTGATCGTGGGTGTCGTATCGTTATATACGGGGTTCGCATCACAGATGGGTTACCTTCACATCGGAAGGGGGTAAAAGGTGGGGGCCACTTTAACAACTCTTGAAAGCCCTTCCTAAGATCAAGGGAATTACACTTGGATCATGTGACTTCTAGGTTTCAAATGGGTTGGACTTAATATTGGTCCAACATATGAACCACTTATTTTTGACTTATCTTCGATTCAACTATTGGGCCTACTAGTTTACAATTTTAGTTAGAGTAGCAATATTTCCACCACTAAAAAATTATATACACACCCCTTTTTTTGCCCACCCCATAAAAAAAAAAAAAAATTAAAATTTCTTTAATTGATTTTTAAACTTTATTTAATACGAATATTACTCTTTTTGTTTAATTTTCTTATGCTTTATTTTTATAAGTGCACCTCTATA
The DNA here is from genome assembly GCA_022984855.1 of Dimocarpus longan. Lineage (NCBI taxonomy): Eukaryota > Viridiplantae > Streptophyta > Magnoliopsida > Sapindales > Sapindaceae > Dimocarpus > Dimocarpus longan. Next base: position 9,620,566 of record CM041021.1, read on the forward strand.
TTATTATTTATTTACTTTTATAATATCAATATTCTTTCAGTATTGAGAAAACTTCATTTTCTCCTTTATATCTGGTGTCTCCTCCCTTTTGGAGTAAAAGAGGAATTCAGTTTACGTTTTATACCCAAACGTATCTACTACTGCAGATCAAAGATCAAACCCAATCAAGCCACCAATTATTATCATATGATTCATGATTGTGTTCGACTATGACTGTTTGTAATATTATTATTATTTTTTTAAATTTATTCGTTACTTGAGTTATGTCACTCATGTGTTCGATGAATTATTTTAATGATTTTTTTTTTTTTGGCACAAGAAGCCTACACTTATACACAAACGACTTTTTAACATTAAAAATTTCTGTTGTGAGATACGTCAACCATGTATTAAATGAATTGTTTGAATGAATTTTTTTACACTAAAAAGCTTACACTTATTTACATCAAACTTATGGGCACTAAAACAATAATTAATTTAAATCTTACCCTTTTACAACTAATTTTATTTGAAGATTTTGTTTCATTCTCCATACTTTGCAGTCAAATTATATTCTTTAAAAAGAATTTGATGTTTAAGATTAACATTTAGAAAAAAAGTTATATGATATTTTAATTAATAATTTATGGGTCTACTTACAAAAGATTTACCCTTTTAGTAATTTTACTCAAGAGTAATATTGGATATTTAAAAAAAAAATACTAGTTTGGGGTGTACGTACACTTTTTTATGGTAGCATATTCTCGTTGCATACATTATTCAAGAAGAGTTATTTAGCATGTATTCAATATCTATCACTTATCAATGTTGCTCATAAGGTTGGGACATGTCAATATATCATAATCTCAAGTCTAACCTCAAGTGGACATGTTAACGTATCATAACATCTAATCTTAAAACTATAGTTTGACTATTTCCTATCAACTTAAATTTTTGAGTCTGATAGTAACTAATCGCCACTCTTTCAGCCATTACAACTAGCATGAATGTGAATAGGTTTTAGTTCTATCATGAGTATTTACCAGCATAGATATGAAGGGGTTTAAGTTTCATCTTTCATATATACTAGGCACATATAAGTAGTATTCTTCTCATACTATGAAGAATTTTTTCGATGGCATAGGTTGGGGAGTAAATACAATATGGATGGGTATAAGTTTTATTATGTATATTTGTCGACGTTTGGATTTAGCCAACTAGGTTCTTTTTAGGCCCATGCTACAGTTTCGATCAAAGTAATATGAGAAACAAATAGAAAGCAAAGATAAAGAGGTCAAGGAAGAATAAGGTGCATTAGAAATTTTTAAGTGGTTCGACCTAATTGATGCATACGTCCACTGTTCTCTCTCTCTCTCTCTCTCTCTCTCTCTCTCTATTTCTGCAAAGTAATGACCCTCAAAAGATAAAAAAGAGATCCCTTTAGAATGAACTTCCTCCCTTATTTATAGAGAAAATGGAGGTGCTACAGTAAAATGTAATAAGACAAAATATAGTAAGTCAAACTGAAATGATGAGTTATATTTAATACGACTGACATCTATCAAGTTAATTCTATCAAAGCATGGGTTTAGATGACAACTCCATGAGGTTAGGTGAAATTTCCTTAATCCACGTTGTAATTTCTAACAGGATTGGTGTACGGTATGCCTTCAGCTGTAATATGTTCTGACTGTAATTGACTTATAGTCTGAGAGATATGGCAGAAGCAAGCTCTTGAGCGAGAAAAATATTCTGTCAAGTTGATGAGCAAATAAGGCTCTGCCGAATTGATCTCAGTAAGGGTTGCTGATAAAGGTAATAAGCGAGCTATCCAACGATCTAATGAATAAGCAGACAATCGGCCTTATAGACGAGGTTATGGACGAGCTAATAAGCGAGTACATGCAGAAAAGGTTGAGCAGTTGGACGAGCATATGATCAATCCCATAAACGAGCTCATTCACGAGCTAATAAACGAGCACATGAGAAAAGTTGATAAATGAGCACATGGATGGGCAGATTATCGAGCAGGTAAGCGAGCAAATAGACGAGCAGAGATTTGAGCTTTTTAGGTTATTGGGCCCATCCTTTTGGCTTGTAGCAGCTTAATTGGTCTGATCGTAAAAACAACTATAACACAAGCCCCTCTAGCTCTTGGTGCATTTTATGGACCAAGAGCTATGAACTTAAAAACGAGCTGCTTTGGCGAGAACAGTTACTCCACTTTTTCTAATTCTGCTTTATCTCTAGGACACGTGGTGTTACCCCAGACAGCGGTTACAGGACACACCACATGTCATGTGCATTTAATGCATGTCTTTCAACTGACTATGCATGATGACAAAATCCCGAGAATCACGCAGCGCCATCAGATCTGAAGCGGTTATACAGTTATCTTGTTCCAATGGTTAGGGGTTTGCAGCTATATAATGATAGAGACTCTTTATTTTTTTCTCTCCTGCCATTTTCAAATTTAGACGTCTCTTGGTCTTCTAATTTTCTCTGAGCTCTCCGCCACTGTTCGCCGTTCTTCTCTCAGAGCCACCAAATTCTTCCACTGTTAAGGTGAGCTTTTATTTTCACGACGACCTTTTTATTTCCATTTTTAAGTGCATGGCATTCTTTCTCTGAGTCTGGTTTCTGTTCTTCATTTTTGCTTGCGTTTCTTTGAAGAATCTGAGCAAGTGATTTTCTGACCTTGCTAGGAGTATATTTTTGTGTTGCTTCTTGTTTACTTGGACCTAGAACACTTGCAAAACAATTTTTTTTTTATTTTATTCTATTTTTTTTTACACTGAGCTTTAAGGAGTTCACACATAAGGACTCTTTTGTCCTTTATTGCTCTCCTAGGTGTACGACTTGACGCTTAGGGAAAGTAGATTTAGGATTATTCTGTCTTCTAGGCCTGGTAAGCTACTAGCGACCTAATCCATTGCCTCTTTTGTAGATGTCAAGTCGCCGCCATCACCGAGTAGGGGCTAGCGATAAGGACTCTAGGGAGGAATCTGCTCAACAAGTCAAGGATTCTCCAGGTGTAACTTCCCAAAGTGGTGAAGGTACACCAAAGTCATTGGGGCGAGAAGATTCCCCTGTTCACAAGCCCTTCTATCAATATGGCTCATCTGTTACCTGCGACGAGATCGCTACAATAGCCAAAAAGTTCCGCTTCCCTTCTAAATACCTCATCATGGCACCGGCTCTACATAACCACGCGGCTTACCCTCTTCAGAGGTTCATAACGATCAGCCGCCAACACATAGAGTTAGGGTTTAGGTTTCCAGTCCTTAAATATCTCATAGACCTCCTAAACGACCTAGCTCTAGCCTCTTTCCAAGCTCACACCAAACTCATATGCGCATCTGACTTCCTTAGCCTGCGTTTTCATCAGGAACGGGCTTCCACCTCCAACCCCAAACATGATCAAACACCTTTTCTATTTCAAATCAACCACCAGTACCAAGGCAGAGAAACGAGATGGTATTTACTACACCACCGCTCGTAACTCGTCTTACAAAGTGTTTCTGCCCAAAGGGGTTGGCAAGTTGAACATGGGTGACTATAAGACCCGCTGGTTCTACGTGTCTTGCCTGACCCTACTAAAATTCGAAAATTTTTCTTTCACACTTAATTTGGGTGAGCATATTTTCTGCTCGCTACTCTTACATGCATGTATTATTATTATTATTACTGCACTTACTAATCTTCCTTTCTTCATGTGCAGATGTTAGCAAGAGCTCGATTGAGCTCACGAACGAGGAGCTAGAGGCATTCTAGAGATTTTCAGAGGTCAAGGACCCTTTGGACGATTACTTCCCAGTTGACTATTTTCTGAGGAATTACGGGCTCGCACCTAGGGTCGGGACCAAGCTTCTGAGATTTACCGAGGACATCAGAGTGCACAAAAAGCAAGAGGTACCCTCAATATTCGCAGAATTTGAAGAGGGTACGTCTGCTTCGACCGCCAAGAAGCTTACTACCATGGTTATATTTGGATACACCTCCACTTTCTCCGAGGGTTAAGATCGATGAGCTCAAAGTTTAAATAACAGGCTCTACAGAACCTCCTCCTCGATCAACAGGACCACATTAACTAGAGGCTGTAGTGCCCCCTCTGAAACAGGGCGTGAAATATAAATCTATGAGGAAGAAACCTGTAAAACAAACAACCCCACCAAAGAAGCCCACCGACCAGGTGGTCCCAGCTCCTTGCAGTTCATCAATAAGACCATCGGGGGCTAAAGATAAAGGAAAAGGGGTTGCGAAGCCCCCTCCAAAACTTCAAAAGACTAAGGGCACAGAGCCTGCAGAGGGGGTCAACGAGGAGCAGACCCCGGAAGTTGATGTTGAGGAATATTTTAGCGACCTTGTAGATCAGTTGTTAGAGTTGCTGGGATCCGACAAACTAAACGTTTACCAGAGCCATATTCGCGGTGGTCAGTTGATCAGCTATGCCGGTTGCCATAATATGTTGGTAAGTTTTAACCTGGATCCCTTAACTTATGCTATCTTCATATCTGTTATTGACATATCTTCATTTCAAAATTCTATGGCACTGATGAAGATGTTCAAGGACTTCCCCGATTTGGTGGAAGAAAAGGCCTCGCTTGAGGCCGCGATGAAGAAACTCGAGGGTGATAACAAGAAGATCAAAGATGAGTAAAAAAAGGCGAAGAAAACCGTGTTCGACTTTGAGCAAAAGCTCAAAAGGGCCAACGAGCATGCAAATGGAGCAGAAGAGGCCTTGGCTCGCGAGGTCAAGCTTAGAAAGATTACCGCCTCCTCACTCGATCAGGCCACTGAGGAGAACAAAAAGATAAAGCAAGAGGCCATCTTTTAGAAAAAGCAAGCTGAAGATGCCGAGAAGAAGGCCAATATGGTTTTGTAGGACTTAAATGCTATGATGGGTAATCTTGCTCACGCCCAAGAGTCACTTAGCTAGGCGGAGGCTCGTATAGAGCAGGCTTATGATGAAGCCACTTTGAAGACCAATAGTTCATTTCTATACATGCTATGGAAACGTCATCCGGAAATGGACTACATGTTCTTCGGAGAGGAGGCAATGGATGAGGTGAAGAAGTACGCGACTTACGCTGCCAAAGCTACTCAAGCGGGAGCCATGAAAACTGCTTAGAAGGGGACTATTCCTCTCATCCCCAAGAAAAGTTCAGCACCTCCAACTGCTCAAGCTGGTGCTTCTCCAGCTCATTCTAAGGGCACAACCCCTACTCTTGCTCAAGATGCAACTTTATCTGCTCCTCCGCCAAGCATAACTCCTTTGGCTCAGGGCGATCATTCTTTAAGTTCTTTGCAGCCAGCGCCTCGTGGGGGTCAGGATTCATCTTTAAAGGGAGCCCCCAGTGATCAAGGTTCGAAAAAGGCCTCTACAAGTTCCTCCAAAACCCCTTAGGAAATAGCTCTTCGTATTTTTTTTTTTTTGTGGAGGTTTATCCTTGAACATTGATATTCATGTTGATTTTTGATTCTATAATATATTTTTATTCTTCACGAGATGAGATTTCAGCTTTGTTATTTTATTTTTTTTGTAAGTTTCGTAGGCATCATGGAGTAATAATCTTCTTCACATAAGTTAAATAAGCCGCGACCATATATAGATAGTAGAATAGATAATAAAACGATTAAATAATAAATCTAACCAAGAGAGTTAGCTAAATTGGCTCTGCTATGATGATAAGTATTAACTGGTCGTGTAGATATCTTCTAGAGCATAAAAACAAGTTTATGGGTCGCGAGTGCGCCCTTAAGAATTTAAGTAGATCGGCTCTGATAGAACATGTAATCTATAAAGAAAATGAAGATCTTCAACAGATGAATCAATAACTCAACCCCTTGTCTAGCAGACAATAACTCATAATATGAAGCGAGTCAGCTTGCGTAATGATAAACATTAATCAATAACCAGTAAATCAGCTCGCATAACTGCGTGATAGTACTTTTTACAAAATAAATGAATATATGTAAAATAATATGAGTCAAGAAAACTGATTAACATGGATGGGGTGCTGCTTATAGACTACCTTAGTCATTCTCTACTTTGTTGAGTGATGTGCTCAAAGGGTAGGAACTCAAGCCTTTACAGCATGTTGCGTTTACAAGGTAGGGACCCGATCATTTACAGTAGACTGCACTCACAAAGTCAAAATATGAGCATCTACAGCAAACTGCACTCACAGGGTCAAAACCTAAGCATCTACAACGAACTACGCTCACAAGATCGATACCCAAGTTGTATAACATAATATCCTATCGAGCCACGCTCATAAGGTCAAAGCCCGAGCATCTATAGCAAGAGTTATGGAGGTAGTGGAACCTCGGCTGCGCTCATAGGGTCATAACCCGAGCATTTACAGCATAATCGTGAAGTGAAGCAATTGGCAGTCGAGCCTTTGTCGTATCATGCTCCCTCGTGCGGTGATTCAAGTTGTGAAGTGTTCGGAACTATTTTTTCTTTTAAAAAAGATGGGGAAGGCCTATCAATGAGCGACGATTAGGCGCGCGGGCTCGTGGCCGTTTTAACCCCTTGACCCTATAGGGTAAGTGTAGTCGGTATGCACCGATATTCAGTTCCTTATCCTCGTGGGGCGGGTGTAGGATCGATATGCACCTATATTCAGCCTCTTATCCCTACAAGGTAAGTATTTGTTTGAGTCTTCAATTTGTTCCATTGCTTTTCACATTTATACACTTCACACAAAAACAAATAAGCAATTTGTGTCAGTAATAACACATGGGAAGCATGGATCTTCTATCATTTTTCGTAATAATTGTTACAAAGGTAGTGCAAAATGATAATGCAACAGTTATTTATAGTAAGGCTGCAGGTGAATTGCTTTCCAAGCCTGTGAGAGTATTGCTCCGCTCATGTCTACTAGGTGGTACGCTCCATTCTTGAGGTCCTCGTGAATGACGTAAGATCCTTCCCAATTTGGTCCTAGTGTCCCTTCGTTGGCCTTGCATGCTCCGAGAAGAATGACTTGTAGCACAAGATCACCTGGCTTGAATTTTTGTACTTGGACCCTTTTGTTGTAATGTTTGGCCATTCTTTGTTGATAGACGACTACTCTCAGGCGAGCTGCTTCTCTAGCTTCTTCGAGGAGATCCAGGTTCGCGGCTAAGAGCTGATTGTTCTGGGTAGCATTGAAGCTTGCTCTTCGCTGGCTGGTCACCTCAAACTCCATAGGGATCATGGCTTCAGATCCGCAGACCATTAAGAAAGGGGTCTCTCCAGTGGTGCTACGAGCTATTGTCCTGTCTGCCTATAATTCCTTCTGTAATTCGTCTACCCATGCTCATTTCTTAGCTTCAAGCTTGGTCTTCAAGATTTGCTTGATGATCTTATTGACTGCTTCTACTTGGCCATTAGCTGGGGGGTGATCTATTGCTGAGCAGCTTTTAGTAATACTGAGGTCGCTGCAAAATTTGAGGAACTGCTCGCTAGTGAATTGGGTTCCATTGTTTGTCACAAGCTGTTGAGGAACACCTAATCTGCAGATGATGTTATCCCACACAAACTTTTCTATCTTCGTCATGAAGATCTCAGCTAGTTCCTTCGCCTCTGCCCATTTTGTAAAGTAATCAATTGCAACAACGACATATTTACACCTACCCCGACCTGTTGGAAGAGGCCCGATCATATCCATGCCCCAAATCGCGAAGAGCCATGAACTAATCATCTGATGTAGATAGGCTGCTGGAGCTCGAGGAATCTTGGAGAACCTCTGGCATTTGTCACATTTCTTCACCAGATTGATAGCATCCTGCTTCATGGTTGGCCAGCAGAACCCCTATAGAAGTGCTTTTTGAGCTAGGGACAGACCCACAGCATGGTTGCCACAATGACCTTTATGTATATTTTTCAAGATTACAGTGCAGTCTGGCTCATCAACACATCCTAGTAATAGAGCCGAGAAAATTTTCTTATAGAGCATGTCGACATAGATGCAGTATCTTGCAACTCGAGTTCGCAGACGACGTGCTTCAAACTTATTATCTGGCAACGTACCCTCTTGTAAATAATCAACCAAAGGACTCATTAATTAGTCTGCTGCCACGGCTAGGACCATTACTTCGTCATTGGGCTCTGTATTTGGCTTTAGCAGGAATTCTATTGGTATTTTCCCATAAAAATCTATGTCTTAAACTGTTGCCAAGCGAGCTAAAGCATCTGCATGAGAATTCGTAGCTCGCGTACTTTTCAAATGCTCCTAATAGCTCTTGGACCTTCTGCAGGTAGATTGCCAAACTGTGCCTCTTAGCTTGGTATTCACCCTTTATTTGATAGATCACGAGCTGGGAATCACTAAAGATTCTGAGTCGCTCAGTCTGCATCTTTTTGGCTAAATGAAGTTCTGCCAGCAAGACTTCGTATTCTGCTTCATTATTCATGGCTCTGAACCCAAACTTGAGCGCATAAAGAAATTTATATTCATCTGGGTTGATCAATAAAATTCTAGCTCCAGCACTCCGCTCGCAGGAAGAGCCAACAACAAATAGCTCATAGAACGGACCTTCAGAAGACTCAGCTTCCTCATTTATAGGTCCTGTGAACTCAGCAATGAAATCAGTCAGTGCCTATCCTTTAATTGCTGACCTCGACCTGAATTCGATATCGAACTAGACAAGTTTAATCGCTCATTTGAGAAGACAGCTTGAGGCATCAGGTTTTTGTAAGATCTGCCTGAGGGGATACTTGGTTAGTACTTCAATTTTATGCACATGGAAGTAAGGACACAATTTCCTAGACGCCACCACAAGACAGCAGGCAAGTTTCTCCATTGGAGTGTAACTTGTCTCTACCTCAACCAACTTCTTACTAATATAGTACACGAGGAACTGCATTCCATTTTCTTCTCGGACAAGTGCTGCACTTAGGGCGTGCTGAGATATCCCAAGATAAACTGTTAGAACTTCTTCTTCTTTTGGTTTTAACAAGAGTGGGGCTCTTCCTATATTCTTTCAACCGCTGGAACGCCATTTCGCATTCCTCTATCCATTCGAAGCTCTTTGTCTTTTTTAATACTTCAAAAAATGGAGCACATTTGTCTGTGACTTTTAACACAAATCTGTTTAAGGTAGCAACTTGACCGTTCAAACTTTACACGTCCTTCATTCTTGTTGGCGACCTCATGTCCAACAAAGCTTATATTTTTTCTGGGTTGGCTTCGATTCCCCGGTTATTTACCATGAAACCCAGAAATTTATCTAAAGCTACCTCATACCCACATTTGAGGGGGTTGAGCTTCATTTGATATTTCCTCAAAATTTGGAACATCCCCGCAAGGTCACGTACATGGTCAACAGCTTGCTTGGATTTTATCAGCATGTCATCAACGTACACTTCCATAGTCTTCCTAATCAGATCTTTGAACATCATATTTATCAGCCTCTGATAGGTTGCCCCTACATTCTTCAGTCCAAATGGCATAACCCTGTAGCAGTATAAGCCACGGTCTGTGATGAATGAAGTGTGCTTCTCATCTTCAGGGTTCATTGGAATCTAATTATACCTTGAGTAAGCATTCATAAAGCTGAGGAGCTCATGTCCAACTGTCGCATCTACTAACTGATCAATCCTAGGCAATAGGAAGCTATCTTTTGAGCAGGCTTTGTTCAGGTCCGTGAAGTTTATACGGGTTCTCCATTTTTCATTTTTCTTCTTAACCAGGGCGGGATTGTCTATCCAGATTGGATAGCGAACCTCGGGGATAAACTTGTTTGCTATGAGCCTGTCTACCTCATTCTTCAAAGCTTCATACCTATCACAGGTCATAGGTATCCTCTTCTGGCAAATTGGTTTGTGGCAAGGATTTATGTTTAACTTATGAGTCACCATCTTTGGATCAATCCCCACCGTGTCTTTATAATTCCAAACGAACACATCCAAATTCACCTTGAGACAATCAACGAGTTGGGCCTTTATTTTTGGGGCCAGATTGTTGCCTAACTTAAGACATCTTGCAACATCTGCCTCGCTGACCTGTATGTCTTTTAACTCTTCTACTGGACCCGTAGTCTTGCATATATCAATCTCGCTGGGGTCCAAGTCATGACTAAACCTCGTCGATAGCCTGTAGCTCACATGTTGGAATCGTATCCACCTTCTTCCCTCGAACTCCTATCCTTACTGCGTTTGTATAGCAACGTTGAGCCAGCTGTTGTTCGCCCCTCACACATCCTATCCCATTGGGAGTTGGGAACTTCACTGTGAGGGTTCTGTTAGAAGTGGTCATATTCATATCATTCATTGTTGGCCTTCCCAGTACTACATTGTATGTCGAAGGGGAATCTATAATTAGGAAGTCTGCCAGCACAGTTGATTGACAAACTACGTCTCCAAGGGTTAGAGGTAGCCTGATCTGCCCGATAGGGGTGACCGCATCTCTAGTGAAACCATATAAAAACTCAGGGGACGGCTTCAACTGTTAGTCGCCAATCTCCATCTGGTCGTAACATCCTCTGTACATCACATTGATTGAGCTCTCAACGTCTATCATGATTCTCATTACATTTCCATTACGGATGGGAACTCGGATCACTAGGACAATGTTATAGGGCCATTGAACACCGATAACATCTTCTTCTATAAAAATGATCTCTCATATGCCCTATTTGCCTTCTTTGCAGATCCTTCTAGTTCTTTTCGACCTATAAACTGAATGTGATTAGCTTCGTGCACATACCTCTCGTGAGATTTGTTTGATGTCCCAACTATGTGAGGATCTTCATGGATAGTGAGAATCGTCCTCACAGCTGATGCGCGCTCTTGGTCAGGCTCTTGCTGGGCTGGCTGTGGCCTTAGTGGCCGTTGTTGCTGAGATGGTCGCCCTGCAGGTTGTACAATATAATCCCTCAAATGACCTCTTCTAATCAAATATTCAATAGTATGTTTCAGTGCCCAACAGTCGGAAGTATTGTGTCCTGCTTCATTGTGATAGACACAAAATTTGTTCCTATCTCTGTATTTTTCAAGAGTCTGGATAGGAACGGGTCTACCGAAATTCTCTCTGTTCCTTTCAGTTACAAAGATTCTCTCCCTAGTATCAGATAACCTGCTATAACTCTGGAAACGACCATGATGCTGAGATCACTCATACCTCTGAATGCTCCTCAGTACAGGCCCATTTCTGGTCTTCCTCGCAATCTGATTATTAATCCTCTGGCCCCCACGATTGCATTCTCCGTTGCTCATCTTCTTCCCTTGGTTGGAGTTGCCAGCCTTATCTTTTTGGTTATTCGGCTTTTTAGGGCCGAAGACTTCTTCCCACCATATCTCCTTTGTAGCTCGCTTGTAAAATTCTCCTAGTTCCTTCACCTAAAATTTATAAATGCTCTCATACAGCTTCTCATCTTTCCTCAATCCTACTGAAATAGCTGTTAAGATCCTCTCGTCCGTAAGGTTTTCCACATTATTCACCTCGCGTCTGAACTTGTTGATATAGTCTTTTAGCAATTTACCAAGACATTGGAAGATTGTAGCGAGGTGGCAAGGTGGCGCGAGCTGCCTCTTCAGCGCCTTGTACTGGTTCAGGAACCTTTGCTGACACTCCTCCCAATTATTAATGCTGCGAGGTGGGAGGTTCTGAACCATGTCAGCAGAATGTTTCTAAGTGTTACTTGGAAAATGCGACATTTAACCAGCGAACTGGTAGTCTGCAAGTCCATCTAGATGTTGAATGCGTTGGGGACTTTGAACCTGGGGGGAAGCGATTCCATCTCAATCTTCGAGGTAAATGGGGTTTTCTCTCTACTTTGACTCATGTTTTTGAGCTTCGGGTCGCGCATCAAGCTGCTGGACCCTCTGAAGGAACTCCTTGACAAGCAGATCCTATGCCTTAGGCTGTCAGACAGTGGATTACACATTTTACCTGCTTCGCCTACTCAGGGAATGTTGACCTCGTGCCCCCTGCCTTCTTCCATCTTCAAACTTGAGGGCATAATGATTAGGCTCATGTCCTTAGTCAGGCCTGTCCGATGCAACTTCTTTATACGAACCCCTACGAAGATGCCTTTGCCAGGCTTCATCTCTACGAGCTGAGGCCTGATCATGTCCACGGTCTGTCTGCGCCAGTCGTTGTTCAATTTGGCTTACCATTGCTTTGAATCTTGAGGGATAAGCTGCACCTTCCCCTTTATGAGCTCACTGAAACCGAGCACTGGACTGTACGTTGGAGGAATGAGCTAACCCCTCTTGAACCGACTCTCTGACTACTCTCTCATTCTAGATAGGGGCCTCAGCGTGCTGTCGTTGTGGGACATCTCTCCTTGCAATGGCCTGGTTTGGCCTTTAAGTAGTTTGAACTTGGGCTTGAATCAGTGCCCTAACTTCACTCGCCAGTTGCATCATTGTAGTTTTTAGCACCTTCTATCGCTACTGTAACACCTGTATAACATCCCTTCCAATAATGTTAGGTACAGATTGGCGGGAAGGAATAGAAGGCATACCTTGAACGTTTCCTGCCATACGTGCATTTGACGTCCCTGCACCCATGTCGGGTGGTCTTTTAATAGGCATGACGTTCTGTTGTTGATATAAGATTTCTGAATGGTCAGCGGTCCCGTTAGAGCTTTTGGTGATTCTTTCTTTGACCATCATGTCTAGTAAAAGAGCTCGGGGAGTTAATAACAAAAGTGGCGAAACTATATATGAGCTCTCCTTCTAGTGCTAAAATATCGACGTTTGGATTTAGCCGATTAGGTTCTTCTTAGGCCCAAGCTACAATTTCGATCAAAGTAGTATAAGAAACAAGTATAAAGCAAAGGAAAAGAGGTCAGGGCAGAATAATGTACACCAAGAATTTTTAAGTGGTTTGGCCCAATTGATGCCTACTCCATTGTTCTCTCTCTCTCTCTCTCTCTCTCTCTATTTTCACAAAGTAACGACCCTCAAAAGATCAAAAAAGATCCCTTTACAATGAATTTCCTCTCCTATTTATAGAGAAAGAGAGATGCTACAATAAAATGTAATAAGACAAAATAGAGTAAGTCAAACTGAAATGATGAGTTACATTTAATGCGGCTAACATCTATCAGGTTAATTCTGCCAAAACATGGGTTTAGATGGCAACCTCATGCTGGTTAGGTGAAATTTCCTTAATCCACGCTATAATCTCTGATGAGATTGGCGTGTACGGTACGCCTTGAGTTGTAATTGATTTTGACCGTTCTGACTGTAGTTGATTTGTAGTCTGAGAGATGTGGCAGAAGCGATCTCTTTAGCGAGAAGAATATTATGTCAAGTTGACGAACAAATAAGGCTCTACCGAACTGATCTCATTAAGGGTTACTGATAAAGGTAATAAGTAAGCTGTCCAACGATCTGATGAATAAGCAAACAATCGGCCTTATAGACGAGCTTATGGATGAGCTAATGAGCGAGTACATGCAAGAAAGGGCCAAGCAGTTGGATGAGTAGATTAACGAGCACATGATCAATCCCATAAACGAGCTCATTTAAGAGCTGATAAACGAGCATACGAGAAAAGCTGATAAACGAGTGCATAGACGAGCAGATTATCAAGCAAGTAAGCGAGCAAATAGACGAGCAAAAAGTTTGGCCTTTTTTGTTGTTAGGCCCATCCTTTAGGCTTATAGCAGCCCAACTGGTATGATCGTAAAAACACTTATAACAATATTAAACACCCTCTATGTTGTGGAAATAGATATTTTTTCATATTATCGATGCAAGTTTTTTTACAATACATATATCTTGTTGCTGTAATTCCCCGTAGATATATTGCGATGTTATATAAGTAGATTTTGGGATTGCATGGTGATTATTATTAATCTCGGTAGGTTTTGATAAATCTTAAACCATTTTTAGGTTGATATTGAATTACTTACGAGTTTTGATTATTAAGAATAAACACTATTATAATTAATAGATGTTACATAAAAGTAAATTAATGATTCTATCATGTATATTATTTAGTTTATCAACATAAACTTACAATATAGAATTTAAATGTCACTCAGATAACAGCGCAATGGGTAAAAACGTTGTTGTCCACCCATGATCGCTTGTGAGACTATGGTTTGATACCCTCCACCTCCAAATCGATATATTTCTCACCTACGTGTAGGCCACCCCTCGTGCCCCCAACCCTTGTGTGGGTCATCCCCGTTTTTCATCTATGTGTGGATAGTTCCCTCCCTAATAGGAGTCGCTCTCTCGACCATATCATCAATGTCCGATTTCGCTTAATTCTGATTGTATCTTAGACTAATCCTAATAATAAAAAGGAAAATAGAATTTAGAAGAATGGAAAATGTTATAATAAAACATTAAGATCCACGAGTGAATTTAAAAAAGGTGATGCATGTGAAAATCACATGTTATAAATTAATGATATAGTTAATAATAGAAAGTGGTATAAACGGGGGGGAGTAGAAAAACAAGGAAAAGTGGTTGGAACTTGTAGGCGTAGAATAGAAAGCCGTTGGCGATAAAAACAAGGTGCTCCTCTCAATCTCCATTTGGTTCATTTTTCGTTTGGTTTGGTTTGGTTTTGTCTGGAGTGAGAAAGAGAACGATGATGACATAGCAGCGATTGGATAAATAATAAAAAAGGAGGAGGAGGATAGTGATTTATAAGGAGGGAGGGAGCCAAATGTCTGAATTGGTGGCTCGCACCGGTCGCCATCAGCAGCGTTATGAGGCTGGTCGCCGTCTCGTCGCCGGGTCTCTCTCTCTTCTCTCTTTTCTTTATTATTAATAATATTATTAAATGGGGATGGATGATTTGATGTTGTAATCTGACTGACTTGACAGGTGTATTCCTTATAAGTACACAAATGATGTTGATGTTCAAGTACTGATGATCAACTCTACTAGCGGCCCGGGTCTTCTTTTTCCAAAGGTACCTTCATTCTCCAGATCACCCCATTTACATTTTCAACCCACTTTACTACTCATACCTCAATTGCACTTGAATTGCCTCGACAACATTTGTAGTGATAACAAATAGGTCTTTGGATGTGAATAGTTAAGGGGTAGGTTGTTGTTGCACCAGTTGTGATTGGTGATTGGATGGTAATCAAATTTATTCAACAAACTATGATCTCTCATGGCACAATGTGATGCAGAAGGTGAATTTGTATACGGTTTATAAGGTGAGAGTAAACCTCCAGTTTGTGATAAAGTTAGGTTCAAGACCCTTTATGAGAAGAAGGTCGTGTTTGTACTGAATCTGGAACTGAAGAAGGTGATAAGAGGAATTTGGTGTGGGTGATTTAGGAGACAAATGGCATTTTTTAAGAGTTAGTTGTGGGAGAAACAGAACTTGAATGAATCTTATGCTGCATAATGTTTCGTGGCCATTTGTTAAAAGATGTTTGAAAGTTGAGCCAAAAATTATATTGGCAGTGAAAATCTGAGTCTGCTTCAGGTGTGTTACAAGTGTAAAATTAGTTGAAAATTGTTTGCTTTTCTTTTAGTTTAAGCTCTACATGCCTTTTATTCCAGCAGAAGTCCCTCGCGCACACACAGAGTTGTGTTGGAGTAGTCATTGTATATCAACATGTTTGTTGGAAACTTTGAATATTGTCCTCAAATGATTAACATCTATATTCTTTTTGTCTAATGTGCTGACTCTTACATGCTAGCCACTATTTGTATCATGTTTAACTTATGTGAAGACGAACAAAAGTATAAAAACTAACCAACCACCTAAAATTTGTTTAAAAGAAATCAGAATTATTAGTATATACTTTTAATCATGGGGTTGCCATATGGCTGATCTTAGGGCGGCTGGGAGAATGATGAAACTGTTGAAGAAGCAGCCTTACGTGAAGCTGTAGAAGAGGCTGGTGTTCGAGGGGACATAATGGTAAGAATGGATTGCCTTTTTATCCATTGGTTCTGTATACGGTCTTTTTCCTGTATTTTACAATCTCCATTACATATAAGGCTGATAGAATTTTTGATTGTAAGTTTGCTCATCTTTGTTTAATATTTTGACTTTACTATTTGGTTGTGAGCTCATGTGGTGCACTGTGGACTACGATGTATAAACATTCTCTGTTTACTTCCTATATCTGAGTGAGAAGCAGGTTTAATGAGATTACAATAATATAAAAATTAGAAAAAAAGCTCATTTAATCTTTCAATTTTGTCAACTAATGTTAATAATGTAGTGTTTATGGGGCATATGATTTGGAATTCCCCAATTAAAGAACAGATTATGAATAAATTAGAACAAGCTTAAAGCACAACAATCACTGTGTAGATTATATATTTGTTCTTCAAACTATAAAAGAATTCATGAGCATTGATATTTGAATGAGGTCAGTATGAAGCAGAGCTCTATTAGTTTTCGTTCACATTTTGGCATATTTATATTTGAAATGTTTGCCCATGTTATGGCATGTACTTTTGGAGTGCAGATATTTCCACCCATAAAATAGATTCCAAGCCCAATTTTTATTAAAACTTATATTACAAATAGAAATGTACCAATTAGGGCAAGACAAATTAATTTAAAAAACTCAACTCTCAGAAGATTATGCTGAGAAGCATAAAAGCTGATATTAGACACACAAACCAAAATAAAACCAGCAAAGAAAGTAAAGAGCCCAATAGTGTTCCTTCTATTGTTATTTCCTTATCGGCAATGAATGGCAAGGATAAGTAATAATTAAAAAACCTAAGTCCAACAAGTAAAATCCTCAAGCACATAAAAGATATAAATCATTCATGACTTTTTCAAATTTCTATTCCATGGCTGATTATGAAAAAGGGAACCATGCCCTTCTAAAAGCTAAAAGGTTTGAGAATATTAGAATAATCACCTGTCTTTCCTTAATGAGAATATAGACTGGAAATAGGGTTAGGTTCTTAATTTAATTAAACAGCCCTAACTCTAATGATGGAATAACTTAATTTTCTTTATAGTGTTAGGGTTTTGGTATTGCAGTAGGTGCTTATAGTAATATGTAATTTTTTTGGGATTAAATTATTGGTGTACAGTGTACTTACTAATTGGGTGTAGAAATTTATTTTATAGGTGACGATTTTGGCCTCTATACTTTTATTGTTGACTTGTTCTTACATTAGTATGGCTCCCCTCTGCCTACCATAGCATCAGAAAGATTGATAAGATTCTTGTTGCTCTAATCTAATTGATATTTAGAGCCAAACAAGTCATCACCCACACCCCATCTCCCCACCTGTCAAATAGAGATATTTTGTGTGCAGAATACATAGAGTTTACATTAGGTGTCATACAAGCATTATGGGACAATGTGATATCATTGGGGTATTGTCTGAAATATGTTTTCTGAAACATACATTACTCTTTCTGTGTGCTGTGGAATTGGGGACAGTAGGGAAGTCCCAGTGTGGTGCAGTGGATGACTTTATTGGGTGGGAGATATCCTTGAGATAGGGTCACAGAGTTGGGTTAGGGTGCAGAGAATAATTAAGAGTCTCTTGCAGAACTTATAAATGCTGAGTCAAAGACTTACAATGCTTACCCATAACCTCTGATATAAAATCACAGCAATTCATTAGTTTGACTTGGTAAGCATCATACTATCGTACATTCTGACATGATTTTTTTCAGTTTAAGACTGTCTTCAGTCTCGACTTTGGTCAGTTCGAGACTATAAGAGATGGGTCATGTTGGGGCACATGATAAGGACCCGAAACTTAATTGAACAATTTATCTTATTATTTAATTCATCAATGCACAGCTTCCAGTTTCTTGAAAGAATTAATTTAACCTTTTTATTTATTTTACAATCATTAACATGTGCTTCTAGAACTTAATTTTCTATCTGAGAGAAGCACCTTATATTGCCCTCTTTCCAATCAGTTTGGAAATTGGTATAATGGGCTGAAGGCCTATATGACAAACATGCTCAGTCAATTTGTATTGCTATGATAATCATCAAGGTTATCAACCAGCAATGTTTTACTACAATTTGTGGAGAAATTCCTTTTACAATGAGAATTATGGAAAGTCAAAAAGGATACAAGCTGTGCTTACAGATAATCTCATTTTCTTATATTCTTATAAAGACCAATGTACTCGGCAGTTTTTAAACTTTTATGTACTACTTATGCATTTCATTTGCCAGTCTTTTGATAAAGACAGATGTAAGATGTTCATGCTGTGGGTTCCAGTATCCAGTTCGACTACCTATGGATGGAGATCATTAAACTTTGTTAGAATTTCTCATAATTCTTTGTTGTACATTCAATTTTTCCTTCACCCTTAAAGAAGCATATATTTTTCAACAGTTGGGCCACCATTTGCAAAGCTTTTGTCATTGGATGTGCATTGTAGTCCTATTCCTGTCTTATATTATATTTACTTGGTATGGACTGTTAGAAATGCATTTCCTTTTTAATTTTTGTATTCATCATTTTTTTATCTGCCAATCTTTTTTTTCCAAATCTGTTTATTGATGTTTACTTTGAGTGAAAAAAGTTATATATATATATATATTAGTGGCATCTGTCATACTTATATTAAAGAACAAGGATAAGAGACATTGGTCATAGTGGCTTTTGTAACTCTTATGAATTTTTTTTGGATAGGAAACAACTGTATTAATAATAAAGAAAAAAATTACAATTGCAAACCAAAAGTCCACTAATAACACAAACCAAAAAGTAACTCTTATGAATTTAAGTGGGAGAAAAAATTGTTTTCTCAATCCACTCCCTAGCCTTATTTTTTGGTGAAGATAGGCATACCCTAAATTTTTTTCACTGTTCATTTGGTTTGTGCATGTACATGTTGAGATTGAACAAATGGAATGTTTGTTATTGATAATGCATTTTTTTTTTTTTTTTATCATATGTTTTGTTAGTCATATTAGATGACCCGGGATCAGGAAGGCTAGTTGATGATTGTCTGAACAGATTTCTATGCTATGGAGGGAACATTTTTCTCCTTTCGAGATTTTTATTCCTCCTTTCCTGTGATTCGTGGAAATTGATTACAAAATAAAATGCTGCTTATGTTTCAACCTATCTAATTGCTGAAAGATGACAAGAAGCTCTAATAGATGTGTTGAATATTGTCAGTTTTGATAGTCTTGACTATAAAACTACTGTTTTTTGTGATTGATTCTTGGATGTCTTGCTTTTCCGTATTTGTCAAACTATGCTGTTTGATTTCTTTCCTTATTATTAATTAAAAACTTGCTGTCCCTTGTTTCAGCAATTTCTTGGGTACTACCACTTTAAAAGCAAAACCCTTCAAGATGAGTTCAGTCCAGAAGGTTTGTGTAAAGCTGCTATGTATGCTTTGCTTGTGAAAGAGGAGCTCAACTCTTGGCCGGAGCAGAGCACACGCCACAGAAGCTGGCTAACCATCCCTGAAGCTGTAGAGAGCTGCCGGCATCCGTGGATGCGAGAGGCTCTTGAGGAAGGCTTCTTGAAATGGCATAAAGATCACATGATAACAACCTCAGAGGATAATCATACAGGTCACATCAGGCAACCCAGGGATGGCTTTGATTGATTTTTGGATGCTTACAAGAAGGGACTAGTCTAAAGATGATTTTAGTGCCCGTTCTCTTTTTTTTTTTTTTTTTTTGGGTTATGTCTTTTTCAAGGATAGGTACTGGTGGTAAGAGGATCTTAGAAAGATTTGCGATTTTTTAGGCATTCTTTTGTGTTATTCATTGGAAATTTCTTCATTTTCTTCTCCCGATTCCGTTTTACCTTTTTTTGTAGCTTTCTCCAATATTCACCGACATTTTTTAATCTAGGGTAAATTCACAGAGAAGCGAAATAGAAAGAGAGAAAAAAAAAATGTAAAATAAATATGCTTTTTCTTTAATATAGTACGCTCGCCACATAATTTGTCAAATTCAGCATTTAGAAATTCTTTAGATAATTGTTTTCAGGTCTATGCAACTTTGCTAGTTGCTTTTCATTTGCAATCATCTAATTAGTTTGTGTGAAAATTTCAAATCATATTATGTACTTTTTTGTGGTAGAAATGGAAATGAAGTATTCTTGTTATGGATCTTTTTAGATGCCTTGTTGAAGTTATTATATTCTGTTGATTACGCTATCTTCTATAACAATATTCTTCTTAAGCCAGCTTTTGAGAATCCTGGTGAAAATGAATCCTATAGTTGCAGCAATACCAATCCTGTGCATGCATACAAAGAGAAACAAGTAAAAAGATCTATGTTATGTTAACTGTCAGAACTTAAATTTGGTTGTTCAGCTTCAAGTCTGCATCCCATCCATAGGCTAATCAATGAGGATTGCAATAAGAGTCTCTCATAATAGCTTGATTTTTGGTCTCTCTCATGATAGATTGATTTTTGGTCAAATATATTGCACTCTAGCTATCACAGTACAACTTTAGAATCCTGTTGAAAACCTGTATTACAAACTAATTAACCTCTAAGCCAAAAAGCTTCAACTTCAAAGCTTCAATTATTGCCATGTAGTCAGTAACATAATTATGAGAATTTCTGCCATATGCCAAATCCAAATCTGTAGTATCTTTTAAATACTGAAAATTCCATTTTATTTGCTATCAATGGAAATTACTTGGAGAAGCTACGAATCTGCTAATAATACTGACAGCATGTGAAAAATCAGATTGAGTGCAAACCATAACGCATACGTGATATCCCAACAGCACCAGCATAAGGAACAAGACATATGCTTCTCCTCCTTAAATTATAACTGATCAAAGTTTAAAATGTGCAGCAAGTGGAGTAGTCACAGGTCTCATAACGTCTTCTTGAGTAACCATGACAAGCCATAAAAGTATCAAGCTAATTGTTGATAGTAGATTGCTTCAATCCGTATAATAATTCTATAACAAAAACAAACATGCATGACCTTCATTCTCCTAAACCATAAGCCCCCTCTAGTTGGCGTATAAATTTGTTCCTCCAGTTCACCAAAGAAAAGGTTTTTTTTCATATTAATCTGTTTCAGTTTCATCAAACATGGCAAGTAACACTCTCATAAACCCGTGTTTATTTTACATCCAATGAAAATACTATACAAAGTCCATAACCCTTTGCGACCAAAAGTATTTTGAGCATAGAAGAGATTATTATTATTATTTTCTTTTTGAGTAACACTTACGGTTGTCACTCAAATCTGAGTATTACAAGGCTAAATAAAAGCTTTACCACTATCAAGCTACATTGGACCGCTCTTTTTTTCTTCCCCCCTTAAAAACCATCCATTTGCGACTAATAATGTTTAGCCCGCAGATGGCAGAAACAGGTTCACAAATGCCATCAATATCCACTAGAGTGGCAACAATGAAGGGGCAATGCCCGTGAAGCTCCGGTGGAAAGGGAAGGCCTGTTAGGCGATATGCCCACAGGTGCAGGACTCTTCGAAAAAAGCGCGGGCGTGTTTGATACTTGAAGCATTCTTGGGTTTTGTTTCCTTTGTGGTGGGTCTAGACTCATCGGTGTCAATTTGACGGTTTTTGGACTTTTGTTGCTCTCCGTGATACTTACAGACTAATAAGCTTCATATTATGTTTCTCATTCATCCTTTTTTTTTAAAATGTATCCGAGCATAAACTGATAATAGTCAAGAATATTGCTTGGATTCTGTTATTTCAAATTCTCCGGGTCTGAAGATTTAAAGGATTGGAATAGGCAACTGTTGATATTAAATGCGCCTATAATGATATTCAATTATCTGAAAGAGAATTTCCGAAAAAAAAAGGGTTAATTGAGGGTTTTCAAATAAGGATCCAATTTCCTTTTTGCTTGAAACCCTGTCACATATATAAGCACAACATCTTCATGAAAATGCAATGAAAAAAGGGATAAGAAAATAATTTCTGTTTATTAACAGTTTGGGGATTGTAAGCGGAACTTTGGAAGTCGGCATAGGAGAACACTCATCTTAGGTTAGCTTACTACTATGATGCTTTAAGCAATTTTCCGCTCTGCACTTGGCTACTAGTATTTATTGTGGGCATGATAACTGATACACCGAGGTGTGTCCTTCTTCGGCCTCTCATACTAGAGAAAGGTCCCTTCAATGATCTAACATTTACACTAGATATAGACCGAACTGTCTCATGGTTTTGTTGGAAAAAAATTCATCTCTCAAAACCTCCCTAAAAACTTGTCCACCATAAAAATATCAGAAATGATAGAGAAATAAACCAAAAAAATAATAACAATCAATACTGCACAAGAATTTACGTGGAAAACTCCAAAACAGAAGAAAAACCACGACTCTCAAAGAGAAACTCACTTGTAAAAAATTATTACAATCACACAGACTATTCTCTCATAACTCAGAACCCCAATATACCCACACTCTTCAAAGTATACACAGACTTGCACCTTTTTACACTCCAAAATAAGAATAATAAGAAAATAATTTTAATTAAATTCAAATACAATGTTTAAAGTGTTTTTGACTGGGGCGATTTGAAACCAAGTTATTTGATTCCTTTAAAAACCTTCAAAATCCATCCTTCATTGTTTTTGTTTCAAATGTGGGATTGATACCACTTTTATTTTACCAATTTCCCTAACAAACTCCACCTTGACAAAATAAAAGAAACATTTGCTACGATCATTATCTATACCAACAATCATAATTTTCAACCCAAAGAACTATTATATTCCACTATAAAAAAATATAAAAAAAAAAAACAGTCACTTAGAATCACCACATTCTAAGAATTTCACTTTAACACATGTCGAAAAACCTATTGAAAATTTATGATGCAACTTCCACATTTGGCTTTACCAAAAGTTTATCAACCATCGACATATATTCCACCATACGCCTTGCATCAATGTCAAACCAATGCTTGTGTACAATTGTGCATTCGCTAACAACATCGCATCTTTTTCTATGGCAACACGGACATACCATGAGGATGTACTTATTATTTCTAAAAGGAAATCAAATTCTCCTATGAGAGAGATTCTGCATCGGAGCCTTTTGCTGAACCCGCTCCACCTATTGAAGTGCCCAGATTGTCCACATCCCCAACAAATTATATTCTTCTCGGAGTTCTTCTTCTTCCAGTTACTCCCATTTCTAGTTACCAACATTGAGTCTGCTGATAAAGTGCGATCTCGGACCCTTCAGCCTTTTCTCCTCAAAAAAGAGTTTACTGGTAATTTCTGTAAATTTCAAAATCTCCTTCCTATATACCAAAATAGGTTTCATGTGCTAATATAAAGGTGGAAAAGACAATATGAGCCTTAATAATTTATCCTTATATTTAATTTTAACTCTAATAGCCCAAAGTTCAAAAACGATACCATTGAGAACACTCGGATGATATGAGATTTTTGTACCTTCATCTATACGTAGAGTATGAACTATTCCTTCAGGTACAATTGATTTGTGTCTGATATAACTCTTCAAGCTTTTCTCAGAGTTCCTTGGTTGTTGATATTCTATACACATTTGCAAAAACATTTTTGACCAAACACAAACAAATTGCACTTGTAGCTCTCAAATCTAGATCCTCCAAATCTTCATCGCTTATATTAGACTTGCCAAATTTTTTGTCTTTACTGCAATTTTTGTTAAGAACAAGGCTTGGTTTCTTCTTAAACACTTATGTAACCCGAATTGTATCAGCATATCTTTGACTTGCACTTACCATAAGTTGAAATTGATCTTTTCATTAAATTTCTCAACATCAAACCTTAGGGCTTGAAAACTTAACCGTATACTCGAATAACACACACATAAGTAGACATGACCACGGTTCGGTTCGAACCAGATGGGTCAATTGAACCGGAATCAGAACAAAAGTTCTGATTTCGGTTCTTTTATTAATGGAACCGGAACTGCTGGTTCAAAGAACCAGTGGAACCGGAACCGCTTTGAACCAGCGGTTCCGGTTCTAACAAATAAAAAAACAAAAAACAAAACTGCAAGGTCACTTTTTTTTTTTTACATTTCACCCGCTCCCCTTAATTTCTCTTTTAACCCCTCCCTTTCCTCTATAAATACCTCTTCCATTCTTAATTTCTTCTCGCACCTATCTCCCTCAATCTCAACTCTCTTTCTCTCCATTAATCTCAACTCTCTCTCAATTTTAACTCTTAGTTTCAATATTCTCTTAATTCTCAATCTTAATTTCTTTAATTTTTTTTTAATTATATCTATAAATTATAATTTTTAATTTATTGTTTGAAGTTTCATATTATTTTTAAATTTCAAAATATTATTTTATTATTTTTAAATTTCAAATTGTCAATTTATAATATTTATAAATTTTAAAATTTCTATTTATAAAAAAGGTTTCGGAACCGGAACCGAAACCGTTATAAAACTGAAACCGGAATTGAAACCGGAACTGTTACAGAATCGTCGATTCTAGAACCGAACCGAAACCATTTTATCTTGGTTAAGGTTCCGGTTCTAACTTTTTCAGAACCGGAACCGAACCGAACCATGGTCATGTCTACACATAATCAGTAAGAATAGTATAACAGGTAAGTTTTAGGAAAGAAATGTCGGTCATAATAAATACGGTTAAATACTAAGTCTTTTTTTAGCTAGAACCTTCTCTAAACATGCACTTTCACACCATTATATTTATTTCTAGCAATCAAGAATAATTTTTTTCTGATATGGAAGATTAGACAATGCTATAACCACATAACATATTAAGGATTTCTAAAACATTTGACATCTTACCAAGTAGACAACCGGGCTCTGATACCACTTGTTGAAAAAATTTTACTTTCCTAAAAATTTGTTTCTAGTAAGAATATTAGAAATAACAGAGAAATAAAATAGAAAAAAAATAATTACTATAATACAAGAATTTACATAAAAAACTCTCAAATAAGAGAAAAATCACGACCCTTAGAGAGAAACTCATTGTACGAAAAATTATTACAATCACATAGACTATTTTCTCATAACTCAAAACCTCGATGTACTCATACTCTCTAAAGTATACACAGACTTACATATTTCTACATTTTAAAATAAGAATAATAAGAAAAAAATTTTAACTAGAGTTAAATACAATATTTAAAGTATCTTTGATTGAGGCGATTTGAAACCAATATACTGAGCTCCTTTTATAACCTTCAAAATTCATCCTCTCTTTTTTTGTTTTTAGAGTAGGATTGACACCAATTTTATTTTTACAATTTTCTTAACAAGTTTGACCAAACCCGAGTCTCATTATTGTGAAGAGATTTGAAATCTTCAATCATATCAATAGCCCATCAATACTATTTATAACATCTCATTGAGTGGAGTGTTCCTGAGTTTAATAGTTTCTACCAATGGAATGGAAACTAAATCAACATCACATCCCATTGTGGTGACCTAATTAGTCTCTTTTCTATTCATGTAGCTATACTCGTATGGTTATAGCTCTTTATTTATTATCAACAAGAGAAAAACTTATGTGAGAATGTCCCACCACATTACTGTTAAGTTGACGCTCAATAAAATGGGGTCATGTCTCTTATTTATATTGAAATGTAATCTCATTTTACCTTTTAAAGGTAAACCATGAGAGATGGTAATGTTTTATTGGACGGGTCTCACCAATGATGCAGTGAAAGCGTCCCACGAAAAGGCTTCCCTATCATGTGAGTAGGCCAAACCAGAGTGCCAGCTTGCACTTTATCAAAAGCTTTAATTTCAACTTCCACTTGCCTACTAACATCATCATCTGCACCAGCAACTACAAACACCTTTTTCCTATGTAGCATGATAAATTCATCAAATTTCACATACAGGCAAATTAATTAAACGACTTAAGTTCAACACATTACTATTAGTAACCTTGCACCCCAGTCTCAAATCCTAGGAATACCCATTTAGAGTGTTACCTAAAACTTCCCACACTCATCACATCAGCATATGCAAGACAACCAAATATTTTTAAAATAGAAATAATTAGTAGGTGTACTGGCCCATACCTTAATAGAAGCCTTCAATTCAATTGTAGTTGATGGAGATCTATAATCTATTCCACAAATAGCAACCATAATTAACAGCTTCAACAAAAAATTTTGCCAAACCAAGATTTGAAGGCACTTAACGTGTTTTCTCTTATAGGGCCGGGTTCTATTGGTTCATTTTACAACTTTTTTTGCCCTGCTATTTTTCTGATAATGTGATGTCTCACCATCATTTGACTTTGGTATGCAGAGCTTATAAATTGACCCTCATAAAATTGCATATTATTATTAATTTTGAAGCGATTTATATTCCTACAATATTTACCAATAAATGTTAGAATGTTAAATGCATACCACCTTTCATAACTCAACAGGAGAAGCATTAACCCAATGATGTGAATGGATGAAATCCACCGTCCTTTATGATGTGAATCGACGGACTAACTTGACTTTACATTGTCACCTAGAGACTAAAGCTCACAAAAGTCAAGTTTCTCTATTTTTTTAACCATCTGACAAATACTGCTGTTTGCATAAAATAGGCATGCCAGCCTCACTCATATGCCCCAAGCGAGCTAGTAATATCTAGATGAGACAAACACATTAGACTATTCTTATCTTAGTTACCATCTGTTGACGTATAAAAGTAGTTAACTAAGTTCTTCCAGACTCAACACTACATAGACAACAGATATAGCGAATAACAGCAAATAACAAACGTAAGGATGGCAAAGACAGAATGCAAGACAATGAAGTGTTTAAGTGGTTCGGTTAACTTTGCCTACGTCCACTGCTTGTTCTCTCAATATCTGGACAGAGTAACGGCCAGTTTTCTACTAGGTGTTTCACTCTTATGTTACAGAGAAAAGCTTCCCCTATTTATAGAAGGAGAAGTACTACAACGATGTATAATGTGTTAAACTAGAATGATTACAATAGTTAATGAACCTGACTTACATTTAATGCAGTCGGATTACATTAAATGCAAGAGACATGTGGAAAATTTGTATGACTAACCCACGCGGATTAGGTGTGGTTATTTGTGATTTGAACAGTAATCTCTGACAAGTTTGACGTGTAAGACAAGTTAAGTGATGACCTGACATGGTAGTGAGCGAAGTGGAGGCTCCAGGCGGACTGGAGTGTCAAAAGATGGGGAACATTGATAGGCAGCCTCACCTCCTCATAGATCAGCCTTGTTTGGCATTGAGCGGACTTAGCTTCACGACATGGGCAACGCGGACTTCACACTACGCTTGGTGATATACATTGCATGCTCGCGTCTCACTTCGCTGGGGTTTCACTTCGCTATGGATGTTTGAGCGTGCTTCACGTCGCAGGTCTTATGTAGGGCTTGACGGTTTCCTTTGATGAATAAGCTGAAATTGGGCCTGGCTTAGATGGGCCGATTGGTTGAGCTTTTATCAGGCCATGTAGACATTGCGGAAAATACCCACAATATAAGCCCCCCAGTTCTTAGGGCGTATCGCGAACTGAGAACTCCGAGCTGAATTGGTAAAAGTTGAATAGGCAGGAACTGTTACTCTTTGCATTTCGAATTTGTCTTATCTGATACGTGGCAGCTACCCAAAGGAGGTAAAGAGATGTGTCTTGTGCAAGGTATGCATTTAATGCACGTCTTTCAACCGCCGGCGCAATGATAACCACTCCTGACATCTCGCGAGACCATCAAATCTGAGGCGGTTACAAGATCCAACGGTTGGGGTGCGTTAGGGAAATAAACAAAAGCAACGACTGTTCGGATACTCCTCTTTTTCACTATTTTTCAACAGCCATACGGCCATTGCCAGAGAGAGAGTTTCAGTTTTCTTACCACAGTCGTGATTTTCATCTTCGTCCTCCACCGGCGATCAACTTTCATCATCTCAGGCCACCCAAGCTTTGCATTGTTCAAGTAAGTTATGATGAATCTTCTTTTGCTTTTACATTTTGGTAGATATAGTCGTCTGGGTTGTGTTTTGAATGAAGTTTGTTCTTCATGTTCTTGTCGTTTTACGTGATTATCTGGATATCAAATAGAAAAAGGACTAACCTTTGATCCATGTAAGGACCATTTGGTAGGCTACTAATTGTTTTTCGTAGAGTTAGGAAACCCTTTATAGAAGCGTAAATAAGCAGTTCGGAGGCCGCGATATAGGGGCCAGGACTTGACTTCGCTATAATCTCCTGTAGTGTCTACGGCCTGTTGACCATAGGAAAATTCATAGGAGAATTAGTGATTCAAAATTAGAAGCCTGACAAGATTATGAGCTGGGTCTGCATACTGCGGACTGACTATTCCTTGTCTTATTTTAGAGATGGCTTCAGGTCGCAAACATCATCATATAATAGGAGAGGGAGAATCCTTGGGCTCCGAAGAGTAGATAGGGCAGGAACAGGCTCCCAATCCTTTAGCTCAGGCTTCAACTTTGGCTGAACGAGCTGCCGAAGAGAGGATAGCGAGGGAAATGTTCAAGCGCCATCCTTCAAAGGTTGCTACAATATACCTTATAGGAATAGTGCTTGAGTTTCACCTCCTTCGAGGTTGCCGTATCTTGGCGGCCTCACCAGAGGGTCATGTAGCATACCCTCTTAATGGTTTTGTGGCTGTGAGCATGCAGCATCTAGAAGCGAGGCTTAGGTTTCCGGTTCCACCTTATCTTATTGAAATTCTCAACGAGCTGGGCTTAGCCCCCTTTCAACTTACCCCAAACACATACAACCAAATAACCTCGATAGCTATCCTATTTAGGAAGCATGACTTTTCCTTTCCTAGTCCAAATATAATTAAACACCTGCTTACCTTTAAAGTGACTAGTACGGGTCAGCCAAGAGACGGGTACTATTATTCTTCACCTCGTCAGTCCCGTCATAAAAAGATATTGTCCAAGGGACAGGCGAAGGGAAAATCCAATGTGGGAGATTATAAAACACATTGGTTTTACATTTCATGTCCTTCTTTAGTTACGTTACAATATTTCACCTTCCGGGCTGAACCAGGTACAATGCTTTGCCTAATACTGCTGATATTATGATACTTAACTTGGACATTCTGACCAATCGTTCATTTTCTCATGATGTGCAGATTTAAAGGTTGACTTAACACCGGTAGAAGAGGCTCAGTTGGATGTCCTCTTGGCACGAAAATCGGAGAAGGACGATGTCAAATTAACAACTGAGTTGCTTCGGGCTTATAACCTCACACCGTCTTTCAAGAGTGAGATTATCAGAAGTAAGCACGTAGAAACTCAAGGAATTGACGATATAGGATCAGTTTTTGTTGCTGAGGACATCAGTGGAAGTTCCAGCACTCCGAAAGGGTTAACTTCTCCCAGCGAGGTGGAGGTGCAGGTTATTTCTGAAGATACGGTAGAGATGACGGAGCTGAGGGGTAAATTGAATTTACTAACCCTCCCGAAGAGGAAAACCAAACCTGGGAGCTCGATAGCTGCCACTTCTGTAGTCCCTAGTTCTTCCTCAACAATGGCAAAGGAAGTGCCAGATCTGAGCATTGCAGAGTCCCCTGCTTCAATTGCTCCGGAAGGACCTCCAGCATCTATTGTGCAAGAGATCAGTGCTGATTTTCGAGCTCCCAAGATCCAAAAGTCACTGTTGCTGCTAAAGGCAAGAAAGCTGGAACTAAGAGAAAAGAGACTGGGGATGCCAGTAAACTTCCTCCTACAAAGAAAACATAGAAAGAAAATGGCAAGCAGGTCGCTGATCAACCCCCCAAGTCAAGACCAAAAGTTCCTGTTGGACTAGCTCCTGAAGAGTTTCCTGGAGAAGCCTATCTGGACATCGCGGGTGAACAAGCTCCTTCTCTGGTGGGTATGGCAGCTCAGAGACTTGAGGATGAAGAATTCACTGGTGCAAGGTTGCTTTCATGGGGACTTCGCTAATCACTCAGGGTAAGACAGAGGATAAATATACTTTCTTCTTATGTCAATTTCTGATCATATGTAGCTTCCTCATCTACGGCACATAAGAGAAAAGCTTCCCCTATTTATGGAAGGAGAAGTGCTACAGCGATGTATAATGTGTTAAACTAGAATGATTACAATAGTTAATGAACCTGACTTACATTTAATGCAGCCGGATTACATTAAATGCAAGAGACAGGTGAAAAATTTGTATGACTAACCCACGCGGATTAGGTGTGGTTATCTGTGATTTGAACAGTAATCTCTGACAAGTTTGACGTGCAAGGCAAGTTAAGTGATGACCTGACATGATAATGAGCGAAGTGGAGGCTCTAGGCGGACTGGAGTGTCAAAAGATGGGGAACACCTAGTAGAAAACTGGCCGTTACTTTGTCCAGATATTGAGAAAACAAGCAGTGGACGTAGACAAAGTTAGCCGAACCACTTAAACACTTCATTGTCTTACATTCTGTCTTTGCCATCCTTACGTTTGTTATTTGCTGTTATTCGCTATATCTGTCGTCTATGCAGTGTTGAGTCTAGAAGAACTTAGTTGACTACTTTTATACGTCAACACCATCAAATTCGAAAACTTAAGTTGATAGAAAAAATTTTAATTATAGTGTTTAAGACTTGAGACTAACACACGACACATCTCCGCATATATAACGTGGATAGATGATTGATATTGGAGTATAACTAGAGTATTTTAAACTTAAAGTTGACACATAATATATCATTTCACGTATAATGTAGACAGATTATTGATGTCAGATACATGTTAAATATCTCCTACTATTATAACATGTGTAATTAGAATTCGAAATAAAAGGGGAAGAGAGAATTTGAATCAGAAACCTTCAAGTTCTAATATCATATAAGTTACTATCATATCAAAAACTTAAATTAATAGAAAAAAGTAAAATTATAATATTTAAGACTTGAGGTTGACACGTAATACCCTCCATATTTTCTAAGTCAATGACATTGAGTGATTTGAGTCATGAGTGCCTTTTTTTTGGAGATGTTTAAGATTTCACAGCCAATTTGTTACCTCTTACCACAAGTAGTTTTTCATCAGTGTTAGTGTCATTTGTATATCTACCTAAAAACTTCGTCTATCAGTATTTACAGAATGTGACAACTCAAGAAATTTGTTGTTAACTACTTGACTTACCAGATTTTGTGTAGCACTGCAACTTCATATACGTCCCACATATATCGGCTACGTAAAACAAAATGTTACTGTTTTAATAAGCTGGTGGAAAGGATCCCCACCACATCTTATAATAAGACGATTGTAAGATAAGCTTGAGCTCTCTTGAATACAATTTTTCATTTTAATTTTTTGTGACGTCGTGTACAATAACTTTTCAGTTTTCTTTCTTTTTTATTTTTTTATTTTTATTTTTCTTATTTTTAAACATCATCTATGGTCAGTATTTGTCACTCTCTACTATAAGTCACATTGAATAGTAATTTTTTTTTTTTTTTTTTGAAGTGTTACAATGGCCTACAAAAGAAAATATGTTGTTTAATTACTGGTGTGTTTATTTATATGTAATCAAAATAATTTTAAATCAAAATAATTTGGAATTAGATTGTTTTGGAATCTGATTGATATATCGGAATCAGAATAAATTATTTACTTCAATTATAAAAATCTTAATTAAAATCAACAATATTATTTTTGAGATATTTACTTTAAAATTGGAATCGAAATGAATTATTTAAAAGCCTACAAAAGAAAATATGTTGTTTAATTACTGGTGTGTTTATTTATATGTAATCAAAATAACTTTAAATCAAAATAATCTGGAATTAGATTGTTTTGGAATCTGATTGATATATCGGAATCAGAATAAATTATTTACTTCAATTACAAGAATCTTAATCAAAATCAACAATATTATTTTTGAGATGTTTACTTTAAAATTGGAATAGAAATGAATTATTTAAAAGTAAGAAAAATACTCTAAATTAAAAATACGTATTCCTTTAGCACTTTTTAAAAGAAAATTAATATTTTTTTGTCATCAAGAAATATGTATTTTTATATAATAACATTATGCTTATTAAACTATTTTTAAATAATAATGATGGTTTTTTAGGGTTTAGGGTTTATCTATTACACCATTGATAAATATAAAATAGGTTTTTCTCACTCTTTTTTAATTTTCAATTTTTTCTTCTATTTTAAAAAAAAAAAAAATAGAGGAATAAAAGGCTTTTTAATATTTAAAGGGGAATCAGAATAAGAATCCTAAATGAGATGAGGAAATGATAATATCATTCCATAATTTCAAATTTGTGTAAAACCTACATTTTTAATTCTTAATGTTGATCAATTTATAACAAATAAACATCAATAATCATACTTATTCCTCGTTCTTATTTTCTACTCCTTCCACTAAACACACCATTGATTTGATACTTAGGAAATTTGAGGTAACAAGCGAAAAGACTACAAAACAAAAAATTAAACAAATAAACAAAATAACATTCTTGCTTGTGGAATTAATTTCATCACCAGTTCTGCTAAGCGACTTAAAACTTGACTTTGAGCATAAACTGCAGGTATTGGATGCACTAGCAGTTAAGAAGGAGCTGGTTTGATTTGATTGAAAATGAAATGATGTGGATCAGCCATGTGGTCGGGTCAACATATAAAATGACATGATATATTATTGCAACTTGCACGAACCAATGTAATCTCAGCAGTGGACTTCAGCAATGGTGGGCTATTTTATTACTGGGGACCCAAAACACACATTGCTTTCTTAGGGACAAAGAGGTCTTCAAACAAAGGCGATGGAAACCACCCCAGGTTGACACCTTTTGCTCTTGCAATAATTTTTTATTTGATCAAAATAGCAAAGCCAAGTGAACAGTTGATTTCTAACATGTTCTGATATAAATGGAAGAAAAATAGACACATCCATGCAAATCCAATGCAAATAATTTTTCAAAATAATGGCAAATCTTTTAGCTGCCACTTGTTTGTGATTTTATCTTGTTTTACTTGTCCCTAGTTATTAACAGTACCACTTATCACAGAGTTGGCTCCAACCTGTAAACCTTTATAGATACAAGGACCATATATGAATCGATGTGCTGCAATTGCTGGTTTTCAATTTTTTTTTTTTCAAAATAATAATTATAATAACTCAGATGTTCGAAAGAGGAGGATAAAACACAAATTAACAGTCTCTTGAAAAAGGAGGATATAACACGAATTAACAGTCTCTTGAGAATAGGTTGGAGAGGACACCACTTGGTCAACTCATCTTATCGCGGTTGCTGGTTTTTGACTTGATTCATTTTCTTGCTTATATGTATGGAGATGATACCACTTCACTGCTTGGAAGAAAGAGATATAATTCGAACTCACAATCTCTTAAAGTAAGTTGGAGAAAATACCACTTGGTCAATTCATCTTATCGCGGTTGCTGGTTTTTGACTTGATTCATTTTTCTAGTTACATGTAGGGGTTCCAAATCCTAATTAATCACGTTCAAAACTGATTAGCAACTTAAAACAAAATCCGATATAGCCTTTTTTATTTCAATAATTATAATAATTCGATGTTTAAAAAAGTAGGATCTCACAATCTCTTGAAAATAAGTTAGAGAAGATACTACTTGATCAACTCATCTTATCGTGATTGTTGGTTTTTTATTTGATTCATTTTCTTGCTTGTATGCATGGAGAAGATACCACTTTAATATTTGAAAGAGAGGAATTTAACTCGAACTCACAATCTTTTAAAGTTAGTTGGAGAATATACTATTTGGTCAATTCATTTTATCGTGGTTGTTGGTTTTTGACTTGATTCATTTTCCTGCTTATATGTATGGGGTCCAAATCCTAATTAATCATGCTGAAAATTGATTAGCAACTTAAACCAAAATACGATATAACCTTATGTTTTTGTTGCATATAAATTAAGTTGATTAGCTTTGTATTTCACTATTTATTAACTCGAAACCAACTATTTACTCCATAATTTCCTTTCTCTAGAGTACGAATTGAATGAATTTGAATTTAGTTACTAGTTAATAATTCAATATATTGTTTGATGAATGCTAATATACTAAATATTATCGATTTACGATATTTAAGTGGTTACTTAGTTCGGATCAAAGTGTTCTAAATCTAATACACTATTTTTCTTTTTAATCCAATGCAATATAATTACAAAATAAGTCAAATTCTACAACTACTTGCATGAGACAGAGAAGGGGAAGAATTAGGATATTTATATTTATTGCAATAATAAAAATTAAAAAGAAAAAAAAAAGTTAATGAGGCGTTTGAAGAAAATCAATAAGACAGGTTGGCAGTCAAACATAAGTTGACCTCGTTAAAATGAGTCAACAAAATAGCTGTTGGCCAATGCAGGCCTCCTGTCTAATAAATGACACATTTCATCTCCAAGTTCAAGCTCCCATTAATTAATGTTATATATATATATATATATGATTTTTATAAGTAGGTATACGTGATTTTAAAAGTTAAGGATTAATCAATTAAATTCATATATTGTATTCTCTCTTCTAAAATAAATTCACTCTCCTAAAACAGATTCTCTTTTTTATTTAATTTAAATACAATTAATGAATTTGATTGGTTTGTCCTAACTTTTTAAAATTCAGTACTAATAGTAGAATCATTATATATATATATATATATATAAATGTCAATGATAATTTATAAATAAATAAAGATCTATTCACAATCTATCCTTTAAAAAAATTATGAATCACAATTTTATTCTTAATTAAAATTATTACAAAAGATTAAAACATTTTAATTGAATACTTATGCAATAATACAACTTATAATTCTTATATTCTAAAGGACGTATGAAAAGATAAAAGAAAAAAAAAATTATGAATAAAAAAGTTCATATATAAAATGAATTTAAACAACAACACCAATAATAATAATAATAATAATAATAAGAAATATATTTAATTTACTAATTTTTTTTATTTATAAAAGGATATGCAATAATCCTCGATTTGATTTGAAACGCCAGCCCTCCATTATTTCTGGTGGGAAATTAAGAAGATTGCTATATATTGTGATGTAAACTCTAAATGTACAAGAATAATAATATACTACCGTATTGCTAATTCAGAAATATATTTTACTATTTTTTTTTTTTTTTAAGAAAAAATGGATATCCAATCACCCTCAATTTGATTTGAAACACCATCTCTTCATTAATTCTGGAGAGATATTAAGTAGATTGCTATATATTGTGATTGAAAATCTAATGTATGTCTGCATGTTGATTATTAATTTGCGTGGACATAAAAGTTCTTGCGGTTAATATGCTCTGGTCAATATTCAAATTTGCTAACATTAATATCTTTTCATTAATTCAACAAGTAAAGTTACCTAGTTCGCTTCATATTCTCTTCTAATTTCCTTCATATATAGAGAGATTGAAATAGACTACAATTTTTGTTGATAGTAATTTGTAGTTAGTGAAGCCAATACAGAGCTTAATCATATGTGCGATCCTGTTATGGGTATTTTTACGATCATAGAAAATTGACTGAAAAAGGCCCAAGGATGCGTCCAGTATATTATTTTATAATAAGAAGCCCAAGAGATTGGTCAATTAATCAAAAGTCAAATGAGAGAATATGTGGTTGTTTCTTAGCTTGTAAACCCAGCACACCTGATCGTATAGCTGATCGTTTTAACTACTAAGTGACTGATCGTATCATTTGAAAACATGTTTGATCGCGTGGCGGCCTAGTCACGAGTTGTGGTCGCTAAATCAATCTGATCGTGGTCAAGAACTGCTCGATAGTATTCTTCAAAGGTCATCAGAGCGATCAAGAGGTCTTCTCATCTGCTCGTTGGGTACAATATCTGATCGTTTGAGTAGTCTGTTCGCTCAAAGTGCTCGTTTAATTTGATCAATTGACCTTTTAAAAAGCCGAATCAATTTAATTTAGGAAATGAGTCAACTTGTATATTTCTATGCAAATCAAATCACGATATTCTCGGCAACTGTTGCAGATACAGTGGAGATAATCTTAGAAGATATTATCTCAATTAATGTATATTATTTTTTGCCTTATCTGTAAGATTCTTAAACCTATTCAAATTGTAACATCTCCTCTATAAATAAAGGATCGAATTCATTGTAAATGACAATTAAGAAATACATACTGTTACTCCGAGAAAATAAGGGTGACATCGTGGACGTAGGTCGTTACTTTGCCGAACCACGTAAAAATCATTGTGTTCAATTTGTTTTTATCTTGATCATACTTGTCTCGTCTGTTGGTTGTTGTTTCGCAAGTATTTGACTTAAAGAACTGGGTTGATCAAAATCAGGTGTCAACAGATTCAAAATTTACTCTTACAATGTCTGCGAAATATCTATTCCCACATAAAGTGGGAAACTCTACACAGTGACAAATACATATTATAAAATTTGAATACCTAAATATGAAAGAAAAGTACACAATTAAATTTTACTAAAAGATTCATCTTAATCATATTGCAGTTGACTCGTGAACATACAAGTTAATAATGTTGAATATTGATGGGATAATCATAAGTCACTTCAGTTACTACATTATATCTGAAATACTGTTTGGACAAAAATTTTGAACTAATTATAAATACTATATAGTCTATTAAAAATAGCAGAGCGAGCCACCTCTCTTCTAGAATTCAAATATGTTTTAAATAACCATGGTGTCCATTCCATGGCACATATGTATTAATACATTCATATTAGTGGCTAATGAAAAGAAACTTCTCTTGTTTTATTTTTTTCTGCACATTAACACATCAAATGTTTATAATACATGTCAACTCATTTATCATACTTAAGAGATTGAGCATATAATCATTTTAATATATATCTATCAGTGAGAAGAAAATGAATAAACACACACACACACAGATAGAAGGGGAGAGAGAAATAACATAGATTCATTCTGCTTTGCAGAGGGGGAGAGCGAAATAACATAGAATTCGTTATGCTTTTAAGAATCATTTTCTTTCACGGGTCACACGAAATATGAGATATATGTAATGAAACGAAAATAACTGATATCAAAATAACATTTAGGTGGATATAGGCATATTCTTATAAAATCACATCTCTCAATAAGTATTGAGGTTCGAATTAAGTTCATAACATGAATATTAGAAAAATATATTTTTTTCTAAACTTTAACATATATATATTAAAATTTTGAGAAAAAAAAAATCATTTGGTTCCAATTAACTTCATAACATGAATATTAGAAAATGACTTTTTTTTTTTTCAAACTTTAATATGTATATACATATATTATTATGGGTATTTTTGCGATCAGACTAAATGAGCCGGCTAGAGCCCAAAGGGTAGATTCAACAACAGGAAAGTCCAAAAAGACCCACCTCTCTGCTCACCTTTCTGCTAATTTATTTGTTTATTTGTCTACTTTGTGATCTACTCGATATCCTGCTTGTGGATGTGATCACTTATCAACTTTTCTTTAGTGATCGTTTATTAGTTTGTGAATGAGCTCGCTTATGGGACTGATCAGTTGCTTGTCAACCTACCCGCACAACCGCTCGGACCTTTCTGTACGTATTCGCATATATGTTCGTATACGAGGCTGATTGTTTGCTAATATACTTGATCGCTAGAGAGCTCGCTTATGACCTGTACCAGTAACTCTTACGGTGACCAGTTAAACAGAGTTTTATTTGCTCGCTAACTCGACAGAGTATTCTACTTACTGAAGAGTTCGCATCTACCACGTCTCTCAAATCATAAGTCAATAAAAGTTAGAGCTATCAAGTCAATTACAACTTAAGACATGCCGTTCACGCCAATCCCGTTAGAGATTACAGCCTGAATTACGATGATCTTACCTAACCTACATGAGTTAGCCGCCTAAACCCATGTTTTAGCATAATTAAACCTGACGCCTTCAGCCGTATTAAATGCAATCCCAGCACATTATATGTAACCCATCATTATAATATTGACTTGTTGTACATTATTTTATTACGTTTTATTGTAACTCCTCTCATTTTCTATAAATAAGGGGGGACTCCCATTGTAAAGGGTTTCAAAAATCTTGAGTGCGTTACTCTGCTAAAATAGTGAGAGAATGAATAGTAGACGTAGACATCTTTTTGGATCGAACCACTTAAAAATCCCTTGTATCCATTTTTCTTCCCTGACCCCTTCTTTCTCTGCTTTCTACCTTGCTTACTACACAACAACAACAACCCAAAACTATAATTTGGATCGTAAACGAATCTAGTTGACTAAATTCATACGTCGACATATATGATATTTTAGATGAGTATTTGAAAGCAATCTTTTGATTTCAAAGTTATATGAAATTCAATTTTAAGTTTCGAAACATATAGTTATTGTTTTTTCTTTTTATTATCTTAGACATTTGAGTAAGGGATTTATCTAATTTTCTTTATTTAATTTGTAACTGCTTATATATAATTTTCATTTAGTTAGTGGGTAGAGAATGGCTTACTCAATTCGAGTCTATTTTGGGCAGGAAGGTGGCTAGCTAGGAAAATAGACATATAGCTAGGTTGATTTTACACTTGATGATAAAACCAAGTAGCACGTATGTGTGACGTGTGCGCACTAGCTACAAGGTTTTTGTATCCATCTTCCCTGAAGAGAAACCATCTTTTCCTGGTTGAGAAAGACACTTGCTGCAAATAATACAATATCATCATCCGTATAACAAGCCAAAATTTGACACACTGAAACTTTAACAAGAGACAATGTACATGTTAATTAAGTTCAAAACCTTTTATCTTTTTCCCCGCATTGCAATTTGCAACTTGGAACTAAAGCTTCACTAAAAACAAGAAAATTGATTCCATTACTATTAACTCCTATTTTTCTTTGATTTGTCGAGTTAATTAACAAATAAATTTTTTTATTGGCATATGTCCTAAGTAACCACAAAACTCAAAACACCATTACTTCTCTGCATGGTCAAATTATGTCATAAGATCTTTTAGTGAAACTGCCTCAAACACCATCATTTGCTTCTCACACACACACGCATATATGTGCTATTATAGTATGTTGTTCGTGCATATAGATAGTGACATATAAACAAATATATATATATATATATATATATGGGTTGCTGAATTATTGGCATAAAGATATGGTAAATATCTTCACCTTAATGATCACGTTCATCTCTATAAAGTCTCTCTTTTGGAACCAGCTGGGAAAATCAATTTCAACCACTGATTTTGCTTTAGTTGTATTAAGTATTAACCACATTTTCCACAACATAGTACTTAATAACTTGCTGTTCACATCGCCTCCCACAGAACCAGCCGTTTGTCTAATTGTCTAGGTTTTCTTGCTTGTATTTTATATTGAGCTCTGAACATTAGCATTTCTATCAAAAGTGTCTCAGTGCACTAAATTACATAATTTAATGAGTTGGGTCCCAGAAAATTTCTTGAAAATTTTACTAGAATTAATTGTTTTTTGCTTCAATTTTGGCACCCATAAAAGCGTTTTAATTTTGCATCAACCAAGAATCAGCAGGCCTTCAATCACAAAGTGACATACATATCTTATTATATATCTAAAATAACCCTAGATCAGAAACCAACAAAGATAGAGATAATAAAGATAATTGATATATTATTACAAAAGTTCAGAAGGTTCATATAAAATAATTTATAATTAGCATTCGCAACATACACCAAAAAGACACTAGAGTAGACTTGAAAGATAAGAACTTACTGCTGGTAGATTTACATTGCATCAAGGGCCCTTAGAACATCAACCTGAGAATATTCAAAGAAACTTGATGATGAATATAGCCCGGAAAAGTGGTCTAGCTTAGAGAAATCATCTTCAAATGTCTCAAAAGAGAAATCACTTGTTTGAGACTGCTGGCGGCCAGGACAAGGGTCCACTATAGGGACCTCCTCATCAAGTGCATGTTGCTCCTCCTCCTCCTCCTCATCATCATCATCATCATCATCAGCCAGAATAGGAATAGTTTTAGCAGCATCAAGGAGCCGGACCGCTTGATCAGCAGCATGAGTGACATCATAGTCGGCTTGCTTAAACTTGGTGGGGTCAGGCAATTCTGCATCTTGGCCAGTGAGTTTTTGCACCAGAGCCCTGAAATTGGAGGCACAAGTCGTGACCTTCATGGGGTTGGATATGTAGACTACTTTGATAGGCTTTGTCTTGGCTGCTTTTGATTTCTTGGTTGGTTTTCTTTGGTGGTGAAAACTTGCTACCAGATTTTCCATCTCTCTTTCCACCTTCAACAAGGGGCTATGAGATTTGAGCTCTCTACTAAATTTATCAAAAGACTTGGTGGATTCTGCAGAGGGTTTTTCCAGGAAAGAAAAAGACGTGAGAGAAATTCATCAACGCAAATGAAAGCTATATAGCAACCTAAAGCAAAACTATAACCTATCATTTCCAATTACTACTCGCTACTTGAGCGCGTTTTAACCACTCTCTTTCACACAAATATCTACTCTACTCTACACACCTATGCGTGACTCAATCATGCATTCTTCTTAATTATTTCTAGCTCCCACCGGCGCATTCAATTTTAACTTCAAGAGCAGTACCTCTTACATCCGGACACTTTCTCTTTATTAAATATAGTAATATTTTAATTCTTATAAGCATAAGTATATATAGAAAAAAATATACTTATGTTCCATGTAAATAAGTATTTAAACTATAGGTTATGAATTATGATTGATATCCAAACTATTGACATCATGGTTAAACTCTATAGATTTAAGTAGATTTATGATTGGTTTAGTGTTAATTTTTTTAAACAAAATCTACGTTAGTAGTATAATCATCTTTATATTTAAAAACTAAATATTCTAAAATCTATAGAATAATATTATTTTATAAATATACAATAAAATGAATGAGAAATACTTTATATAATTTGTTGATAATTTAAAAAATAAAAAAAAAATTATTAAGAAGAGAATGATATTAACAATGAACTCTAAAATGGCAATAACTGAATGCAAAAAGTCAATAGTCTAAAAATATAATAAAAATAATACATATGAGTTATGATATCAAATTATGTTTCGATATTCTCTATCTCTAGTAATAAAGATAAGATTTTATCTTATATATATTATGATTAACTTTTAATGGTATAGAAATAATCTATTCAAATTATATCATTAAGATTTTATTAGTTATGTTTAAATTATTTTCTTAATTTATCTCAAGAAAAAAAAAAAAAAAAAAAAAAAAAAAAAAAAAACGTCGATGTCAAAATGCTGGATAGAAATGAAAAAGCGGCATTGAATTGATGGTGGCGTTGTTGGGAAAGAATGCATGTAAAGCGCGTGAGAGAGGACAAAATATCGCAATAGACGACGCTATCCGTTTATCAATAATTCTAATTCTAACACGTGGCCGGCGTCAAAAGCGTGCACAGATTTGCAAGACGTAATGGATATGACGTCATGGTTTCTAAATGGTCCAATCAGGCTTCACTCGGCTCAGCTTGGCCGCCTCATCTTTTCTGAAAAGGTGGTTGGAATCACTTCACTGTGGTCTGGCGACAAACACTAGAAACATACACCACCCGCTCCCAAGGCAGGCGCGAGGGCTGAGTGAGATTTTCGAATCCTGCTACTACTAATTTATCTGGATGATTTTACCTATCCGAGTATTACCATCTTTCGAATGTAGATAAAGTTATTTATATTGACAGATCCCAATAATTTTTTTATCTATAGAATGGTAAGTAAAAACAAAGAACTTTTGACACCTTTGTTGTCTTATTTGATTTTTTTTTTTTTTCAAAATTACTTATAAACAATTAAAATTTTATTAAAAGGGATTGTGATTTTTGTTACTCTTTCTTAAAATCTTTTTTCAAATAATAAATTATATAAATGTGTTCAATATTATTTTTAAATAAATAAAGTAATTTTGTGAAATAAAAGTTATAGCTATTTTGAAAATGATGGGAAACCACATTTTTTCAACCTTTTAGTATAATTTTCTTTCTTAGAAAAATGGTTTTTATTTTTAAAACCAACTCTTTTAAAATAGATAACCAAATAGCTTCAATTTTTTTTTTTTTTTAAAAAAAAAAAAAACACACACACAAAACAGTTTTTAAAATACATCCAAACACTACATAATTCTTTTCTTAACATTTATTATTATTATATTTTTTTTGTTTTTATAATTCGGACACTTATTAACATTGAATAAATGATCTATTAATACTTATCGAGATCAAATATTGAATCCTCAACCATAAATGTTGAAGGAGAGGTGTAGATCACTTAACAAAAAATGGACACACAATCAAACAACGTTAATGTTAATTTACTTTTTTGACCTTATGGATTGAATTGAAAAAAAATATTGGCATTTTAAAATCAATTTAGATTAAATCCCAAAAAATAACACTCAAATTAACGCAGCTTTTTAACTTGCAGTTAACTATCAAATGAGTTTTTAAATACCATCAATACTTGTGAATAATAATTTGCAAACCAAATCGAC
The DNA here is from genome assembly GCA_022984855.1 of Dimocarpus longan. Lineage (NCBI taxonomy): Eukaryota > Viridiplantae > Streptophyta > Magnoliopsida > Sapindales > Sapindaceae > Dimocarpus > Dimocarpus longan. Next base: position 9,662,899 of record CM041021.1, read on the forward strand.
CAAGATCTTACTTCCGATAAAGACCAAATTAATGAAATTTCACAAATGTTAGGATGACTGGTTTTAAAATTGAATTCACGTTTAAAAAATAAGTACTTCGTAAAAAATATAGGAATAAACTTTTTTTTTTAAAAAAAATAACAATTTCAAAACTCAAGTAGTGTTGACAAAAAATTAATTTCTAAAATCAATAATCAAAGTGGATTGATTTCCATAATTCATAATTTTAACAATGTTAAGATCTCTATTAATATATTATTCTTTATTGTCGACTGGAAGTTTTCAATACACAATTAGGAATGCAATCAAAGATTGAAATAAATTAAAGCTTCTAGGTTCTTCAATAACTGGAGGCAACCTAACCTTGACAGTGTGCCAAGGTTCAAACCTCGTCAACCAATTAATATGAGGGTAATGTTTTCGTTACTTTGTGGGTCATCCTCTTCATATCTTGAGAGTAGATTTTCGAATTGCATACTCAGTCAAGTAGTTGTAAGTCCTGACAATTATCTGATCTAGTGTCAAAAATTATTATAAAAAAAATGGAAAAAAAAAAATTCTTCAATGACTAATAAAATCACCAAGGTGTTTTTGATATAATCATTTTGTATAATATGGATATATTATGTAAATTCAATTCCTTGTTTGGTTAATAAGATATAACAATGTATTGCATAAAAGAGGATTTGAATTTTATATCCTGTGTTGGTGAAGTGTCTATATTGTATATTGGAGTCTGATATAGATACGATGTTTTTTTTTTTTTTAATTATATTATATTACTGAGACTGATTTAGAAGATAATTAGAACAAAACGAGATTGAACACTAAAGGTACGGCTCGAAAAGTAATTCTTATATAAAAGAAATTGATCCATATATAGATGAGGAGACTATTTTTATATAGAAGAGAGAAACAGCAAGCACAGCAAATGCTACCACATTTTTTGGACCTCCTAAGTGTGGAACCATGCCAAGAGATTTAGCGTGGACTACAAATATTGGATTAAGGAAACATAGCTACTTGAATGATGCTTTCAATCTATTCAACGAATGTGAGATTTCAATAAATATAATAATTCAATTTAATTCAATTCATAAAACAAAGAAGCCTATTGGATTTTATATGACCCGCAGGCGGATCATATGCTTTTGACATTTCAGGAAGATAACAACGAATTTAAAGCTGCGTACCTCAGTACCTGACCAGCCGGCTATTAAATTATTGTTGTTATAGTAAATAGATCTAGTGTAGGACTCTTCGATGGTTACGGTGGGCTACTCTCTCCCGTCCTTTTATATCTCCACATCAGAATTTTTTTTTTCTGAGATACTCAGAATTTTTTTTTTTTCGAAAAACACATCTCAGATTCTTGTACGGTCTCTTGTGACATTTGGGGCCTATCCAAATTAAATACCCACCTTAAAACTGGTACTTCTATTTTGAAGACCCTCAACCCCACAATTTGAGGGTTTCGCGCCCTTCAACTGTGGGTTTTGCGCCCACCGAGTCTGTCTGTCCCCTCAATTTGATGTAAATTGCACTTTCACGTATGTTGGAAACTATTTTTAAAATGTCAATCATCTATTAAATCCGATGGATAGAAAAAAAAACATAAAAATAAAAATAAATAATTATTATTATCATAAAAAGCTTTTATAAGTTTTTTTTTATAATAATCAAATAATAACTATTTATTTTTATTTTTACTTTCTATTTTTTATGTCTATCAAATCTAATAAACAATGGAGATTTTTTAGTCTAAAATTTTTCAAACTTAAGAAGCTCACTGATTAGAACAGTATTTTACCTCATGTACAAGAATTTTAGAATTTATTATCAAATTCATTTAAAATATTAGCGCACAACTTCCTACTCAATGGAAAAAGGTTCTTGTGTTGAACAAATGCTCAGACCCCCTCATATTAGGTGATATTGCACTTATGCCACTTTTGCACTTAATTGTGTGAAGTTCTTCTGCTGATAATGATAAATGGTTGTTTTTATTGTTGACCATAATGTCTAAATTAAAAGTCCAAATTGAACATATATATATATATATATATTATGGGAGATTTGCAAGCACCACCTAAAGCTTGATCCTTTCTAAGAACAACCCTCTAAATCTCAAATTAGATCAATTAAGTTATAAAATTACCTTCTAATTTTGATATATAATAAGGGGGTTTTAATTCAAATTCTAGACTGGAGTGTTATTTTAAAAATAAATAAATAAATAAAACTTCAAACGGGTTCAAATAATAATAAAAAAAGATGGAGGAAATCTAATCTCCACCATCTAAGAATTTATCCACCATTAATTTAACTAACAATTTAATTTTTAAATTTTTTTTAATTTTTGAAGAAAGTACAAATCAGTTTCCTTTTTATTTTTAAATTAGCAAAGAATACATATTTTTTGGATCACCCTAGATCAAGATCTAGAATACATTGTAGATCAAGATATGAAAAACAGCTTCCATCTCAAATAAACAAATCAACAAATAAACAGCCTTTGAATTCTTCAATTTTTCGTTTGTTGGTTTATTATTATTATTATTATCATCTATTTGATTTATTGATTGTGGCTTTGTTATTGATGAAGAATTTTGATTGAATAATAATAATTGTAAATTGAAGAAAATTGGGATGCGTTATGTTGGAAATATGAGTTTTTTGAATTATGAACTTTATGATAAGATAATGTGTTGGCAATAAAAATTTTTGCATACCACCTCTTAGTAGGAATAATTGAATAATTCTTTTGATTCTAAGAGGTTAAAGGTTCAAATCCCACCATTCTAAAAAATATGAATAATTTTCTATGAATTTAATTTCTTGTTCCTCACCAAAAAGATAAAAAAAAAAATAATAATTAAAAAAAAAAAAAACCTTTATGATAAGATGATGAATGACGATGAATTGATGTTGGAAAATATGGGATTTTGATAAATGATGATGAGATGATGACGATGGGACGAGGAATGTTGGAAAATCTAGGGTTTTATTTATTTATTATTATTATTATTATTATGATTACGGAGTGGGCAAATTGCACAAACAGCCCTTGAGGTTAAGTGAAATTGCACTAATATGAGGGTGTTTGAGAAACTCACATTAAGGTTAACTGAGGTTCTAATAATTCAACACAAACCTCTCCTCTTAGTAGAGAGTCGTTAACTAGCTACTGTTAAGTGCCACTAGTTAAGAGTAAAATCGTTAAAAGACATTATATTATTATTTTAATTTTAAAAAATAATTAAAAAAAATAATCCCACCATCACCATCCATCTCCTTCGTCCTTAATTCCCTAATCCCATCATCTCCTTCGTCATTGCCATCATCTATCCATTTTGTTATCATCCATCAACTGCATCATCACCACATCAACTAAATCAATTTTCATGAAAATTTTAAAAAATAAATGTATCAAAAACAAATCCAATCAATCTCTATTGTCGAAGATTAGTCTCCAACTATGGAGACCGAAATTGCTCTCAATCACCGGAGACTAGACCAATCTAGTCTAGTCTCCAACGATGGAGGGAACAATGACTAATTGTGGTCTCCATCACTTGAGACCTAATCTTCAACGATAGAGACCAGAATTTGGTCTTCATCAGATACTAGATCTGGTCTTTAATGATGGAGACCAACTTTCTAGTTTTCATAATTGTAGACCAAAATTTGATCTCCATCAAAGAGTAGGATCTAGTTGCTCATGGAGCTTAATTTTTTTTAATTAAATTAAAATATATTATAATAATTTTAGATTTATAAAAAAAAAAAATTTGATTTTAAATTTGATTTGAAAAGTATTTTAGTCTTTTTATAACTTTAAATATTGATAGTGAGAATTTAACGGTGATTGACTAATGGTAGGGGAGGTTTGTGTTGAATGATTGAAATCTCATGTATTCTTAACGCGAGTATTGCGAACACTTTTATATTGGTGCTATTTCACTTAACCTCAGGAGAGTTTGTGCAATTTGCCTTAGGAAATCTATTCTTTTTTTTTTTTTTTTTGTAATTATATGAACTGATGATAATAGGTAGATACACAATGATGAATTAATGGTAGAAAATATAGGTTTATTGACAAGACCCGAACCAGATTCTCTCTATCTCTTATTCGGAGGGTCTCGCGGGCACTCCAATGAACCTCTCGTAACCCTATTAGTTGGGTAGGAGAGATCCGCGGAGCGAACCCCTTCATCTTGTCCATTTACTTTACTTTACTTTACTTAAGTTGAAGCTCGTTTCTTTGAAAATGGTTGGGTTGGTGTGAATTTTTCACATTCGTATTAAAACAATTTTAAGAGAAATTTGACAGCATGACGACTATATTTTTAACATTTTCAAAATTTTACCTATAAAGAAAATACACTTAAACTATTTCAAATCACCACCCAACTTATTTTATTCCACAAATATACATTATTTCAATCAAACTAACAACCATGTAACTCAATAACCTTTCACAATGCAATTTCATTTAACAATCTCATGTGACAAAGGTATATTACGTGCAAATATTCAAACACATATGTATACATATATCATAATGAAGGTTTACAAGGTTGCAATATTTATATGTTAGATATGCAAACATTTAATTAAGTTATTTACAATCACATCAAAATATGTTTGGCATATATGTGATTCATTTACGTGACGTCCACCTAAATTTTTCGATGAGGGTTTTCGGGATACAAAATCACTTCTGTAAGTACCTAATACAATATATAAGCTGCACGAAGGTAAAAACATTAGTTTCACATATAATAATGATATCAAGATATAATTACATGAAATTTCATAAGCGTTATTTAAATATTCTAAATTTTTAATTTTTGAAAACCTTTCTTTCTGAAAACTCAATGTATATCCCTAATATACTCAAACCATCACGTGGCGATTTTCTACTGACGCCAAACGTGAAGCTACTGAGATATCTCGACTACTACGATGAGGAATTTTCTACATCGCAAACGTAGAGTGAAACAATTTCGAATCTGAGCAACTACATTGCGAAATTTTCTGTATCGCAATTGTAGTGCTATAACCTAGGCGACTATGAGCAGAATTTGTTACATCGCAACGTAGTGCCAAAGCTGTAAATCTAAACGACTATGTGCTGAATTTACTACATCGCACATGTAGCACTAGATACTCTAGAAAACTGAGCAACTACGGATAGAATTTTCTATATCGTCACATAGTGCTAAATTTCATATGAACTGAGGGTATATACATGGGCTTAGAGGTGACCATGCATGAGAGTTAAATCACCCAAAATGAACTCTGAAATTACCATGCATGGGCTGCCCATTTTCAAATATGTTCTAACACTATCATAAGCTGTTGAATGAGCTGAAAATACTCTAAAACAACTCTTCTAACTTACACAAATGTTGCTAGAATTTGAAGACTCACCCTCATACTTGATGAAGACCGAATGGGAAGGAGAAAAGAGGGTGATTCAAGCTTGGGTCTGGTTGGACGAGTTCTCGGGCAGCTTTGCAACACCGAGTGTCTTTTCCTTGCTACACTCAACTTCACGGTTCAGATCTCACTCTCCAAACCAAGCAGCTCAAGCTTCTTGATCGTCTCCCTCTTACTCTTGTATACACGGGCTGATGGCTCTCTTACACCTCACATGGACTCACTTGAATGGCTTCTTATAGCTTGCTCTCGGCTTTGAAATTGAGGATGAAGCAAGGATGAGAGCTCTCGGTCTTGGGTGATGAATGATCGAACCTTGAATTGAAGGTCTCACTTCTCTCTTGATTTGTAACTCACGGTTTATGCTTCCAAAATGAAATGGTGACCGTGCTTCATGCCATTCAATTGCCTTGCAAATAAATTACCTGGACTTTGGGATAGTACATTACATTTATGGTGAATGATGATGAACTGATGTAGACGCTAGATTTTCTGATGATGAATTTTATTATTATTAAATAAACTACTTAAATATATTTGATGTAATTTGGACTTTAAATTGAAAAAGTCGGTGACCACTGACAATAGGAAAACTTATTGTATCGGAGCAAAGGTCCATGTAGGTGCATTACTGTCTAATGTCGAGTGTGTTTATATTATTTGCCCTATTTTTATTAAAAATTTGTATTTTTTTATTTAAGTTATTTATTTTTAGGAGAAATATCATTGTTAGTCCCTCTTTTTTTAAAAAGTATAAATTTTTAACTACAAATTAAAAAAAAAAAAATCCAAATTTCCTTAAAATTTTGTATATAGATTAATGTAGTTCCTTTCATCAATCAACTGTTTGGTCAAAGCTAAGAAGACAAGCATAAATTCATCATTCTAATATGATTATTTTAAATTTAATTAAAATAAATTAAAAATAAATAATACGTAAAAATTAAAATAAAAAAGGATATCTATCGTCCATTTAAAAAATGAATGGTAGAGATAAAATATAAATATTGAAATGAAAAAAAAAAAATAGATGTCCACCGTCTATTTCATAAAAGGTTAGTGAAAATCAAAAGTAAATAAGTTAATACTAAAAAGAAAATTAAAATTTTGAAGAAATATTTACATGGAAATCCAAAACTCTATTCCTTAGATTTTTAGGTCACCATACCTTGAAAACCCAGGAGATGGAGCAACCCACCCACTTGTAGACCTTCATCACCATAGAGGTCCACCAATAGACCCCCATCGCAGTAGGGACTCTTTGGTTGACAATGGAGATCTACAAATCTCTATTACAACCAGATATATACATATATATATATATATATATATATATATATATATTTGAGATCTCAATTAGATGGAGTTTCCTTTTGATTATTGAATTCACTCATCCCTATTTTAATTTACACAAGCCCCTATCATTTACATTTACACAAGTTACAATAATACATACTATTAAACTCATTTAAAGGCTTGTATCATTTTAGTAATAAACGGTTTCTCTCTTTTTCCCTCAAAGTAACTAATATCTCTGAAGTATTTAAAAAAAAAAAAAAAAAAACTATATCTCTTTAGTACTTGATTACATAAAATTAAGGTTTCATAAAATTAAATTAAAGAATGAAACAGTTGGGTTTGATTAAAACATTGTTTTATAATAGAATTTCGAATAAAAATTGCAATAAAATTATTTAATTCAAAAAATTACCAATATATATTTTAAAAACGTGTCAAATAAATAGAAATATATTTAAGTTTAACTATTAAATATTTTACAAACAAATTTTTTAATATTAAGATATTTTACAAACAAATTATTTTTAAAATATAAAATATATTTTGAATTTTGTAGTGGGATTGAACTATAGTATGCCAAGGTGGAGCAAGCCTTGCTTGTCAACTTTCCAAGAACCCAACGACCTATGCCTTACAGAAACCACCCAAAGAAGAGTGAGAGTGATCATTTTGACACCTAATTAGTAAACTAATTGTAAAACAAAGCAAAGAAGCAACAAAAGATAAATGTTGATCAACTTTGGTCGACTGGTGTAAGTTACAGCTTGAGGCGGTGGCATAATCGATAGGCAACATAACTGTAGGCCTAACGTAGTGATCCAACATAGGAGTGACGACACTAATAGAGTTGTTGATCGAAGGTCAGTGACAATGGTACAGTGGAGAGATGTTAAGCCGACGAAGGAGGACCCTTGTCGAAAGAGAATGAAAATAGTAGACCATCGTAGTCTAATTTATGAGTTGGCTGGTATATGGTCTTTAGGAGAATTATGGGGAAGTGTCTGTAAGCAAAAGCTCTTTTATGAATATATTGTGTGTGTTTGGCTATAACGTTAAACACCCTTTATATAGGCAAGAGGATCCTGTGATATTGTGATACTTTCCTAGCTTGATTGCACTGGGAAGATCGAGTCCTAAAGAATCTAGGAAAGATATGGCTAATTCCTAGATTCTCGATCCCAAATTGTTAGCTTTCTATTCCGATTCACTTATACCATTTAGGAAAACATCATATTTGGAGTTGACGTCAATTGTGTTACAAATGAAATAGGAAGGTAAGCTCTTAGGCTTGTTCTGTAGGCCTTGTAAGTTGGGCTTAGTATTAGACCATCAACCTAACCTATAAACTAGCCTACAATGGTAGTTTGGACCAAATCTAATGGACCAAACTATGGATCGAGCCATTCGGTCTATGGGGTCTATCTGCCTTGGCAACTCGAGGCCTTAATCCGTTCAATTTACTATGGATAATTCAATGAATACTTATATTTGGGCAGTAGGCTAATAAGCTAAACTATGCTTTATTAACGCACTTTAGGCCTAAATCTTAAGCTTAGATTTTTTACCACTATAGTTTTTCCCTTATTGCTTCAGTCGACATGGTCGATCAGAGGAGTGAAAATCGACAACAAGTGAAATTGTGAACTTCAAGTCTTACTTAACTAGCATTATGGCTTTCGATGTCTAACCAAAGTAACGTTTATATTTATCATATTGATCGAACGTCTTATTTGCAAAGATTCAATAGATAGTGTGTGCAAACTATCTTCATAAATCTAAGATGTCTATCAAAAGCATAACATTTTGTCATCATGTGAAGTGTCACTCATGTCAACTTTAACATTAAATGCTAAAACGATGATAGTTTCATCCATCATTCATAATTGATGTCCTTTCAATTGCTAAGCCTATGCATACATGTCACATGTCCTACTAGGGTTTAGTTTTATCATTATTTTGAATTTTGAAATGGGCACTTTGATAGCTTCGAGTAAAAAGGAAGAAACCTGATTTGGCATATTTCATTTCACCCTTTTGTATTGTGGAGAGTGTGCTTATAAACTACATTTGCTTTAGCTCTTTCACTAGCAAGAACACTCATCTTTCTCATTTGGTGATTTAGCGAGCACCGTTGTATCATCATTTTGATGAGTACTTTTCCTTGCTTTTATTCCAAATTGCATTTTGCCTTAGATTTTTGATTGTTTGTGACAATTTTTTGATTCTTTGTCATCATTCCTGCAATTATTTTGAAGCAATGAAAGAGTTTTCCATTTGTTCTTTGATTTTTATGGTATTTAAAGGTTTTCTAGTTTGTAAAAAATGCCTTAACCCATGAAAGTCATCTGAAGAACATGATGAACTTTCCAAAATCTTGTTGTGTGATTAGAAATAACATTTGTAAATTGCCCTTTAGGTGTTCTTAACTAACTATAGTTAGTGTTTTCACCTTAAGGTAAAGTTGTTTAGTTAGTTTAGGTTACCAATCTTAGCTTTGTTTTCTTTCGTTCAACAATGTCTAAAAAGATGTCGAGAGAACCAAAAATTATTTACCTTAGCTTCTCATCTAGTGAATCTACCTAAAGTTCAAACTCGGAGTCTCATGAACCATTCAACCTAGAGTCACTCGAGTCGTTCGACCCTAAATTCGTCGAACAAATGCTAAAAAGAAAAGGAGTCACACTTGCCATTGGGGTAAATGAAATGGCTGAATTGAGTGCACCCGTAGACATAGCATTTGGGTCAACATCTAATAGGTGAGGCATAAGAGGTCCTCCAATAGTCATGCCAAAAAGGAGAATTCATAGTTTTCCAACCAACATTTTGAAAAATGATGTCCACAACAGGCTAGGGTCGACCGACATCAATAGGATCAGGAACTCTTACATAGTCCCGAAGGGGTTTTCCTAAGACTCCTTAAGATATGGAAACATAACATAAATAATAATTAAATTGGGCATAAAATATTGATAATTATAAACCTAACATATAGATGTTGTTACTGCTGTACAAGATTTTGTTCGTGCTGGTGTTGTGCTTACTGAAATTAATTCAAACTTTATTGTTTTGGTATGTAAGACCTCTGAAGCTATCTCAATGGATTGGTATTCTCCTATTACCTTAGGCAACCTGATTTTGAAGGTTGTTATTTAGATTTTGACAGATTGTCTGAGTTCTATTTGTTCATATATCATCTCTACGAATCCATATGAGTTTGTGCCTGGTCGACAAATCGGAGATTGTATAGCATGGGCTTCATAATGTTTTAATTTTTTTTTTAATACTAGTCGTGGAGGTGATATGGCTTTGAAGATTAAAATTCAAAAGACTTTTAATTTAACTAGTTAGTCTTTTCTATTGGCTCTGTTACAGTGTTTTGGTTTCATCTAGATGTTTATTAGTTGAGTTTCTTCTATTTTTGAGTTAGTAAGGATTTTGGTCCTTATTGATGGTTATTCAAATGTTATTATTTATATTATCGTGAAATTCGGTAGAGAGATCCCCTCTCTCCTTTTTTTTTTTAACATTTCTGAGGAATTTTTAAGTAGATGTATCTCACATTTGCTTTCCTTTGGTTTGCTTCTTTATATCTTTAACTTGAGAGATGTGTAGCTACTTTGTGCGTCCCTTTTCCTTATAGAACTAGGTAACCCATCTGACAACTTCACAGTGGCTTTCCAGTCGAGATTTGCTCCAGCTGAAATGTTTCCGTGAAGCTAAACTTTTTCTTTTCTGATGAAAACTTTTTTTGAAACTTTTAGAATTTCTTTTCAAATGGAAGCGGATGAAAACTTTTTCTTTTTAAAGTATATTTGCAAAATAGGGTTAATAAAAATTTTGACAGCATAACGGCTGTTTTTTTAAAAATTTCACCCTGCAAAAATTTATAGAAAACTTGTACACTTCTAAAATAACAATCTCAACTTTTGAGTCTTAGGCCTTCATTTCTTTTTTATAACCAACCAAAAGCATGTTTTCAATTCAAAAGATAACTTAAAAATCAGCAAACTTCCACAAAAACACGATGCACATAAGATTTCAAAACATAATTACAAAAGTATATGAAGATATATATCTTACAAAATAATATTTATAAAACGTGCATCAAATCTCAAGTTATTATACTTGCTCATGTTATTTCAAAGTAGACTAGTGTAGTAGCATCGCGTCCTTAACCCACTTGTACATTCGACGAAACTCCTTCTGCTTGATAACTCATACCTACACTTGGAGAGAATTTTTATAAAAAATATAGAAAGAGTGGTAAGTATTTAACTCAAAGAGTATGTAACTTTTAGACTATGATATTTACTTTCAAAATATATATGCCCTTCCAAAATAGTTAGGAAAACTAATAGTTTATTATTATCCATTGGAAATTGTAAACTAGCATAATGCATATAAATACTGTTGTTTGAAATATTATAATAATTTCATAAAATGTAGTTTTTCTCATTTTCTAAACCTCACGTCTAATGACGTGCTTTTATTTCTGAAGCTTGTCTTAACTGGTAACTCATGAAAACTCATCCTTACGTGACGGTACGTATATAGTATCAGAGCTTGTATAAATCATTAGGACTAGGGAATGGTATCTGTGTAGTTGTAGATGCGGGACATCTAGGATCGCGATTCCCCCAAATATCAGACAGATTTACACCACCCTATACATGCAGAAGGCGACACACTGAATCAAACCCCTTAAGTTAGTGACTCCTCCCATCTCTTCCCATACACGCATATGATACTTCGACCGGGTGTAACTGGAGATTAGGGTAAACTAAAGACATTTAAAATCTTTTTAATATGCTTAAAACTTTCTCTTTAACTTGGCTTGAAAGTATATTGATTTAGTTTGTAAATATTCTTTTCTGTAGTATATGGTTTATAACAAAAATATTTTCTTTCTAAGACAAAAGCCTAAAACTTTATAAATATCCTTCGCATGTGTCTCTTATGCATGTATTTCATTTAAACATAGTATTTGCTTTGCTTCTAGAATATATATATACATTTATAACATAAATTTAAGAAAACTTACATGCATTATTAAAAAGTAATGACATGCAAAAATTTAATCAATTCACATAATAAATTGGATATTCAAATAAATATTTGCATTTATCAATAAACAATGTATAAAACTCATAAAAACTTTGAAAGTAACCACATTCACAACTTGCTACCCAAACTAGCAAACCATTCATTCAAGCTCTTCTTTAGCTTTTCGCTCTATCTACACTTTAATATAAACATAATTTCACTTAGAATTCATACTTACGTCAATCACATAAACGTCTAGCTATACTAGTATTTCGAAACACCCTTTTTTAAGTCATATTTTTATATAAAATTTTCATTCTAATTTCTTTATATCCAAACATGTAAAATACCGCAATTTAAGTCTAAATTCCATTTCAAAGTATGAAACACATTTTCGGATTATTTTGGCCCATGTTAACTAAACCTACACCATCAATCTCAATTAATTTCTTTCTCACCTTAATCATACTTCAATACATGTAAAAGAGTGTAAAGTCAAGTCAATTCCATAAAACATCACACTTTTACAGTTAAACAAAATTTGGCCGTAATGTAGCCATTTGACATCCAATGTATTTTCTTTCAATTTCAAGTTAGTTCCATCATCAATATAACTCCTAAAATCAATGAAATCATTAAAAAACAATTGTCTATCATTTTAAAACACTTATGGCCGAAACATGGCAACTTCTTATACCAAATTTTTGCTTCTCATTTCAACATCAAAACTCAACATTTCAACATATTTACATGCATGAAAATTATTCAAATAATTTAAACTCAATTTAGACCATTTAAACCTTCTCTTGGCCGAACCACATGCAAACACATAACACCAACCTTTTCCTCAAATCTTACACTACATGCACATCAAAATTAGATCACATTTCATAGCAGAACAACCAACTCAAATTTGAACCATTAAAACCTATATTTGGTTGTGTACTACATGCAATATAATATCAACTTTTCTTCAAATTTTACACGTAAATTTATATCAAAATCACTCCGAATATCATGACAAAACTACTAGTGTCGTAAATAACATTAACTTAAATCTCAAATCAAAAATCAATCTCATTAGTAAACTTACTGCTTGCTCTTGGATGACAAGCCTTATTTTTCTACAACTTGAGTTCTCAAATCATTAAACTCAAACATAAAAATCACAAACACTTCATTAGAGACTATTTATCCGAAAATTTACACAAACTAATTTTAGAAACTTAAAGCTTGTCTCTTTAAATCAACATGTACCTGATGGGTTTTATTCATAGGCTTGTCTACATCCTTTGCATGTCTTGAAAACACTAAAAAATCATCTCAAAACCACCAAGATAGCATGCTATCATTTTTTTCCTCCTTTGGCTGAGACATTCTCTTCCTCTATTGCTAGGAACTACTTGCTCTCTTGCAAAAATATGTTGCTTTTGTTTATTTCTTTCATTCAACATTCATTTTATAAATCCTTTGCATTTTAATGGCATTTGTCAACCTTTGCATGCTTCATTTCTTACACTTGTCAACATACATGTTTTCTTTCTCACACTTTTCCCACATTCATTCCCTTTTCATGTCACATGTCCCACATGCATGTGTCTTTTTTTTCACCTTTACGTCATTTGTCCACTTTCATGCATTCTTTCATACTTTCCAATTTTCATATTTGAAATCATTTTTTATCTATCCGAAAATTTTATTATAACTCTATTTTATATCCGAAAATTCTACTAAAATTCAATTACATCTTTGGGCACTTCAAATTATTTTATTACTGCTAAATAATTGGAAAGACGTTTTCATCTAATAAACTTTGAATCACTTACAATCTATTTGAATGGACTCATCTTTGATCCGTTTCTATTTTTTTTAAGACTAATACTAATTTTGAAACTTTTGATTTACGAGGTCTGTTTTTGAAAATCACTATTCATGTGAACACTATTCATTCAGAAATACTATTAATTGAAAATACTATTTATCAAAAAAAATCACTAGTCATGATTTTTGGGGTTTTTTTTCTCAAAAATTAATATTCACTCAAAAATACTATTCACATGTAAATATTATTTATCGGAAAAAAAATTTATCTCTGATAAAAAAGAAAATTCTAGGTTTTATAATTCACTTTTTCTTATAAAAATTTCGTTCTCGAAATTTGCGTATAATTTTTACTTGATACGCTTCCCATTCCAATAGTCGATTATTGGATGGTTTTCATTTCAATCTCCTAAATCATTCAAAATCATAGTTTATGACATCAATACTAATAATTCTCATAAATCACTCAAAATTATAGCCTATGACATCAATGCTAATTATTCTCATAAATCATTTAAAATCATAACCTATGACACCAATACTATATATTTTTCATATAAATCTCATTCAATTATCTCAAAATTCAAGTCTACTATTTCATAACTCAATTGCAAATTTAGTAACCATAAAGTTTCTCAGATAGAATATTAGCCACCACACTTCCCCTGTGTGACTCTAATATTCAACAAATGTACCTTATACTATTACTAACACCTCAAACAAATATATAAGTTTTCACATATCTCAAGAGTTAATATGAACTATATTTTACATTCCAAAATTTCAATCATATAAAACTCCATGTCATAGTTATTTGAAGGCATCATCTATAATTTATATCATCATCTAATATTATAATTATAATAATCCCCAAATAACATTTCTTAATTTAGGTATATCAAAAACAATCCTTATTAAAAGATACTTTAATTTTAATTTATTATAGGAGACTAATAATAATTTATGATATCACCTCTCTTAATATCACACTTTTCTATAATGAATATAGAAATCCTTCATCAATATTTCATTAAAATTTTACTACTTTTTTCACCCATGTAAATATAATATACTAATCAAATTAACCCACAAAGAACCTCAAATACTGAATATTCACTAATTAAAAAATGTACTAACACTAGCACACAAAATATTTATATCATATTCGTCACCAATAGGATTTCACCAAAAATACCTTTAATCACTAAACTGGATTAAAAATCTATCAATATTATAACTGGGTCTCAATCTCGTATGAATCCCATAAATTTTCCTATAATTACAAATAGATTCCAAAATTAGAACTTAAAATAGATTATTACACACCGACTAAAATTTAACCCTCAAAACCTTTATAAGGGAGGCTTAGACCATTAAATTTCATCTATATTCAACTATGAAAAATTATGTATACATATAACAATTCAATCTCATCTCATCAATTCTATCAATTAGAAGATAATCTAAACACCAAGGACTTGAATTGTATAAGATCTTTCTCTATCTTACTTATCTATTATCCATAATTGATTTTATAAACTTTTATGATCCATAATATCAATATTTCCGAACTTCACCACTTGTGCTAAATAGCAATCAAACAAAATAACATCATATTTATTCTATTTGATCAAAACATATGATCATATCATCTAAACCCATCAAAACTTAATCACCAAATATTCATGTCAATTCTTAATTCCCAATCAATTCAACTGTAATGAACAACCACAATTTCATGGCATATCTGTATTTACACAATCGATATACTTATCACCAATAATGGCTATCTCAAGATTTATAGACAATCTAATAATCACGTATGTCTAATAAAATCAATCTAACTGGAAAGGCTCTACTCCCAATCATTCCAATCATTATTTCTTTAAATGTTCTCCACTATTAACGTACCTCAAGTGGAAGTAGTTACTATCATATCGAACTCCAAAGGCTCTAACTCTACATTAGTCTGTTTAGCAAAATTCTTAGAAACGAAAGAGTGTGTAGCTCCTGGGTCTATCAAAACATATGCATCACCGCCAAAAACTGACACCGTACCTGTCATCACTTTTGGGATAGCATCTGCTTCCTACTGGGTCATTGTAAAAACTCTGGCCTGCATCTGGGATCTACCTATTGGTCCTTTGGGCGGTTGACCCCTATTCGCTGGTCCACTTGGCTTACTGGATATAATGGGGCCTTTAGCTTGTACACCTCTCTACTCCTAACCCATACCATTACTGAATGGCCTTTGTCCTGTTGTCCCCATAACTGGCCTACTATCGAAAACTTGCTATGGATAATCTTTCGCAAAGTGCCCCATTTGTCCACACTTGTAACATGTACTTGTGCCCATCTTACTCTTGCCAAAGTGACATTTATCACATTTCATGCACTCTAGTCAGGAGTTTCTTATGCTTTTGGTAGTTTAAATCTGGTCGATGGTTTTACGGAGCCTTGGCTTGATTATGCGTTATAACTTGACCGATTACTGCTAAACCACTTCGATTTGCCTCTATACTTGGAGGCCTTATTGGGATTTCTTGAGCACCAACCTGAACCCTAACTATGCTTTTGTTTCAGTACTTGGTCCCTATCACTCTACACAGTTCTCTCCACTCTCGAGGCTACCTTTACTAGTTGCCCATACTCTCGGTGCTTTACGGCTACCACATATGCTTTGATCTTTGGGTTCAAGCCCTGTTCGAACTTGCGGCATCTTTTCATTTCATAATCCACTATAAATGGTGCCACTCATGACAACTCAGTGAACTTCTTCTCCCATTCCTTAACTATCATATCACCTTGCACCAAACCGTATAATTATTCTATTTTGGAATCTTTGTACACCTTTGGGTAAAATTTCTCATTAAAATCCTCCTTAAACTTCTCCCACGTGATCGGAACGACCACTCTCCTCTTTATAGAGTCCCACTAATCCCTAGTCGAAGCTTTTAATAGAAATGAAGCCATAGATACTCTCTGGGGATTCGTACATTCCATCTATTCCAACACTCTTTCGGTGTTATCTAATCACTCAATCGTAACCTCTAAGCCCCCCGATTTGTCATAGGCATCGACACCTATTTTCTGTGTTCTCTCTACATTGACGCCTAATGTACACAACCTAAAACCCTATATAACTTGAGCCAATATCTCCATTGGATCCAACTAAAGCTCTACCGTGAGATACGTGTTGCACGAGAGGCCAATATCTGTTCGTAATGCTTTCTCCCGTCTCATTGAACGTCACGACATTCATCACCTAGACTCGTATCTCATAGGCCACTCGCGATTAAGCCTCTATTTGTGGATCATTCACCGATTCATTTACTTACTCCTCAACCTCTGCTAGAATAGGTGAAGTATCAGCTATAGCTCTTCGTGTGCGGGGACAGTTGACATGACGTATAACTCAACTGCACTTAAAACATGCTAACTATCATGTAATGCATGATGTATGAAAATGCAAAGAAAATGCTCTGATACCAAACTTGACACAGGCCCCTCTTCCTTATATGACTAGGCAATCTGCCTGGTAACCACACAGTGCTCTTCCAGTTGGAATTTGCTCCAACTGAAAGGTTTCCATGAAGCTAAGTCATTTTCTTTTTGACGAAAACCATATTTAAAACTTTTAAAATTTCTTTTCAAATGGAAGCGAATGAAAACTTTTTCTTTTTAAAGTACAATTGCAAAATGGGGTTAATAAAAATTTTGACAGCACAACAACTGTTTTTCTAAAATTTCACCCTACGAAAATTTATCGAAAACCAGTACACTTCTAAAACAACAATCTTAACTTCTAAGTCTTAGGCCTTCTTTTCCTTTTCACAACCAACCATAAGCTTGTTTTCAATTCAAAAGACAGCCTGAAAATTAGTAAGCTTTCACAAAAACACGATATACACAAGATTTCAAAACATAATTACAAAAGTATATGAATATATATATCTTCTAAAATAATATTTACAAAACGTGCATCAAATCTCAAGTGATTATGCATGCTCATGATATTTCAGAGTAAACTAGTGCAGTAGGATCATGTCGTCAGCCCATCTGCACATTCGACGGAGCTCATTTTGCTTAATGGCTCACACTTGCACCTGGAGAGGATTTTTATCAAAAACATAGAAAGAGTGGTTGGTATTTAACTCAGTAAGTAGGTAACTTTTAGATTATGATATTTACTTTCAAAATATATATGTCCCCCCAAAATAGTTTGGAAAACTAATAGTTTATTACTATCCATTGAAAATTGTAAATTAGAATAATGCATATAAATACTGCTACTCGAAATCTTGTAATAATTTTATAAAATGTAGATTTTCTCATTTTCAAAACCTCACGTCTAATGACCTGTTTTTCTTTCTGAAGCTTGCCTTTATTGGTAACTCAGATAAACTCATCCTTACGTGATGGTACGTATACAGTATCAGAGCTTGTACACACCATTAGGACTAGGGAATGCTATCTGTATAGTCGTAGATGTGAGATCTGTGGGATCGCAATTCCCCCTAACATCAAGCAGATCTACATAACCCCATACGTGCAGAAGGCGACACAATGACTTAAATCCCCCGAGTCAGTGACTCTCCCCATCTCTTGCTATACATATATAGGGTACTTCGGCCAGGTGTAACTGGAAATTAGAGTAAACCAAATGTATTTAAAATCCTTTCAATATGCTTAAAACTTTCTCTTTAACTTGGTTTGAAAGCATATTGATTTAGCTTATAAATATTATTTTCTCTAGTATATGGTTCATAATCGAAATACTTTTTTTCTAAGGTAAAAGCTAAAAACTTTACAAACATCCTTCGCATGTCTCTCTTATACATGCATTTCATTCAAACATATTAATTTGCTTTGCTTCTAAAATATATATACATTTATAACATAAATTTAAGAAAACTTACATGCATTATTAAAAAGTAATGACATGCTAAAATTTAATCAATTCACATAATAAATTGAATATTTAAATAAATATTTGCATTTATCAATAAACAATTTATAAAACTCATAAAATATTTGAAAATAATTATACTCACAACTTGCTACCCAAACTAGCAAGTCACTTATTCAAGCTCTTCTTTAGCTTTTCGTTCCACCTACACTTTAATACAGATATAGTTTCACTTAGAACTTATACTTGCATCAATCACATAAATGTCTAGTTATACTAGTATTTCGAAACATCATTTTTTAATTCGTACTAATTTCAATTATTCGCCTAAAATTTCCATTTGATTTTCTTTATATTCAAGCATGTAAAATGCTACAATTTAAGTCTAAATTTCATTTCAAAGCATGAAACACATTTTTGGATTATTTTGACCAATGTTAGTCGATCCTACACCATCAATCTCAATCAACTTCTTTCTCACCTTAATCATACTCTAATACATATAAAAGGGTGTAAAGCCAAGTCAATTCTATAAAATATCACACTTTTGCAATTAAACAATGTTTGGCTATAATGTAGCCATTTGACATCCAATGCATTTCCTTTCAATTTCAAGTTAATTCTATCTTCAATATAACTCCTAAAATCATTCAAATTATTCAAGAACAATTGTTCATCATTTTAAAACACCTATGGTCGAAACATGACAGCTTGTTATACCAAATTTTTGTTTCTCATTTCAACATCAAAACTCAACATTTCAACATATTTGCATGTTTGAAAATTATTCAGATAACTTTAACTCAATTTAGACCATTTGAACCTCCTCTTGGCCGAACTACATACAAACACATAACACCAATATTTTTTTCAAATCGTATATCACATGCACATCAAAATCATACCACATTTCTTAGCAAAACAATCAACTCAAATTTGTACCATTCCATCTTTGGCTGTGAACTACATGCGATACAACACCAATTTTTCTTCAAATTTTACATTTAAATTTACATCAAATCACTCCGAATATTATGACAAAACTACTAGTATCCTAAATAACATCAACTTAAATCCCAAATCAAAAATCAATCTTATTGGTAAACTTACCACTTGCTCTTGGATAACAAGTCTTGTTTTTCTATAACTTGAGCTCTCAAATCCTTAAACTCAAATATAAAAATCACAAACACTCCATTAGAGACTATTTATCCAAAAATTTACACAAATTTATCTTAGAATCTTAAAGCTTACCTCTTCAAAACAACATATATTTAGTGGGTTTCACTCTTAGACTTATGTACACTGTTTGCATGCCTTGAAAACACTAAAAAATCACCTCAAAACCAACAAGATAGCATGTTGTCCTTTTTTTCCTCCTTTGGCGGAGACCTCCTCCTCTCTTGGTCGAGGGCTTCTTCCTCTCTTGCTAAAATATGTTGCTTTTGTTTATTTCTTTCATTCAACATTTAATTTATATATCCTTTGCATTTTAATGACACTAGTCAACCTTTATATGCTTCCTTTCTTACACTTGTCAACATGCATGCTTTCTTTCTTACACTTATCCCACATTCATTCCCTTTTCATGCCACATGTCCCACATGCATGTGTTCTTTTTACACCTTTATACCACTTGTCTATTTTCATGCAGTCTTCCATACTTTTCAATTTTCGTATTCGAAATCTTTCCGGTTCATCCAGGAATTTCATTACAACTAAATTTCATATCTACTAAAATTTGATTACACATCTGAACACTTAAAATTATTTTAATACTCCTAAATAATCAGAAGGGCGTTTTCATTCAATAAACTTCGGATCACTTACAATCTATTCGAATGGACTCATCTTTAATCTATTTCTATTTCTTTTAATACTAATACCAATTTCAGAACTTTTGATTTGTGAGATCCGTTTTTTGAAAATCACTATTCATACAGATACTATTCATCCAAAAATACTATTTATCAAAAGCACTATTAATCGAAAAATCATTATTCACGATTTTCGAGGTCCGTTTCCCAAAAATCACTATTCATAAAAATACTATTCATCGAAAAAAATTTTATTTCTCATAAAAGAGAAAATTTTGGGCTTTACATGCCTTCTCATTTTTTATTTATTGAAGATATCCTTCCATTTTATCATGCCTCAATTTCAAATATCAAGTATATTATGGAGGCTTTTAATGGTTATGGGAAGTTGTCTAGGTAGTGCGTTAATTGGTTGAAGTGTTGTATTTATTTTGAGGATGGTGTTTGATCTTTCACCATAGATAGTATCTTGTCTCTTAGTGCTATGAAAATAGAGGGATCTTTTATAACCCATCTTGGTGTCCCTCTTTTTCATGGTACTCACCATAGATGATAGTTTTGTTTTTGGCTGATAGAATTTGTTTGAAACTTCGATCTTGGACAGATTCTACTATTTCTCTAGCTAGTAGATTATGTCTTATTTACTAAGTGAGCTATGGTTAATTTTTTCATTCTTTTCAAACGTATCATTAGCCCTCATCTATTTTGCTTTCTCTCACTTCTTCAAATTTTTATTGGATAGGCTCTCTTAATAGGAGAAAACTCATTCAAGTTTCTAAGAATATTTGTTATCGATTAGAACTTGATAAGTGTTTTGGTTTGTGAGATTTACATGTTCTTAATGCAGCTTTTCAAAAAAAAAAATATTACATGGAGGTTCATGACTAAGGATTATATGGTTTTCACGTTTCCCTATGCTAGATATCTTTCTTCTGCACTTCTTCCTAAGGTAAGATAACTTTCTTCATTTATTTGTCCTAGTATGAAATCATTATCTTTCTTTAGTGCTCGAATCCAAATAATTAGTGCCTCCTCATTCAAAGGTACGACTATGGTTGGACAATTCGATGGATGAGCCTCTTGTGGACAAGACTTTTGACTTACCTCTCTCAGAGCTTCCTTTTTTGACTTGTATTAGAAATGTATACTATGATGATAGTTGGTATTTTTCTCTTTCGGTCCATATGTTTCATTGGGATTTAGTTGATTGTATAGAGTAGGTAGTTATTGACACTTTTTCTAAGTTAAGAGTTTGGACTTTTTCTATAGATGGAAGAGTGACCACTCCTGGTGCTTACATCTCCTTGGCTCTCTTGCATCCCTACCTTCATTTGGCAAGGTATATTTGGGTAGCTTTTATTTTTCCTTTAAGATTTATACTAACTTGAAGAGTTGTGCATAATAGATTGTCTACTTATTTGTCTGTCCAACCTCATGGATTTATATTCCTTTCTTGCTATCGTTTGTGTTAGTCTGTTAAAGAGAGTATGGAGCATCTATTTTTTACATACCCTTTTTGTGGTAAGTCTTTGACATTCGCGTTTGGTCATTCTAATTTCTTTATCTAGGATTGTTATGCATTTATGGCAAGTTGCTATGTCTACTAATTTTTATTCTCAAATTCAAAATATTCGGAATGATAGTATCATTGCAATTTTTTGGATTATTTGGGTTACACGAAATAATGCTACTTTTAAGGGTAAGTGTCCTACCTTTCATGGGGTCATTTCCTTTGTTTGGCATTCCATTCAAAAGGTATATTCTACCAGTTTTAGGGTTATGCAAAATTCAGTGGATGATTTTTTAGCTTTACACCCCATGTTCTAGCTCTTTCTCCTAGGGCTCTCAGTATTACAGAAGTTATTTAGGCTCTCATTTCTCCAGGTTGGTTTAAGTTTAATATTAATGATTATGCTTTTAGGACTCTTAGTTTGGTAAGTTGTGTTGAAGTCTTTCAGACTTGCCTTGATTTTTTCAAAAATGTTTATGCTATTCCTTTAGGGATTGGTTACACTTTTAAGGCAAAGTTGGTAGTTGCTATTCTTGTCCTTCAGTATGCTTGGACTCATCACTAGACGAAGCTTTTATTGGAAAGTGGTTATGCTTTTGTTGTTTTTATTATTCTTGCCCACTCTTCAAAGGTTGCTAGGCTCTGGCGTTTGGCTTAAGAGATATATTTTTATTATTTGCAAGATATGGACTTCATGGTGAGTCATATTTATCATAAGGGAAATTCTTTTGCGGATGCTTTAGCTTCTCGTTCTCATTCTTTTATTTGTTCTACTTGGTGGTGGACAACTCTTGCTTTTATAGGAAGGGTCCTCTTCTCTCTGTTGATTTTCTTGGTCAAAGTCATTATCAATTTAGTCAGTTTTAGCCTTCAAGGGTGGACTCTCATTTTCTCTTACCGGGTTTTTACCGTAATATTTTTCCGGTAAGGTTTTTAATGAGTTATATTATAGGGTTTGATTTATAAATATTTGGTTTCGGTTAAATCTTTTGTTGTCTTTCCCTTGTCATGGTCTGGTACAGTTTTTTTGAGTTTATTCTTTGTTTGTTCTAGCTTTTTACCTTGTCATTCTTTGTATTATTTTTTTTTCGTATTTTCAATAATACATTAGTTTTAACCAAATACCTTATATAAAAAAAATTATCATTATAATATAGATGCAAACAAATAGCTGAAATTAAAATAAAGATAATGATAGAAATTACATTTCCTTTTGAAAAGCAATAGAAATTACATTTTAATACAGATAAGAATAGAAAATTATAATTAATAAAATGACTATTTTATCATTCTTTGTACCTAACATATCTAAGATTATATCTAAAGCATTTAATAGGAAATTTGAAAAAAAAAAAAACCCACTAATGATAATTTTTAAAAATCCAATAGAAGCATGTGTCCCTCCTGATAATACATTGGGTTCCGTCAGTGCCGTCTACAAAAGTTATTCTAATTAATTAATAAATTTCAATGAAAAAAACAATTGAATCTTAATTGTTAAAAGCATTAGAGATGAAATCAAATTCCTTCATGATGAATCGAATATATATATATATATATATATATATATATAATGTGAGTTTGAAAATAAGCATTATATTACATCATTTTTATTTGCAAACTAATTATTAAGTTTGCGTAGTGTTTAAAAAACACCCATTTTTACATTTCAGTGGTTTCAAAATTCATACTATTATGGTTATTTTGGTGACTATGAAAATAGGTTGATAAAAACCCAAGGATGAGCCCAGTGTGTTATTCTATGAGAAGAAGTCCAAGAGGCTAGTCAATTAGTCAACAGTCAAATGAGAGAACATGTAGTTGTTTTTTAAATTATGAACCCGAGCACATCTGAACGAATGACTTATCGTTTTAATTACTAAGTGACTAATCGTGTTATTTGAGCACATGTTTGATCGCATGAGGGTTTGACCGCATGATATAACGCTAAGCTAATCTGGTCATGGTCAAGAACTGCTCGATAGTATTCTTCAAAGGCTATCGGAACGATCAGGAGGTCTTCTTATCTGATCGCCAAACGTAAGGGCAGATCGCTTAGACAATCTGCTCGTTGGGTGCAATATCTGATCACTTGAGTAGTCTGTTCGCTCAAGGTGCTCGTTGAATTTGACCAGTTGACCTTCTAGAATATCGAATCAGTTTAATTCAGGAAATGAGTCAACTTGCCTATTTTCATGCAAATCAAATTACGATATTCTCAGCGATTGTTGCAAATATGGTGAAGATAATCTTGGGAGATATTATCTCAATTAATTTATATTATTTTTTTTGCCTTATTTGTAATATTCTTAAATCTATTTAAATTGTAACATCTCCTCTATAAATAGGGGATCGAATTCATTGTAAAACCCTAAGCAAGAAATATATATTGTTACTCTGTGAGAATAAGAGTGGCAGTCGTGAACGTAAGCTATTACTTTGCCAAATCACGTAAAAAATCATTATGTCTTGCTTGTTTTGATTCTAACCATTGTTGTTTTGTTTGTTAGTTGTTGTTTTGCAGATATTGGGTTTCAGGAATCAGGTTGACTAAAATTAAGTGTCAACACATACTAATCTTGAATATAATTCTTGATGACAGAGTTTAGCATAATTCTATTCCTCTTAAACACTATTTGAAATTTCTAGACCCAAATAATGTGCTAATGATTTTTAATCTTAAGCACTTTTGTGTAGAAAAAATGATGTCCAATGATATTTTTAATGAAAATTTGGTTTGAAAATAATAAACAGTTTGAGATTATATTAAGGAGCAAATCTTAGATACATAAAGCAAATACTTATACATTACAGATAACATGTCATGTCACATAAGTATTATCTCATCGAATATTACAGCCATGTATCCACTGATATGTGTTCAGTAGGGATGGAGTTCGACTAAGGAAAGGCTTTACAACACACGGACACCAAGTAATATATAAAAATTTACACATGTAATTTTTATTCTAGCTACCTATAATTTCAGTTGTATGAGGGCAAGTGTGTGTCCACAGGCATTCTAAAATGTACTCTCTCATGCTTATAGACGAAAAACATTGGTCATTTATTTCTTTAAAAAAAAAAAAAAAAAAAAAGGGCAGTGCTCATCTGTCTTGTCTAATTCATATTAGTTTACTAAAAGAGAAAAAAAAAAAAAAGGTAAAATCGTATAAATTTTGGAGATAGAAGAGAAGCCAAGTGGCTTAAAAGTAAGCCAGTGAAGGAGAGAAAAAAGATGAGGTCTACCGTGAGGAAAAATCATCCATGAGATAATTTTACTATTCAGTGAGATGGGTTAATAAAATAATATTATTTTTTTTACTCTTGTCTTTTTCGTTAATCGTTTTTGTTTTTTCTCTTATCTCTTTTATGAGTTCATTTTATCGTATCAAAGATGAAACTGTCCCGTAAAAATCTTCTCCTACTTTAATACGGAGAAATGAATGCAACTTGAAGGAAGTGGGACAACTTTGGTAGGACGGACGACGAGCTACCGCTCAACAAAATTATCTAAAATTAAATGCCCTCACCTTAAAGCAATGATAACGACGGTGCAAAATACAGTGCACGCGTCTGGTACAATAATGGATCACCCTTTCTTTTGGGAGATCTCACTACTCCATGCCTATGACGCGCCTCAATAAGCCCTAAACCATTTTGGCTTCATTTCCTTCTTTATGGTCAACAATAAGGTGCGCACCTCAGTAATCCTATTTGAGGTTTTATTTAAATAATAACATAAAATATACCACCTCTTAATAAAATAATCCTAAAAAATTAAGAGTTCAAATTTTATTTATATTTTATTAAAATATAAAGTATATATGCGAATTTTTTTTTGTAAAAATAATCATCTTTTGATCGTAGAAGTAATAGTCATTTAAGCTATGCTATCAATGATTAATCTCGGTATGCCTCAACAGCTTTATTTACTAAAAAAAAATGATAGTGCTTATTTCTTTAAATATAAATCAATTAATATAAAGGTCGGTAGGATACAAATATATGAAAGGGAAAAAAAAAAAAAAAAAAACCAAAATTTTCTTATAGCTTGAAAACCTATAGTTATATTTCGATTTATAAATGGGATTCGTCAAAGAAGAGAACTTGGCGTAGAAAAATCTTGACTATTCTCTTTTTGTTATGTGACATTATATTAGGGATTTTACTTAAATTAATTTATCATGAATTGATGATGACATGTGTTTCTATTTTATAGTAATTTTCTTCAACAAAGATGGGATAGTATTTTTTTACTAGTAAGAAAGGTTTTATTTATCAAATCATTTATTTTTAAAAAATAAAACTAAAATTTGCTAGATATAAATTAATGAAAGGTTGTACTTTCCCACGCGAGCAAGACATTAGTTCCCTCAACTTGAGTGCACGGGAACCCTTGTTTTCTTCCATCTTAGTCTTAATGGATCTGATCTCCTTTGTTTGAGCATGGTTTTGAGTCCAAAGTGTCAACCATGCAAAATTAATTGCGCACTATGCAATAATTGATTCAATAATTCCCCAAACATATATTATTGTTAGTGTTAATTATCATCAAACCCAAAAATTTAAGTTGATAAAAAAAAATTTAACTATAGTATTTAAGATTTGAGGTTATAACATATTGATATACCTCTTTACATATAATATGGATAGATGACACACACCTTTAAATGCAATATGGATAAATGACAGATATCAAACACATACAAAATACCCCAAATTATATAACATGTACAACAAAAATTTGAGATTAGGGGAGGGGTTCAATTATAGTATTTAGAATTTGAGGTTATGACACCTTAATGGTTAGGATGTAATTTATTGTCAATTATATTAAGTAATCTACTCTTTACTGTGTCCGAAAAGTCCTTCACCAATTTGGGGATCACTTAATTGAAAATTAGGAATTTGAATCACCTCTTAATTTGAGTTTTTTTGCAACCTAATATAATTTTGGCACACAAATATTGGAATCAATGAATAGTTGAATTCGAAGGAAAAAAAAAAATCATATTAGAAAAGAATTCAGATCCTAAAATTAGATCGAAGGGATTTTATCATATTCCATAGATTTGATTTTAGAGCCACAAAGCATAAAAGAGATGCAATTTTAAGATCTATTCTCTACATATAACTGTTTCATTGTTTTATTCTTTAGCTCATAAATGGTTCTGCCATTATCATCAATCCTTGTGGGATTTTGAGATATATATATATATATATATATATATTTGTTTATTGAATGCTTGAACGAATAGTCTTAAGATAGTAAAACAAATGTGTGATCTGAAGACATTTATATCTAATTACTATTCATTCACGCATTCAATTAACAAATATATATATATATGAAAATTGTTTTTCTTCATCCTGATTTCAAAGAGATCTTACATTTGTCTTACTGTCGGAGGACTATTCATTCATGCATTCAATTAACAACATGGTATATCGCTAGCATTATCCACCTACATTGAATCTACCATCTAAAGATGTTTCATTCAAGCTTGCATTTGACAAGAAGGTGTCTCTTGAATATCATCCGCCAAACAAAACCATGCCCCACTTGAGGATGAATTTTTTATTTGTTTGGATGTTTGTTTGTTAAAGGAGGACAATATGACGTGGAAATTGCCACTTTTTTGAAGTTACATGTTTAGGACATTGCTATTTTATTAGAATTTAACGGTTTTTGTTACAAGAAATTTAATGGTTTTTATTGTATGGGATTTATTTTCCATTTATTTTGATTTGTTTAGGTTATTTTTGTCTTTTATTAAAGACATATTCTGATTCTTTTTTTTTTTTTTCTAAACTTTTCATAATGCAATAACACATCAATATAAAAAATAAAAGATCATTAGAATTATTACACTTTTTATCTTTCATACATCACTCTAAAGTCTCTAATTCCAAATTCTGTTGTAAAATATTAAAAAAAAAAAAAAAGGTTAAAGGAAGATTCTAACACATATTTGAGTCATATTAGGATTAGTTTATTTTAAATATTCTTATTATTTCAATTCATTGTAATTTTTTTCATATTAAAGCCTGTTCCTGGAACAATTTATTTGTCATGGACTCAACATGCTTTTTGAGGGTTCAAGAACAGTCATTCTGTAATAAAAGTTAGGAATGATGGTCCACTTAAGATGAATTTTAACTCGTGTATACATTGTTTCCCATGTCAAGGTTCCGCTGAGAAGCGAGTAAAGATTCTCTATCAATATTTTATTTATCTTAATTATTTTATGAGAGAAAATTTAAGTTTAAGTGATGTATGAAAAAGAAAAAATAAAATAATCTTGTTTATCCATTAATTTGTATGCTAATGTATCGCTAAATTATCAAAAAATCAATAAAAAGAATAGTGACATATAATCCTTACTCTTAACTTGGTGTGTCTCAAGGTTCAACCAAGTATTAATCCTCATTCACGCCAAACACCTGTACAACAACTGATGTCTTTCTTTGAAAGCTATTTGTTTATTTTTTATTTTATTTTATTTTTTTTAATTTGTTTCGACTTTACAGTTTTGGCTGACTGGAGTTTTTCTTTTGGATTGGTGTTTAGATATTAGATTAATCCAGAATTGTCTTTTATATTTTTACCTTTTTTTTTTCTTAATTAAAATGGGGTTGATTAACAATAAACAGTCCTGCATATATGTGTGACGAGCAGTAGCATTTGTGTCCATTGGTCCATAATGTCCCAAATGCAATGAATGACCAAACATCTTATAGTTTTAATCTTTATTAATTTTTTTTTTCTTGTATTTGTGTTGTAAGCGAAAATTTATGCGTTTTTAAAATGACTTGGGTCAAAACGAATCCATTTTGAGACACTTTATTCCGGAAGAGTTTATGGGTTAAGGTGAAAATCCATTCAATTCACATTTAGCGCATTCCAGTGTAAATCGGGGTTTGGTCTTAGAGCAAGCCAGTCCAGTGCACATCCCATCCATTATCATCTCTAGTTCTTGCTTTTTGTTGTTTTCTATTGTATTATAAAATAATTAATAGCCCTAAGAAAGATGAAAAAGGTTTTTTTTTTTTCCTTTATGGCCAGTATAAACTCATAAGTTAATTAGCCCTAAGAAAGATGAAAAAGGTTATTTATTTATTTTTTTTTCTTTTATGACCGATATAAACTCAGAAGTTGGCTGGAACCAAACGAGATATGACTATAGGGCGTGACCTGAGGAACAGTTTCAATACAAGAGGAAGTAACCCACACCTAACTAGGGGAACAGCCCATACAAAGATGCGGGAGAACCTGCATTTATTATATGAAAAAGCTATTTAACATGTGTCCACGTTGTAAATGATCATTTTACTAAGTAAGATCTATTTTGACCAAATCAAGACTTCTCCTGGGGTGCCAACAACTAAACGGAGCTTTCCTTGAGGAGCCCGTTTCTGAAGCGGGCTTGTTTTTGTTTTTTTGGTTTCTCTATCTCAAAATATCAAAATTTCCACTCCTCCAAAACTTGTATATGCACCCCTTTAATAAGCCCAACCCATTCCACATTTTTTAAAAAAAATTAATGTGCATAAAAAATATATGTATAAATATATATATCTACTTCTTTTTTTTTTTTTTTTAACTCTAAAAAGAAATGATTCTAAGCTTATTTACAAAATACAATAGAATTAAAGAAATAATATTTTGTATATTAAATGTGTCATACATATAAATTATAATTTTTTAAAATAATCTTTAATATGATGTATTCATAAAGTGATGTATGTATAGTTTTAGTGGGATGGTGTATTCATTACGGGACGTATATATAGTTTTAGTGGGGTGTCAGTACCATCACTCTGAATTTTGTTTTCTTCTTTAATTTGGGGGAATGGAGTTTTGAACTAAAAACCTCAACTTTATTAAGAGGTGCAATTACTAGTCAAGTTATTACACCTATGATCTCTTTGAAATTTTGGAAGTGTGACAATAAAACACCATATTTTCTCAATCCATGGGCTTACAAATAGGTAAGACGTCATTTTCTCTTTAGTACACATTAACTTTACAAAATTAATTTGATCACTTGTCAAATTCATGGTGTATTCCCTTTTAACTCAAATGTTGTATACTATTCCTTTTATATAACGCACAATTATAAGCATATATTGATATATTTTTTCCGATAAAGAGAAGACATCTTCTAATCATGGGAATACATGTTCCACTAAGTGGAAAAGTAAAAGCTCTTACATAAATAGGTGTCTATAAAGAAAAAGAAATCACACACACTTATATAAAGATAAATATATATAAAGAAAAAAAAAATCACGCACACTCAAGTGTATATTCTCTTACATAATTATATCCATCCTCCTGCTTTTTTAATGAAATCTTATGTACTTTGAATTTTTGTAGGAATGCTAAGAACCATGAAATATATTTATGGATGAAATTTATATTTTAACAAGCTTGGAAGTTATTTTTTCTAATTTTTACTTTCTTATTTACATATATACACATATACATATATATATATATGTATGTATGTATATATGTATGTAATATATGTATATATATAATGATTTTACCATCAGTGTCTTATAAATTTAAAAAGTTAGGATGAACTGATTAAAATCATTTATTGTATTTGAATTAAATATAAGAAAAAATTTGTTTTAAAAGAAAAAAATATAATGAATGAATTTGATTGATAGACGTCTTGATTATAAAAGCACAAAATATATATATATATATTTAAGTCTAGTTGATAGTAAAGAGAATGCCAAAAAGCCCAACAGAGCTTTGGGCCATAAGCATGACAAGCCCAAAAGCTGAAATGGACTGTAACCCGTGAAAATGTAAGGTTTAATACCATGTTCTTCAAGTGCAATCAAGAGTATATTTTATAGATTTGAGAAAAATTGCAATGAAGTTAGTGGATCTTAAAATAAAAAAATACAAAAAGGTGTGGAGGAAAGAGAATGATCAAAGTTCATAATCTCAATGATAAAGGTGTGAAACATTTTTCATTGAAGGATCCTCAACTTCATTTTTGTGGCAGGCGGTGCAGGAGATGGAAGGCTGCTGCATAATTCAGATTCAGCCAGTCAACAGCCTTTGCTATATTTTATATCGCATTTTCCCATGACAATCTAAATAACCCTAATCTTGCTCTAATTAACAATTTACCCACCATTTTTAACCACCGTATTTTGATTTCTAATTATTAGTTTTATTTAAGTGAATATTCGTAATAAAAAGATATATAAAAATTAGCACATCCAATGTGATTTAATAATAAAAAAACCTTTATTAGTTTTATTTGAGTGAATATTTCTAGTAAAATGATATATAAACTACAATAATTTAGATTTAAAAAATTACAACGTAGGTAATACATATATAAATATGTTATATTTCATCACATCTTTTTTATTTTATTTTTGTTATATGAATAAATTTTATTAATTTAAGGTATAGGCCACTAATTAATCTCATATAGTACACCCACATTAATAAAGGTGTGATAATTGAAATTATATCTTCTTCATTCTCCTATCCCCAGTCTGTGGTTAAGTGAAAAAATAAATATGTAAAATATGCACTTAGTCAACATTCACAAATGATGCACAGAGCATTTAAAGATGTGACACATGTAAATATGTAGCTGAAACTTTAAATAGAAATTTAAAATTTTTTACATCATGATAAGCCGAAGTTGATGATAGCTAGAGATTGAGTTTGACATATTTTAAGTTTTAGCTATATATTCAAATGAGTCGAACCTTTAGTGGTTTAATACATTTACCATATGCACAAAGTGCATTTGATGATTTTTCTCCAAACATTTATAGTAAAATAGGTTTTGTCTAAAAAGGGCACTTGCTTAAAGGATTTCTCATATTAAATAGGACTTCTTCAATTTTTAGCAGCTTTAGAATCTTTAAAATGAGAAATTAACACCAACTTAATAATATAAAGTTTATAGCATTTAAAAACAAAATTATTCTTGCTAATTATGTTATATACCAAGCAAATCCCTTTTCTCTTTCTTTACTTCATCGAATTTTTTTTTTCTTTCTTGTAAATCTCATTTGTATATAACAAATCAAATTCAATAACAAGAACAAAAA
The DNA here is from genome assembly GCA_022984855.1 of Dimocarpus longan. Taxonomy (NCBI): domain Eukaryota; kingdom Viridiplantae; phylum Streptophyta; class Magnoliopsida; order Sapindales; family Sapindaceae; genus Dimocarpus; species Dimocarpus longan. The sequence continues at coordinate 9,694,844 of CM041021.1, forward strand.
AAGTGAATTCAAACGGAAATAACAAAAACAAATTGATACAAAAACATTAGATAGGTAAAACGTCAACGGAGAAAATGAACCGTCAAGTTATGTATTGAGACTTATTAGCCCTAGATAGAGGCAAATTTTGCCTCTATTAAGAAATATTGCATTTCTTTAAAGTTTTACCTTTTTTTCCCGTATTTTGTAATTTTTTTATATAGGGTTATTGGTTAAAGTCAACATATTATTAAAAGGTAAAAAGAAAAATACAAGCACAAATAGAGTTAAGACGTTCGGTCAAAATTCGAGTGATAACTTTTAAAATTAAAGTTGTTCAGGGCAATAGGACAAAACTAATCCACTAAGATAGCCTCTAAGGTCTTAGAAATCGAAACAACAAAATTCAATTTAATTCCAAGAAGAATAACACCAATGCGAAAAAAATCTTGAATAGTAGCAATAATATTCTTACCAATTATATCTCAATAATGTATACAAAATCTTCCTGTAAAACCATCTGGTCAAGGGGCACTCAGTGGATCCATTTCAAAGATAATATCTCTCACCCTTTAAGTAGAAGGAACATGAATAAGAATTAAGTTTTCTTTCACCGAAACAAGATAAGGGACGTAATTTTGAATTAAAGATAAGTCAAGGTTCAAATCATCAGACCATTGAAAAAGATTCTAGTAGTAAGAAACCACACGATCAGCAATGCGTTGTCGATTTAAGACAATGTCATCCCCAATATGAAGAGCTGATAATGATTTAATTACTCCTCTCCTTTTTAGGAGAATAAAAATAATTTGTGTTTTACGGTCTCTATCATAATACCATTTTGTATGACTATAAATATCATATTACTTTAAAACCTCATATAACTTAGATAAAGCATCGGTCTCCATACGAAAAAGAGTATTGGAAAAACTCTCTAAACCAAGACGCTCTTGGATATTCATAGCTTTTTCTATAGCCTTAGAAATGCAAAAAGAAAAATCTCAAAAAATTTCCCAAGTCTAATGCTTCAGAGTAGCCTTTACAAACTTTACTTTTCGAACAACAATGCTTATAGGATAATTCCTTAAAGAGACATTCCAGAAATCCTTAACTAAATCTTTAAAAGAAGCATGAGAAGTCCACACACTTTCAATTTTGAAAGGACGAAGTCGTTGAAAATCAGGACCACTACAAACAACCAAGTTAGGTGATGATCCAAATACAGTCTAGGGAGAGAGATACTTGAGACTGCTGTCCAACAATCAAGAAAAGAAGGTAAACAAAAAGATCTATCCAATTTGGAAAGAGAAATGCCACAAGATGAGGGTCCCAGTCTAGTGTAAAAAGTACTTATATTTTGGATTTCTTAAAGGTTATAAGTTGCAATGGTAGCCACAAAATCTTTAGAAGAGCAGTTGTTGACTACCCATGTAGTCTTATATTGTCCCATAATAGCATTGAAATCACCAACAATCAACCAAGGAGTCTTGATATCAATCATGTCTAACAAAGAAGTCTAAAGGGAGTGGTGAGTAATATAGTTAACACTAATATAAACAAAGGTTAAAAAGTCCTATTTTGAAATGATTTAAAGCTTTCTTAAATGTGATTTTGAGTTTTATTATTATTATTATAATTTTTGTTTTCAAGCTTTTGACAAAGAATATGAGAATTGGATAATGAAAAATGGTGAAAGAAAGAGAAGAAAAAAGTGAAGTAATGAGAAAAGAGAAATAGTGAGGGGGAAAAAAAAAGAGAAAAAGATGAGAAATGTTATGAATATACGGTCTTAACACCACTTCATTTTTGATAATATTTATTACCTTATTTGTTGATATTTCATTATGAAAATGATTTTTCAATTTTTCTGTAAATAGACCTATATTGTAACTTTTGGAAGATATATCAATTGAATTATTTTCTCTCTTTCTTTCTTAATTTTATTTGTTCTCTCTTATTTGATTATTATTCCATATTAATTACTTTTAGGTCATGTTTTATAACACGTTATCAGCACGAATCTGGTATGAGAGATTTCATACATGTGATCTACTCTATACTATTTGATTCAAATAATCTTGCTAGTATATGTGTTTCGTATAAAGGTCATGTTATGTTAACGAATGTTATGTTGGATTCAAAATAAATTTTTCTTCAAGTTTAATTAATTTTTGGCATTTTGCTATTCTAGTTTATATGTTTATTTAAATATATGTAATATGGATCTTGTTTTGAAAGCATATATTAAGAGTTTTAAATCTATATATTATTTGCATGATTCAATTAATTGTATAAAGAGAAAAAATTAAATCGAAAAATTTGTTTTATTGGTTTGATTGATGCAAATATATATATATATATATATATATGTTGTGGGTATTTTGTTGTTTGTGAATAAAAATGGAAAAAGCTCAAGGATAAGGCCCAATATGCCGTTTTATAGGAAGAAGCCCAGAAAGCGTAGTCAAAATGATTAGAAGTCAAAGGAAGAGGTATAGCCATTCAGTAACCGGTATACCCGAGTACACCTAATTATGTGATTGATCGCCTTAAATCGCTAAATATTCAAATTGACTACACGAAGGTTTGACCGGTTGACCAAGCATAAAGGAAATCTGTCTGTAATTAAAAGGCCGCTCGATAAGTGCCTTTTAGAAATTATCGTAGCGATCAGGAAGTCTGATAGACTACTCGATTGCTCGATAGTTGGAGAAACAATTGAATCTGCTTGGTGGTGGAAACGCCTGATCGTTGAACCAGTCTGCTCGTTAGCGTTACATCTAGTCGCTGAAGTAGTCTGCCCGTCTGATGCAATGTCTGATCGCTGAACAGACTATTCGCTAGAATTGACCAGTTGACCTTCTGGAAGGCGAATCTATTCAAATCAGGAAAGGAGTCAGCTTATCTATTTTCATGCAAATAGAATCACGATATTCTTGGCAATTGCCATATGCGCGATAAAGATAATCTTGAAAGATATTATCTCAATTAATGTATATTATTTTTTACCTTATCTGTAAGATTCTTAAGTCAATTCCAATTGTAACATCTCCACTATAAATAGGAGATAAAATTCAGTATAAAGGACAGAGTGAAATAAAATACAATTACTCCGAGAGAGAGAAGGGGTAATTGTCGTGGACGTAGGCCATTGTTCTGGCCGAACCACGTAAAATCTCGTTGTGTTTTGTTTGTTTTGGTCCTGGTAATACTTGTTTTGTGTGTGGTTTGTTGTGTCGCAGGTATTGGGCTTGGAGAACCGAGTTGACCAAAATTGAGTGTCAACATCTTTTGACGCTAGAATGAGGGCACAGACTACGATTTGACAACTTCTTTTATACTATTCTCTTTTGTGTTGATTTGCTGACATGGCCAAGATCAAAACGACTAGGTTCGTTGCAACAGAGGCTGACCAATCAGAGAACCACCAGGGCCAAGGTTATGTTGCAGGGACACCCAGTACAGCTTTGCACCCGCTTCCCCCACATCAAATAGTTGTTGGTGGAGAAACTGCACCTGGTTAGCAGCAGCGTCAAGAAGCGCGTCAGGAAGCGTTAGAGAATATAGTAGCACAATTGGTAGAAGCCATCAGAACCCTAATGCAAGCACAGAACCAGGAGGTCCCTAGGAATGCAGATCTGTAATGCCAAGCGGTGGGTGTCATACCCGTTAGAAGAGAAGAGGCTGGCAGGGTAAGAGAACAGCTGGTGGTTTCTGTTCATTCCTCAAACTTACGCCCGAGAGGGGAAGGACGTCAGGTTTATGAAGAAGAAGTTAAGCCTCACCCTCCTAACTTAAGGATCAGAGTAAGTTAAGATGGCAGCCGCTGTGTGGAGACTGACCGTGGAGATGAAAGAGTTCAACAGAGCAATGGAGAGCGTGTGCGCCGAAGAGAATCACCTCATGCAGGGAGTTCTCATAGAAGGAACGGATCACGTGAAAGAATTTCTGTGGGCCGAGGGAGGTCATGGACTCATGTCTCTGAAGGTAGGGAAAGTAGGAGGAATCGTCGGTCCCCAGCCAACGAAATTTAACGGCGGAACCCAATGGTGCAAAAACTAATGCAGAGGGTTCAGCAATTGGAAACGAGACCCGAGCTCTACGGCCAAGCAGGGGGACGAGGAGATAGAACCCCATTCTCGAGAGAAATTGAGACACAGCTGCTGCCACCAAGATTCAAGCTCCCAAAAATCCTGCTTTACGATGGGGATAGTGACCCGTATGATCATCTGGACACTTTCAACGTTCAAATGGATTTGCAGACCTCTAATCCACTGGTCAAGTGTCGAGTGTTCCCAGCAACACTGGGGAATGTGCCGAGGACATGGCTGAGGAGCCTTCCGGCCTGCAGTATAAATAGCTGAGATGAATGCCAAGGGAAGTTCACAGACCAGTACAAAGTGTTGAGAAAACAGCTCGTACCAACTTGTCACTTGGCGACTATCTTCCAGAAGCTGGATGAGACTTTAATGGACTATATTACCAGATTTAGGCGTGAGGTAAACAATGTGGAGAATCCCTCTGATTAAAGTATCTTAACTGCTATTTCTGTAGGGTTGAGAAAGGATGGAAAGCTTTATAAAAGCATTTATAGGAACCCTGTGAAAAGCCTGGGGGAATTTTATGATCGTGCGGCAAAAGAGATTTGCTGGGAAGATACTTTCGGGTAGAAGAAGTCTAGCGAGCAGAAAAATGGAGCTAGCAGCTCGTGTCAGGGAAAAAAGAGGGGTCAGTGTGAGAGTGAAGAGAACGATCACAAGTATCGCTCCAGTAATTAGGTAGCGAAGTGATAAAAAAATGAGTCTGGAAGAAGAACGTCTCCACCGAGAAATCGCTACCAGAACTACAGTGTCTTGACAGACAGACATGACAAGATATTCGAAGCAGAAAAAAGACGGGAGAACTTTAGGAAGCCAAGTCCCATAAATATCCCAAGGAGATTCTAAGATTCAAGGAAATATTGCACCTACCATAGAGATAGCGAGCATTATACTTCTCAGTGCAGGGAACTCAGGGATGCGATAGAATAATTGATCAGAAGAGGTCATTTGAGGGAGTATGTGGCGCGACTAGAAAATCAGCATTCCCAGCAAGGGCATCAGCCAGTACAGGAACGCCCTGACCCATCTCGGCAACTTGCCCAGCAACAACCATAGCAGATGACTGATCAAGGCCACCTACCCGCCGTGAGGACCATCTTTACTATCCATGGAGGACCGCACATTGCAGGGACATCTAACAGATCGCAAGAGCGCTATGTGCTACTGACAGGTCATAGTGAGATGGAAGGGTCGATCAAGAAAGCCAGAGTAACTTCAGGTGGCATGATGTTTAATGAATAAGATGCCAGAGGTGTACATTGGCCCCATAATGACGCGCTGGTCATCAGGGCAAGAATCAGTAACGCTGAAGTAAGGAGGATATTGATGGACACAGGTAGCTCGGTGAATGTGATATGCAGAAGTTGTTTCGAACAGATAGGTTTAGCATCCAAGCAGTTATCACCATCCCCTGAACCCCTCTTCGGCTTTACAAGAGATGCAATTGTGTCGTTGGGGCAGATCAGACTTCCCCTCGCTATTGGGGATTCGGACAGACAAGCTCTTACAATGGCCGATTTCTTAGTTATCGATTGTCCTTCGGCATACAATGCTATCCTCGAAAGACCGACTATGAACGACCTAGATATAGCAATATCCACCAGAACGCTCACTATTAAATTTTTCACTCCGAATGGGGTAGGATGTGTTAGAGGAGAACAAGAAATGGCGAGGAGGTGTTATAAAAATGCAGTAAAAGTTGGGGTCAAAGGAAAGAAGGTCAGCATGGTGACCGAGGAAAAGAAACAACCAATCAGCGCTACAGGGGTGAGTGAGGATCTGGATCCAAGAGAAATAGACGAAGATCAAGCAACAGGCCCTATGGAAGAATTGGAGGATGTGCGGGTAAACGAGCAGGACGCCAGACAGTGTTTGAAGATAGGGAAAGACTTACTCCCAAACATTAAGGTGCAACTCGTTAAGTTCTTGAAAGAAAATCTGGATGTCTTCCCATGGAATCATGAAGACATGGTAGGGATCAGCCCGGATGTAATGTCATACAAACTAAACATTAATCCTCTCCATAAGCCAGTTTGTCAAAAGAGGATACCGATGATGGAGGAGTGATATGAGGCGCTCAGGGAAGAGGTAGAGAAACTTCTGACGAACAAATTCATCAGAGAAGCCCATTACCCGGTCTGGGTGGCAAATCCTGTTCTGGTGAAAAAGAAGAACGAAAAATGGAGGACCTGTATCGACTTCACCGATTTGAACAAGGCATGTCCGAAAGATAGTTTTCCTTTACCACGGATCGATCAGCTTATTGATGGTGCTGCTGGACATCAGCTCCTCAGTTTCATGGATGCCTACTCGGGGTATAACCAGATCCCGATGAACCCCGACGATGAGGAGCACACTTCCTTCGTTACTGATCGAGGGCTTTACTGTTATAAGGTGAAGCCGTTTGGGTTGAAGAATGCAGGAGCAACTTACCAACGATTGGTAAATATGATGTCTGAACATCTGATTAGGGGAACGATGGAAGTATATGTCGATGACATGTTAGTAAAATCCAAACGAGCACGCGAACATGTGCGTGATTTGGGGGAGATGTTTCAGATCCTGCGAAAATTTTAGATGAAGCTGAATCCCTTGAAGTGTGCATTCAGAGTAGCCTCAGGTAAGTTTTTAGGATTCATGGTCAACAGTAGGGGGATTGAAGCAAACCCGAAAAAATTAAAGCCCTCGTCGATATAAAGTCACCTACTAAGATCAAGGAGGTGCAGAGTCTAAACGGCCAGGTTGCCGCCCTGAGCAGATTTATATCCAGGTCGACGGACAGATGCATTCCATTTTTTGACGTACTGAAAAAGGCTAGAAACTTTCAGTGGACTGAGGAATGTGAAGCAGCCTTTCAACAGTTGAAGATATACATGGGTCGAGCACCTTTACTATCTAAGCCAGTGGAAGGGGAGAAACTGGTCGTTTACTTAGGAGTTTCCTAGCATGCCCTTAGTGGGGCTCTGATCCGTGAGGAAGATAGAAAACAACTTCCTGTGTATTATATTAGCAAAAGGTTGCTCGATGTAGAAACCAGATATACACCCATGGAAAAACTTGCATACTGTTTGGTGATAGCATTGAGGAAGCTCCGCCCTTACTTTCAGACGCATACCGTTGAAGTTCCGATCAGGTACCCTCTGAAATAGGTTCTTCAAAAACCCGATACTTCTGGTCGTATATTTAAATGGGCCATCGAGCTCACCCAGTTTGAAATAAAATTTAAGCCCCGAACAGCAATCAAAGGGCAGATGCTAGTAAGTTTTGTGGCTGATTTCACGGGACCGGATAGTGAAGAACCCGAATCTTTTGAAGGTCCATTCTGGGAATTGTATGTAGATGGATCCTCGAGCGAGCAGAAAACTGGGGTAGGAGTAATGCTAATAAGCCCGGAGGGCCACAGAATTTTGTGTGACTTGAGATTCAAATTTAAGGCCACCAATAATGAAGCCAAGTATGAAGCGTTGTTGGCAGGATTAAGATTGCCTAAAGAGGTACAAGCAAAACGGGTAAGAATTTATAGTGATTCATAGCTCATTGTATGTCAGGTCCGAGAAGAATACCAGGCCAAAGGATCTAAAATGACCATTTATCTGTAAAAGGTCCGGGGACTTTTGGCGGTATTTGAGAAATACGAGCTGCACCATATCCCGCGATCACAAAATTCCCCTGCAGATGCATTAGCTCGTTTGGTCACTGCTAAAGACGCAGATTTCATGGAGGCTGTACCAGTAGAAGTCTTGCCCGTCCCAAGCATAGAATCGCGAGATGAGACGATGACGATTGTGGTGGCACAAGACTCTTGGAGAACCCTTTTGTAGAGTATTTCCAGAACGGAAAACTGTCCGAAGATAAATTGAAGTCTCGTCGTCTTCGAGCACGAGCAACCCGATATTGTATTTATGACGACAGACTATACAAAAAAGGATTCTCGGCTCCTCTACTTAGGTGCATTGATGGCATGGACTATCAGGCCGTTCTGAATGATATACATGCTGAACATTGTGGCAATCACGTCGGGGGGCTATCATTGGCTTAGAAAACTTTTCGACAGGGGTACTATTGGCCGACAATGAAGCAGGATTCAATCGAAATAGTCAAGAAGTGTGATAAATGTCAGAGATTTGCCAAGATACCTCGAGCTCCACCAGCTTTCTTATAGTAGATGGTCAGTCTGTGGCCTTTCGTCATCTAGGGTATGGACCTGATCGGACCGCTCCCAACAGCTCGAGGAAGGTGTAAGCATGCCATCGTAGCAGTGGATTATTTCACGAAATGGGCAGAAGCTAAAGAGCTTGTTGAGAGATCTTCCACCAAAGTCGAGAAGTTTGTCTGGGAAAATATTATTTGCAGGTTCGAAGTTCCACAGCAGATCGTGATAGATAATGGAACCCAGTTCAGCAGCGAGCAGTTTCAAAAGTTTTGTAGGGATCTTGGGATTAAAAAGCCAATGGGCAAGTGGAAGCTGTCAATAAAATCATCAAACAAAACTTAAAGACTAAGCTGGAAGCAAGGAAAGGAGCTTGGGTGGATGAACTACAGAAAGTATTGTGGGCATACAGAACCACTGCTCGCCACACTATAGGAGAAACTCTTTTCTCATTGGTCTATGGCTCGGATGCAATGATTCTAACAGAATATGAGGTCGCTAGTCAATGCAGAACAACGTTTAATCAGGAGGATAACGGCCATCTGCTCGCTGCTAATTTGGATTTGATTGAGGAAGCAAGAGACGAAGCCCAGATGAGGATTGCTGTCTACCAGCGAAGAATTGCCAGATTCTACAACAAGAAGGTCCGCGTTCGGAAGTTTAAGGCAGGAGATCTGGTTTTGTACCTTATTCTACCAGCTGCCCGAAAAGCTAGCGATGGAACGCTTAGCGCAAATTGGGAAGGACCTTATATTGTAAAAGATAGTCTAGAGAATGGAGCCTACCACCTAACTAACTTAGAAGGAGTAGATGTTCCCCGAGCATGGAAAGCTGAGAATCTGCGACCATATTATGTTTAAATTATTCAGTTTTTGCTTTAATAACTTATTTTTTGGTGTGTATGATTGCAACTGTTAAGTTAATAAAGATTTTCTTCAAATGGCAATTCCTGATCATTTCACATTCGGCTGATTATTATTTTTACTCATGCTTTGGAAGGTTCAATTGTTACCTGTGAGCGAGTAGACTCTGGAAGGTTCAATTGATACCTGTAAGCAAAAGCTCTGGAAGGTATGATTACCACCTGTGAGTAGCCGGGCTCTGGAAGGTGTAATATTTATCTGTGAGCCAAAAACGTCCTGGAAGGCCTTAGCATTACTTGTGAACAAACGGACTCTAGAAGGAATGCTCATGGCTTGTGGACTCATAAAATAACCCTGAAAGATCTATGTAGCTTGTGAATGAGCAAGCTCTGGAAGGAACATTTGATCTATGGGTTTAAACAAACAGAGGTAAGGGGCCTCAAAAAAGGATAATTTCAGCGCGCCAGCTGTCCCCACACTTACTCTGCTCAAATGAATTTAAAAGCTGGGAAAAACTGACAACTTACAAACCAACTGAAGAAGGCAAACGATCTGTCCAGATAATCAACCGAGTAGAGGTAAGGGGCCTTAAAAGGGATAATTTCAGCGCGCCAACTGTCCCCACACTTACTCTGCTCGAATGAATTTAAATGTTGGGAAAAGAACTTATAAATCAACTTTATAAAGCAAGCGAGCTGGTCGGATATTTGATCGAGTAGAGGTAAGGGGCCTTAAAAAAGGATAATTTCAGCACGACAGCTGTCCCCACACCTACTCTGCTCGAATAAATTTAATTACTGTTTCAGCTTACGCGATTTAATAGAGCAACTAACAGAGATATGCAAATAAGGAATAATGGCAAACAATTCATCAGATCGAATAATATTGTCAATAACATGAGTTTATTACAAGTAAACAGGTAAGAAAAATTCCTAAGTGTCAAGAGGGAAATTCTGCTCGCCAAACGCCCTACTATCATCTATATTAATTGGACGAGGAGAGCTGAAGGAAGATCCTGTATGAGTGGGAGCAGCACTATCAGAAGGAGGGTGACTAGATTGGGAAGCTGGGGGATTGGCTTTTGATTGAGCCTATTGAGCGTACAACTTCACTTCTGCCACGGCCTCTGGACCATAAAATGATACATCCACATCTGGTCGTTTGAGCCACAAGTTATACAAGAATAAACTCCCTGTTCTTTCCTCTGCCTCCCGGACCAAATTCTCAGTACGCTCCTGCTCCAATTTGTTCCTTAAGAGAAATCGCCTTCTGCCTCATTGCTTCCATAACTATTTTAGCTTCAGCCGCCCCGTGCTCACGCGAAGATAGCTCCCCCTTCAATTCCTTATTTTCTGTTTTTAGCTTCTTCTCTGAATCTTGAGAAAAATGAAGTGCCTTCTTCAGCGCTTCGATCTTTTTGTCCCTGGAGATAATCTGCTCGTTTTGCATATTCAAATTCTCCCACTGCTCAAGCCTCTGGTTAACGGACTTTTCATTTTCCCTCTCCAGATCGCGGAAGGCCTCCCTTGATTTTTCAAGTTTTAGTTCGAAAGAGCTCACCTCTTCTTGCATTCTGTTCTTTTCATCTTCCAGGGAATTGATGGTTGCTTCCATGGTAGCTTTCTCCTCGGGCCAGTCCGAAATCTCTCTGAAGAGTTTCATGTATGCCATGGATGCCTGAAACGAGTTATTAGTTAGGCAGGGAGGAACGATGAAGAAGAAAACAACAGCGATAAAGGTAAAAGACTTACGAGCATGTTGTGGAAGCCTAAGTAGTTAATTAGCCTCTCGCCCTTCATCTCTTCATTATAAAGGGCTGGTTTCTTCATTCCCAGAAATTGAAGCGCGCGATCTAAAAGATCATTGTAGTATATCCCTACGCCAAAGTCCTGGGTTTGCTCTCCAGTAGTAGGGTCTGTCTCCTGTGTCTTTCGACGCTTGGAAGGGGCTTCTACGGCCCCTGTTTCGGCAATCCCTTTGCCTTTATCAACACTTCAAGGGCGAGCAGCCGGTGAACTGCTGGCAGCAGGAGTAGATTGAGAAGCAACATCTTTGTGAGCGTCTCTGTTCGAAGATTTTCTCCCCACTGATTTTTGTCTCATGAGGCGAACAGGAGACACGTCAGAATCTTTTTGAAGAGGTGATTCTGAAGGAACCTTAACAGCCAGTAGAGTGTTCGAGCTCCTAGCAGCTTGGTCGGGTTTATTTGAGGTAGGAGCCCGACCGCGTAAAGACTGTTCGAAATGAAGCCTCACCATTTCTGAAGTTTGTGTATTTACTAAATGTGGAATTTCCTTTCCAGAGGCTTTGAAAGCAGAAGAGATCTCTTTGTCCTCGCGAGAGCTTAGATCAGAATTTCTGTCCAGTAACTCTTGGTCGACAGCGGGAACAAGACCGTGTAGTTGTAGAAGGGCGTCAGATGGCGCCTGATCGTCCGAATGAGTTTTTACTTTAGAAAATCGATCTAATAAGGAAAGTTCCTGATCGAAAAGAGGAATTTCACTCTTGGATACGTCTACATAAAGAGAACATTAGCGATGAGCAGGATGAAAGTAAAGTAATTATAAATATATATATATAAGAATGCTTACTAGGAGAAAGGCAAAAGGAAAAATTCTTTAGGTCTGATAAAGATAAACACGACGTGTAAAACCATCACGACTTGTAGTCGCCTACGTTAGACTTAATGACTTCTTGAGGGAGGTTTACTTTGTAAGGGGATTTTCGGGCCAAGGTATAATAAAACCCATCTTTCTTCTCGGATTTAGGGCCCGTAGTGCTCTTAAACAGAAAAGGATATTGGATCATTGCAAGGGTCGGAGGAGGAAGGCTGTTTTTAAGAAAAATTGAAGCTAGGGCAGTAAGGTTAGCATAAGAGTTAGGAGTAAGTTGAAAAGGGGCTAAATTAATATCGTTTAGAAGAGCGACTAGGTAAGGATGAACCAGAAATCTAAAGTCGGCCTCTATGTGTTGATGGCTTATAGCAAAAAAACCTTTAGGAGGAAAGGTCACGTGGTCAGAAGCCTTTGGTACCATAGCTCGGCAGCCAGAAGGTAAGGAGAAACCTTCAGCGATAGTTTCAAGATCACTAAAACTAAGGGAAGACTCATATCTGAAAAAGAGGGTGCGAGCAGGAGAAGCACGGTGCTCGGAAGGGCCTGAAGCAGCCCCACCGCTCTGAGAGGCCGTGTTGTCGGTATCCCTGACTCGGTTAAGTTCCTCCTCGGAGGCCGCATCAGTGAACCTCACCTTATGATCGTAATGACTACGACCAGACATCTACAAAAATAACAGGGAAATCAGGTCGTAAAAAGCAGACCAGAACTCAGTATTTAAGGGTACTCCTACTTCTCTAAAAAGACCAGTAATGCCTACAAGGGGCCACCGAGCGCAAGGAAGCCCTACTTAC